>VWZO01021713.1:762501-873599 GCA_013396975.1 Bucco capensis | reverse complement strand
CCCCCCCCCACCCCTGCTGTTTCATGACAACGTTTGATTCTGGTCATAAAGCAGAGCTTGCATGCCAAAATGATAGATGCTTTAGAAGAAGCTTTGATAAGTCAAATCCTGCAGACCTTGGCATTTGCAGTTGCCTTTTGGCAAGAGTGAGGCATGGCTGAGGAACAGTTAGGAAGTGGACTTCTGGAAGGTGCTTGATTGCATCTTGAAGCTCTGAGGGCTGGATCTGCAGCTCGTGTAAATCAGCATATCTGCCTCCAGATTCCTCCTATGGCTTTGTGTCAGCAGAGAATCTGGCCCATGGCCATTATCTAGAGGGAATATCAACTACTACAAAGCATGCTTATCTAACCAAAAGCAAACCTAGTGTGCCTAGCTCCTTGATGTTTCTTGTAACACTTATAACACTTATGTTAACCTTTATCATGTGATAAGAATCTGGCACAGCTAGGGAGGGTTGCAAATGATCTGGCTTTGATAATATCAACGATTATAAATGAGCATTTATCGCTTTGAATACTGCTTCCAATTGCATTGATAAAAGCTTAACGTGCTATTGATGAGAGGAAGGCTAATTCAGGGCCTTGCTGTGGCTCTAATGAACCTTACTGGGAGCAGAATGAGGCCTCTCCTCTGGAACAGGGCTGGCTATCCAAGGAGGATGGAGGGGGGAGTTATATAGGTTATTTCTGTGTTCTCTTCTGCTGATGTGTTTCACATTTGAGAGAGCCATGGAGTTTAGACTCCTGGCTTTTACATATAAACAAGTGTTTTATTCCCCCCAGTGAAGTTCAGGTGCAGGCATCTGCAAAGTCCAAGCTCAAAGGCTGAGTTGAGAAGAGGCTCAGAATGTCACAGCAAACCCTGGCTCCCTCTTCACTTCCTTGGCTCACTTACTGCAGGAGGAAGCTTCCTGAAGATCAGGACTTTTTGAGCAGTAAACACTGGGTCTAAGCAGTATGTCAGTGAGTGGTGAGAGTGCTGCAACCATTCGACCTGTTCAGCAGCAACTTGGAGGCAAATCAGAGCCTTGAAACACACAAGGACTTCTGCCCACGCTGAATTTTCTGCATTGTTGGTGTGACATAAAGTTTATCTCAGAATGGAGAAAGAGTTTTGATATGAAAAATGATTTTTAAATGGCATTAGGGTCAGTCTGAGAAAACAAAGAGGAATGCTTTGGTGACCCAGAGTTTATTCCAGTGGCAACACCACTGAGGACTCTGAGTGTCCATGCACTGTCTGTTTCATGCAAGATTTATTTGTTGTGAGAGAAAACCCTGATGCTTGGTTAGTGAATTAGGTCAATAAGCAGTAGGATAGTGATAGGGGAGATTCTATTGCTCTTGGGGATTTAGGCTTCCTAGCACAACATTTAAATCAATAGGAATCATCAGCTACCCTAATCTGCCCACACCAAACAGCACTGGGCCTGAGGTGGTGGAAGAAAATTGGAAGAGAGTCTGGGAAATTGCTTTTGCTTTTCATTTCTTCCCTAAGATAATTAACAAAATGTGTTGTGCAGATGCTTATAAAAATATTTTTATCTATATTTATTGCATGTGCAATTTTATTAGACTAAAAGGTGACTAATTACGGTTATGATCCCTTTTTAATCAATGCAATCCTAGAACGCTTCAACCATTTCTGCAAAGGCATCAGTAACCTTTCAAAATGTATAGAAGAAGGACAAGAAATTCCCATTACAAAAACGTTAAGATCCTGGCTTGCAATTGCTGGTGTTAGTTAACAGAATATCATGTGGATATCATCCAAATGATAACAGAAAGAGAGATAAAATGACAAAGCTATCTACAACTGCTATGAGGAGGTGTAAGAAGCCCTGTAGAGTGAATAATAATTCAAACTGATGATGATACAAACCCAGAACTATCCTAGTGCATCAATGAGATGCAAAGATCAAGCTGCATTGTTTTCAGCTCCTCTCTTCTCCCTGAGCACACAGGCACTGGAGGTGGAGGAATACTGCCACGGCAGCACTTAGGGAGCTGGGGAACAATGTTCTTTGAAAAGAAACTTTATTTTCTTGATCTAGGAGTAGCAGCCAAGTATCATTTCCTTTTGGTCAAATCACTATGTTAAATCTTGAATAATGTTTGTTATATAGGTGATCATTTTAGCCACTATATTCTAAACAGGTCATCCTTGAGAAGAACCTCTCATCTCCTCTTGCCTTGTGCTTGTGATAAGACCTAAGTGAAGCCATTCTTCCTTTAAATGATTATATTGGTTATAAGGATCTTCTCAGACAAAAAGCCTTCCTCTTAGACAAGCAGCAGTAGATATTCCCCCTCAGCATCAGTGCCTGCTCCCTGCAGGAGCCACGTCAGTATGTCACGGATGCACAGGGATGCTGTCACTCTGACCAAGCTGCTTGCAGCACCCACACTGCCTGTGCCACCCTGCAGTCCAGCGCTGTTGCCATTATCCTGTTTTGTTCCAGGGATAAAGTTCCACTGAGGCCAATTAGGAACTAGTAGAATGGAGAGGAAGCAACAAATCTCCAAGTTTGCTGCCTGGTTTCTTGGCTGTCGAGTGCTGTGCCCATCTGTTCACGTGGCAAACAGCCCACTCGTGAGAGAGCTGGACCTCTCCCCTCTGAAATGAGAGACTTTGCTTAGTCTGGGTAGCAATGTGAAGCATTATCTTCCTGCAGAAAGTGCTGGGCAGCTTCACTTTGTTTTGTTTTGGGGGATGTACATTGTTAGAAATGATGGAGAGGAGGAGGACCAAAGATCAGGGGCTTGCTGGCTGCCAAGAAGCCAGGTTGGATAGGAACAGGTGCTTTGGAAACCTGTGAAAGCCAGCTGAAAGGTGTCAAAATGTGCACAACACCAACCAACAGCTCACAGCCATTCTGTGTGAATTTGCTCTTGAAGCAAGGAAGCTTCAGCAGAAAGTATCTGCCTTGGGAAGAGCCAGCCAGCTTCACATTGCCTGCTCAGTCACAGCAGGCATGAGGCTCTCATGCACGAGGGAAGACAAAGGGGGGAAAAGAGGTTTCCTCTTGTTACATTTATATCCTTCATTATCTTGGAACTGTCAAACCAGGGGAAAAAAAGAGATGATAATCTCTTCCAAACAGAGATGAAGCTAATCATCTAGCCTAAAAATAAAAGCAGATCAATTGAAGCTCCATGAGGTATATTTGGGTGAGTAACTAACTGCAAGCTGTGCGCAGGCAAAAGAGAGCAGAAAGCATGATCCTTTTAATAGTGCTGGTCAAACTAATGCCTGTGAGCCACACTTGTCCCTTGACCTTGCTAAATGTGGCCCACGTGTTGGAGAGAGCACAAGCAGCTTCTCCAGCACATTCCCTGCCCACATGTTTTTCCTGCAGAGTGCTACTGTAGCTAGCCCTAAAACACATGAGAGTGCAAGTGCCTTACCCATCTGTATTTCAAACCTAACAGAGCTGCAGCAGCCAAAACCACATGGGGATAGCAAAGGAGCATCAGGGGAAAAATGCTTTTCCTCTATTTGTGCTCTTCATAGGCTCAGGGAACACATGGGAGAGCAAGAACAGGACTAAAAAGACAAGGGAGAGCAAGAGGAGAAAGGAAGAGGAAGAAAGAAGCAGGCAGAAGCAAAGAAATAAAATGGAACAAAGGAAGATGGTGTTGAAAAGAAAAAGGAGGAAAGATGAGGGAGAAAGGAAAAGGAGGAAAGACGAGGGAGAAAGGGAAAGGCATTGCAAGGAAAGGACAGGAACTGACAGGGAGAAAAACCCCAGAGAGAAGCATTTTGCTGCTTGAAAGGATAAACCCAAACGAGCCTGCCTGTGCTTGCATTGCAGCTGTGCAGTCTGTGTGAGTGCTTAGTTTCCACAAAGGCAGGCAGAGGGATCCTTTGCACATTCCCCCATGGCATCTCTCCTCTTGTTTTGTCCCCAGATACTGCATCTTTGTTTGTGCTCGTGCTTTCTGTCTCATTCCCTGCTTTCCCCTCCCCTTTTTCTCTCCTCTGCCTCTGGCAGGCAATGAATGAGATGTAGCACAGCATTGCAGCAGCAGGGCCAAGTGTTCACCCAAACTTGCCTTAAAATGGGATGCCAGTGAGGATGCTGTTATCCTTTTAGCCTTTTTTCCCCTACCCCTGAGTTGAGGCAGCCTGAAGTCACCAACATAAACCTCAGTGAGCTGTTAGTGTTGGGCTTTCCCAGTGCTGAAGGCTGCTCATGCCATGGGTTTGGCTAGCTGAGTCCTGCTGCTGCTCACACCTGGAGGCAGAGTCCTTGCCACTCTCCAGCCACATCACCAGGATCACCCTGCCACCTTCTCCTGGGAAAATCCCACAAGGATTTTGCATCTAGAAAGAGAGCAAAGCATCCATTCCATGGCAGAGAGCTAATGAAAGGATTTAAGTTGTTATCATTACATTACTATCCTCTGAAGAAAGAATTTAGACTATCCTGTACTGGACCCAAAAGAGTGTTATCTAGTCCAGAGTCTGTGAGTATAGTAACATACCTGATGAACTTAAAAAGATAGATAATACATGTTTTTAAATATAAAGCAGACACCAGAGGACTTGTCTGCTTAATCTCTAATTTACAGGCCAATGTATTAGACTAATATTTTGGGCCAAAGTATCTCCTGGCACAAGCTGGTAGAGCTCTGCTGGAGTCTGTGTAGCTGTGTCAGTTCCAGCAGTGAATAAAAAGTCTGTATTTTTTCATAGTTAATGGATAGATGACTTAAACTAACCAAACTGTGCCATGCCTCTGCTCAGAGCGTGCAGAAGAAGAGCAGCAAAGGAGTGAAGCAGAGCAGCTTCAAGCACAAAGCCCTTTGAAGCACAAATGGATTCAGACAAATGCTTGACACAATCTAAGATCTCAGTTGTTTTTTAACATCTCTGTATTCTGTGGAGGCTAAAAAAGTTAGGTGAAAGTGGTATTTTGTGGCAGAGTTTTTTTATCCTGGCCTGCAAAGAAGAGGTGGACAAGATCATGGCTTGGATGGCAGACAGAGGATTAAACAAGGTGAGTTCTGCATCTGTCACTCCAAGAAAATTCCTCTTTCCCCTTTTGGGAAAGTTGCCCAAGGATGACTGGTTATGGCTGATAACAATAATCCATATTTAGATTGTGACAACATTAGGCAGGGTAAGGGAATGCAGACTCAGAATCAGAACATCTGGTATGATAACTTCAGCTCACCCTGATATTCCTAGATGCTGCAGGGCCATAACTTACATTCCTGCATTCTCATGCCATAAAACTACACATCTAGCCCTGAAATGCAGCACTAACTTTCGATTCATATGCTTTAAAGTTCATTTCATAGAATGGTTACTCCTGAAGCAGAGCACAGAGCAGCTCTGGTGTCCAGCCAGGGTCAC
Organism: Bucco capensis; assembly: GCA_013396975.1. Classification (NCBI taxonomy): domain Eukaryota; kingdom Metazoa; phylum Chordata; class Aves; order Piciformes; family Bucconidae; genus Bucco; species Bucco capensis. The sequence goes on along the minus strand of VWZO01021713.1, from coordinate 868,235 downwards.
TCCAGCCCAATGCTCAGGCACTACTACTGCAACTAAGTGATCCTCTAGCTGATAGATTGCAAAATGTGTTGTCTATTATCCCTGATTATGAGAATAATTTGATTTGCCTCAGCCTAGCTATTAAATAATTACAGAGAGATGGATTGTAGTGGCAGAAAGGATTTCACCATTCAGTGTTTTATGAGTTTCAGGATATAAACAGATTTCATGGCTATTCTTAGCCAGACTATCTGAATGGATACCCTGCCTTCCCCACAACCTGTGCACATCACCTTGCCAAGGGAATTTCTCTCCAAACAGAGGCTTCTTTGATTTTCCACTGCTGCTCACCATGTTGCCAGCACTGTAGCAATGAGGACACCACTGCACAAAACATAAGAGCCAAATGCCCAGAAGCTTGGAAGGGAAAACCAGAGGTCATCCAGCCCAAACCTCCCTGTTCTAGCAGAGCTGGCTACAGTATAGTACTCAGCATTGGGTCCAGAGGGATTTGGAGTGTATCTCCAGGGATGGAGACTCCACAAGCTCTGGGCAGCCTGTCCCAGGCCTCTGGCATCCTCACAGCAAAGAAGTTCTTCCTCATGTTCAGGTGGAACTTCTCTGTTCCAGTTTGTGCTATTGCCTTACATCCTAGTGCTTGGCACTGCTGAGAAGATCCTGGCTCCTGACAGCCTCCCTTCAGCTCCTTCTCTCCATGGATCAGGTCTCCTCTCAGCTCCTCTCCTCCAGGCTAACCAAGCCCAGCTCCCTCAGCCTTTCCTCAGCAGGGAGATGCTCCAGCTCCTCAGCATCTCTCTGCTGGACTCTCTCCAGGAGCTCCCTGTCTCTCCTGTGCTGAGGAGCTCAGAGCTGAACACAGCTCTGCAGGTAAGACCCCAGGGCAGAGGAGAGGAGCAGGATCAATGCTTCTGCCAATGCATCCAGGAAACCATTGCCCTTCTTGGCCACGAGGGCACATGGCTGGTCCACCAGGACCCACAAATCCTTCTCTGCAGAGCTTCTTTGCAGCAGAAGAGCTTCCAGACTGTGCTGTGCATGGGGTTATTCCTTCCCAGATGCAGGACCCATTGCTGGAATTCAGGAGCACATGCAGTGCCTGAGCTTGTGCTGCCAGAGCCCATTGCATGTCCTCTCTGCTCTCACTGTGCCTGCTACAATAACTTATGATGATACTGGACTTCCAAGGAATATATTAACTTCCTGACTCTCTATAGTAATTCCATGCAGCTGGTTCAAATAAACATTCCAAGCCAGTGCATTTTTCATCTGGAGCAAAAAAAAAAAATAGCAAGCCCAGAGAAGTTCTGTATTTATTCAGTGCTTATTGTCACTGCCTTTGACACCCAGCACAAAATTAATAGCTCTAAAAATTGGAGCTACTCTCTAGGCCTTTGCCTTAATTCTCTCTTGTTGTTCTTCATTTATTTTGTTCACCATTTGCCGTCAGAGAAAAGGAAGAGGAAAAATGGCTCATGGCATTAATTTTCTTGTTATTGCACTGTTCTGCCTCTCTCTAAAACTTGATTGTTTTTTAGACTTTGGCTAAAATGTGGCTGTTTTTATCTGAAGCAGAATCCATGGAAAGGCTTCACACTGCTCTTGGCTTTACCTTCCTCTTTCTGCAATGACATGGATAGAAAAGGATGGCTAGGGAACTGCAGTAAAACTTTACATGCTACTGAAAACACATCACTTTGCTTCTTTAATGCTTTCCTTCTCAGTTCATTCATTACCATTGCTGCTGCTGTAAGAGCTGCTGAAACATTAGCAGTGAGAACCTTAAGCAAAATCCCCATGGATGTTTCAGTTGCATGAGAACTAAAGGTTTGGGCTGTGCTTGATCACAAAGTTTTTCTGGTTCTATTATTGTAGGTGCACTGAGTTTTGGCCTCGAAAGAGTACATGGGATTAAATAAAGAAAGATTCTGCTCCAAATATCAGTAACACACTAATTCCTACCAGAGAAAATGAGATCTACTCCCAGAGTTAGCCCAATCCATATGATACCTGTTTTTAAGGAGTTTTCAGGAGCTGGACACTAGGTTTGATCTCTCATCCAGCTGTTAGTGATGTAAATGGGAATGTGTTCCTGATTTCAGGATGGTTTTCTCTTGTTCCATCACACATGAAGAAGGCAATTGTGTATGCAAGGCTTAGAGTCATGTCAGATTTATTCTGATATGTTTTGTTAGAGTCTGTGAATAACTGGACCATATGGATATAAATCCAGCTCTGATTAAGATAGATTATTCTGGTGTCCTCTTATAAGATTATTTTACCTCCACAGAGTTATCATTGACAAGTAGAGAATCATTCTGATGGATAGCACTTTCTGACACACACAGACATCTGTGGGAAATGCTAATTTACAGCTAGAATTAAGGGTTGGATGCAAGAGTTTATTCACATGAAGGAAAACTGACTTCACTTGCCTGTTCCTGCTTCAAATGGACATGGAAATTTGTTTGTATCAGAGGTTTTCTCTTCCTAACTTGCAGCTAGTGTAAATCCCTGCCTAGTTTTATGGCTGGGGGGGAGGGAGCCTGGCAGGGGTGCAGGGTGAGGGCAAGCTCAGCACACTCTGAACCCCAAATGCTATCTCAGGGTCACACACGTTTTGAATTAGGAGCCTCTGTTCTCACTCATAAATGTCTCAAACTTGCAGTTTCTGATCTGAAACTCGTGTTGGTTGAATATTGTAACAGTAGCCACTGGAATTAGCAGATACTGACCCCTGGGCCCTATGACAGGCTGTAGGGAACTGTTTGTGGCTGAGACTGGAGAGAGGAAAGCAAGGTTAGGCTTTCACTAGAGCTCTTCCATGCTACAACTTCATTACAAAGGTCAAAATGACTGATTTTTAATTAATCTATCAATATAACAGGCACTTCCACGAAGAATAATATCAGATTTAAATCCTTTTCTCCCCATTCACATGGCACCTATCCTATTGCATGAGGAAAGCAAAGCAGAGCTGAGTGTCCCTGCCTTCCAATTCGTGCTTGTTAGCAGTGAAAGCTCAACATTTCTATGTTTTTAGCTTGGATTTTTAGAAATCATTTTTGGTATTGTTTCTTTGTTGTTTTCCTCTTGTTCCTGCTCTCTGTAAGACATGTAACATGACAAGCACTGAGCATCTCTTTATGTGGAGCATTCAAGGAAAAGGAGAGTTATAAATATGTATGTGTGGTGATGATAGGGCAAACATAGTCCTGCCTGTGTTTGTGCAACTGGCCACACAAAGTTGGTTGGAATAATGGCACAAACAACAGTTTAAAAATGCACTAGTGATATCAATGTTCAAACACACACAAATATGTTTTTAGTTTCAGGCAGGAAAGGTCCTGTCTGGGACCACCAGGCCAGGGTGGGCATCTCTCCTGTGAGGGGCTCAGGCATGTGTGGCCTTGCTCTGTGCTTTCTTAGCATAAAGCAAAGAACCTGTGCAAGTCAAACCTTTCACCATCCCTCAGTTGTAAGGCTAATTATTTGACAAACAACTCCAGAAGATGATAGAACGTTAAGAGTACAGAGCCACATAGTCCAATTTCCTATTGATAGGAATTCCCTAAACCTGCATCCTTCCACAATTCCTGTGGTTGTGCTTGTTCACTACACACACCATGGAAAAAAAAACCCAGCAATAATCCCATGCAGAAAACGTGGCTGAATCCCCTTTGCTTTCAAATAATTGCATTTATTTACATCAGTTTAACCCCCATTTAAAATGTCATGTATATCTCAGCTAGATTAATGTAGGTAAAAAAAACCCCAAGCCTCTGTGGGAAGTGTTCCAAGTAAGCAATTTGTTTTGCTTGTAATTCATTGATTCTTACCTGAAGTACAAGTTATAAATAAAAATAAACTAACAGTGAGTGGTAGTTTGCTGCTGTCACTCCAAGGGTGGACAGTTGGGTAATTACAGAGCATCAAAGAGCTGCTGCACTGCTGATTATTATCTGTGAAGAATTTGCCAGCCTTTCATCACTCTAAAGAAGACTTTAAATATGTGCTATTAATAAAACAAACCTATTACCTGGTGTGGTGCTGGATATTTACAGCTCAACCCTTTTCTTTCTTGCCACTTGGTGAAATTGGGAGCCAAATCTCCTTTAGCCTCATCTGTCTGGGTCCAAACTGAGGGCTTGCTGAGAAGCTCTGGAACAGAGTTGGATCATAGCTCTGGGGAAAGTGATTTGAGTGTTTGTTTGTAAAGCCAAATCCTGAGAAGGTCAGAAAATCCATGTGCAAACCTTGGAACTCCAAAGAAAAAGTGTGGAATAGCTGCATCTGCTCTGAGCTAGAAATGTGCATCGTTTCCTACGTGTTTTATGTACATTCTTACTCAATGTGTTGTTAAGATTGGTTATTTTTAAATCCTTATGAATAATACCTGGATATGTATTTACAGAATTGAATTTTCCAAACTAAATAAGTCATGAGCCACAGAAGTGTTGTGATTCTCCATTTATTTAACATCAAAATGAACACAATATCCATTTGCATGGTAATTTTAGTTAAGGAAATGGACTTAGGGTGGAAGTGATGTTATATATATATCCCTTTTTTCTCACAGAAGTAAACCACTATTTAATACATCCTAGGCTGTCATCTTGATAGCAGAGCTCATGGAGCTTGTCAGGGGTTTAGACTGAAGGTTGTGGTGCTCATCTTCTGTGCAGATAGCAGACCAGTTGTCTCCAGGAAGGAGGCATCAGCACCTAAAGTGATCTCTAGTTTGCCTACCTGCTTCCCTTGTCTTTGCCTCAGGATGGAGGAGTGAGTCCTGCATCTCTCACAGTCCTTGCACCAGACTGGGTTCTTCAGCTAAGAGTCTATCAACCTCTGTAAATGGAATATTGAAATTGTAAGTAATACCCCCAACAATGCTTCAAGTTGTACTTTTCAGTCAGTTTCCTTCAGCCAAACTCTAAGAGGCCTTGAGGCATGTGAAAATAGAGAGGTTTGTTTTTTGGAGACAGAGGTCAGCTGCAGCCTGGGCTTAGTTTGCATCCATTGGCTTGTTTTCCTCAGGCATATCTGCAGGTAGCAGCATCTCGTGCCCATTATTATCACACAGCAACACAGAGCTGCAGGAAAAGGAAATGGACAATTTTCCAATTTATGCAATTGAAGAGCAATATTGGAGAGCCTTTAATGACCACTGGCTGCAGGAGAGAGAAAGGGTTTGCATGCAGCAAGCTGCAACAGCCTGGGCAAGGCACCAGAAATGCTGAGTTTGAGGTGTTCTCTAGTCTTGGGAGGTTAGTTTTGGTATAGATCTGGAGGTTGTGATTTATCAAAGACCATAAAGATTATTTTTGTTGTTGACATCATTCATTTTGACAGGTTTTAGCTTGATGCTTCTGCCATAATATTTTAACAAGCTTTAAAAAAACCCAAGTTAAAAGCAAAATCATTTCAGAAAATGAGCTATTTTGGGGTTGCTTGACAATTGAATTGAAATTCACTGATTTTAACAGCACAATTGTGTTGGTTACCTTCAGTTTTTACAAAGGATTGATCATTTCTTGGTGCACTGATGGGCACACCTGCTTTGGGATGCTTTGGGTGTGGTTTCTTTTCTTTAATAAATAAACTACAGAGAAGGAAAAGGTTGGATTTCTGACCATCTGGAAATGCCAATTGCATGAACACATGAGGAAAGCAAGTGTGAAAGTGCTGTCCTGAAAGCTAGTTAATGTGGGAATGGCAAGGGCTCTAAGCCTTAGAAATACACTGTCCCTGATCATCTTTTCCATGTTTTGTATTTACACCTTGGTAGTTACTTGCTGGAATTGAGCAGATGTGCAGGACATTAACAGAACTGTGTGAAAGAAATGAGAAAGCTAATGATATTTTTGTTTTCTTGAAGTAGAATTTCATGTATATGCAATAATTATTTGGTCATAAATGCTTGCAACTGGAGGAAACCTAGGAAAGCTTTTCTGTGGTGAAAGAGAAGTGAGACAGGAGAAGGGAAGAGGAATCCTTTTAGTCCTTTCAGCCTAGAGGAGGATTCCTGGGCAGGGGAAATGAGGAGATTTGACACGTTGGCTGACTGCTCTTGGATTGATTATTAGGAAGGTACATGAGTGCCTGGAGGAGGAGGAGGAGGAGGAGGACCTGGGCATCGTCAGAGCATGATGCTGTGTGCTCAGCACACGCTTAGGCTCTGGCAGTGCAGAGAGAGCTGGCACACAGCTCCCCTCCCTGGGGCTGCCACAGCAAAGGCTCTGCTCACTTCTGCCAGGGCCATGGTGGCCAAAAAGTGTTACACTTGGCAGATGAGACAGCTTTGGTTTGCTTTAGCTAGGATTCTTTTTGTAGAGGCAAGTCGTTCTCATTTTATTCTTAGCGAATTGCATGCAGGTGGAAAGGGAGAGAGATTTTGCTGGTGTATGTCTCTGAAATTATTATATAGTCTCATAATAGTTAAGAATAAAGTCAGTTATCATGTAGTCTAATAATAGTAGTTAAAAATAGATTCAATTATCATATAGTCTAATAATAATAGTTAAGAATAAAGTCAATTATATAGTCTCGTAATAATAGTTAAGAATAAAGTCAGTTATCATGTAGTCTAATAATAATAGTTAAGAATAAAGTCAAGTATCCTATAGTCTAATAATAATCATTAAGAATAAAGTCAGTTATCAGATAGTCTCATAATAATAGTTAAGAATAAAGTCAATTATCATATAGTCTAATAATAGTAGTTAAGAATAAAGTCAATTATCATGTAGTCTAATAATAAGAATAAAGTTAGTTATCAGATAGTCTAATAATAATAGTTAAGAATAAAGTCTGTTATCATATAGTCTAATAATAATAGTTAAGAATAAAGTCAATTATCATATAGTCTAATAATAGTAGTTAAGAATAAAGTCAATTATCATGTAGTCTAATAATAATAGTGAAGAATGAATTCCCTCTGAAGTCCCTCCTGGGAAGGACAATGGCAGCAGAGGATTGGGGCTCTACACAACACCCTTGTCTTGTCTTACCTGTTATGGACCAATTTAGCTTTATTCAATGTCCAAACAACAGTCTGCATTCACACTTTTAGCTCTATGTTATGCTTTTCTTTTACCCCAGATTTGCTTGGCCCATGATGCTCCAAGGAATTCAGAGGCAGTGCAGTCATGTGTGCAGCTCCCCTCTAGAGCCACGCTGCATGTGAAACTCTCAGGCCCCACAGTGTTCTGCAGGAGATTCTCCAAGAGAGGAGAAATCCTCAGTAGGAGCCATCAAAGCATCATTGGCAGTTTGTAGCTGCTGCAAAGGCCTCACATCTCTTGCACTGTCCCTGCATTATTGATTAGCTGCCCAAACACTGGAGCTCTATTGATTGCAAATATTTAGGGATGAAAAAGGAAACATTGTCCTCGAAGGGATTGGCAGTCCTCCCTCCTCTCTTCCAGAGATCTTGCTTCTCTTGTGTGTCTCTGGCTGGTTTCTACCTATTGCATGCTGCAGGCTCCTCTGAGAGTCCTGGCAAGGTGGGCAAAAGGCTGCCTCCCCAAATATCTGTCAGAGGCAAATGAAGGAGAGAGCTTCCATAAGGATTGCTTGGCTGGTTTTTCACACACCTGGCTTTTGACAGAAATCCTAGGAAGCAAACCCCTTTTCCTATTTGCCTATGTTTTAATGAATTTGTATATGAAAATCCCCTTCAGGATGCAGGCAATCCAGGCCATCAGGCCAGAAGCAGTCCTGCCTAGCACAGCAGAGAACTAGCTGATAGTCTCCTGCCGTTAGAGAGCACAGCTGCTGAAATCCCTGTCTCCATATCCATGGGCTCTCCTAATCCTGTTACAGGCACACTCTGTGCAGCCAGGCTAAAATGCAAGACCTGAGGAAAACCTCAGCTTATGGATCCAGCTGGGTGAAGCCTGCAAAGGGACTCTGCAAAGCACACAACAAAGCAACTGCCTGCACGTGCAGCAAGCTGCTTGTCCCTTGTCCCTTCTCCAAGAAGTCCCTGCTTAGCTCTGCTGGCAGATGCAGGTGGTTTGTGCCTGGCTGCTGTACAGTTAGTTGTCTGGCTGGTATTTAAGCTGCAATCATTAACATGTGTCTGCTGTGTTACCTGAATGAAAGGCGAGTTCACGGGCTATTATTGCCCATTTCTTCTCTTTGCTCCTGCACTTCCCTGTTTCGATTACAAATCCCCCTCCAGGCACAAAGCAAGCTGGACACCTACAGTGCAGCTAAAGAGTTATTTGTTCCCTAGGTGGACACTAATGAATGACTGCAGTGCTGCCCTGAGTGAGGGGGTCCCCACTATTAAAAGTTTAATAGAAAGATCTGAGAAGCTGGAGGCCAAGAGGAGGAGGAGGGGACAGGGAGCTGTGAGGAACTCACTAAGTGCCTCCTCTGTTCCTTTGCTGGAGTGGAGATTATACCATCCATTAGGACAGGAGCAACTGGAGAGAGGTCAGGTCCCTCTGTGTTCTCCTTTTGCCTTCAGTCTCACTGCAAAAATATGTTGGTTCCTTTCCACTGTAAAATCTCTGAAAGCAGCAGGAACAGAACCTGCCTGAAAAAGGAGCTAATTCAGACTTCCTTTTGGTCCCCTCCCACTCCTTTCTGTTCTCTTCTTTCTCCTTAATCTGTCTCTCTTTTCTTTATTCTCCACACTCATATCTTCCTCTACCTGACACTCCTCATCCTTTTCAAGATGTGCCATTAGGATAGGTATATTTAATTTGGGAGCTTAGAAGTTCTTTCTTTTCTTTATAGCTATTCTTTACATATTCCAGCACCCAAATGAACTCCTGGCTATGCTAAGTGATCATAAAGTTTCACACAGCAGTGGAAATATTTCATCCCTTACTTCAACTAGGATAAGTATTAACCTCCCTAATTTTTCTTTCTTCTACTCAGTTGTAGAGGAGTGAGATCTAGTTTTAGTTTTGCTTTTAGTTTTTGATCTAGGCCTCATTCCTCTAGCATCTGTCCGTGCTTGAGACCATGTAAGGAGTGGTTATAATTGAGAGGGAGAAAAAGATATATCATTTATTTTCTCTCTGCTGTGTGAATATCTTGTATAAATTCCTGGTAAGGAACAAGACAAATCTCTTGCATACAATTCCTATCATAACTCCAGGAAAGAGGTTTTTATTGCAGATTGAGGCCACCAACATGTTGGGCATCCTGGAGCTCTGCAGGATGCTGCTCACATTGCAAGGGACAGCCAGGGAACAACAATGGGAGAAGCTTTCTTACATCAGAGAGTTAGAATCCTGCTGGAACTAACCAGAATCATAGGAATTCAAGTTTGGATTAGAAACCTCTGCTAATCTTTTGATTGCTGGCAATAAATGTAGTTGGAGGAACCAAGAATGGGTTCTCCCTGGTTCTTTGGAGAAGCTGTGCCATCTTTCCTACAGAGCTCTTCCAGCAGGCAATGCAAGAACATTTTGAGCCTGCAAATGTTTCCTGTAAGGAGCACTGATCCCTGAGTTTGATGCCTAATCTCTTTTGAAACCGTCTGATGAAGAAAAGGTCTCCTGAAGTGGTGCTGCCCACACAACCTGTCAGCACAGGTTTCTTAGGATCACTGCCTGGCCAAACATGTCAGATTCCTGTTTGGAACTATCTGGAGTGGATCGACCAAGCTTTTCCCTCTCTCACTGCCTTTTCTTACAAGCATTAGTGCTCTGGCTGAATGGTGTCTAGCACTTGAAAAAGAACTGATAGAAGTGAGGTTTACAGTGAGCCCAGATATGTCAGAGGGATGCTGCTTGTTTTGTTCTCTAACTGCTCCCTGCAGTCACTTAAATTTACCTTTTAAATGTATTAATAGGGCAATTTTGCAACGACAGTAGGGAATTACCTTTTGGCTTGTGTGTGTAATGGAGGAATTAGCAGCAGCCAAGAAGAAGCTGGTTGAACTCTGATTCTAGAATTTATCCCCCAGAAAAAAAGAAACCTGCTGTGGAGGATGATTTGGGGAATTAAGTTTTTCCCATGGGCTGGAAGAAGACAAGCTGCTTGCGTTAGTTAGGGGATGGGTCTCAGGTCATGCACAGATCACAGGTCAGGTGCATGGTGTCCCGCAGGTGATCACAGAGAGCACATCTAGGGTGCGTGGTGTCCCGCAGGTCACCAGGACAAGGCACAGACACGCCACCGGCTACCGCACCGAAGTACCTCAGCGGAGCGGCATAACACTTACCCATCGCGAGTCTCTGTGGCGCAATCGGTTAGCGCGTTCGGCTGTTAACCGAAAGGTTGGTGGTTCGAGCCCACCCAGGGACGGGATTACTCGTTTAAGTAACCCTTTTGCCTTCAGTTTGTGCATGTGCGCCGGGGTCGGATGGGAGATTAGCGCTGGCGGCCGTGCCGGCACCGCCTGGTTCGGGATACGGGGGGCCCCGGGCGGGGAGCGGAGCGGAGCGCGGCAGAGCTCGGCCCGCATCGCCCTGCCCTGGGCACCGAGGGGCGCGTCCCTGCCTTCCGGGGAGGGCTGCGGGATCCTCCGGTGCAACCGCACAGCGATGCGGGTGAGTGGGCTAGCCACGCTCCTGCTGCGTGCTGCTGCGCTGGTGCGGCTCTGCTTGGGGCTGGCAGCGACAAGAAGCTGCTCGAGTGTCTTTACAGCCCGCGCTGAGAGCTGCGGAGGCAAATATCTTATTTGAGCCACACCGTGTTGTTAATGACCACACTGAGCAATTAGAGTTTGCTTCAGGAGACGCCGCGTGCGGCACTGCAGTATCGGAGCAGCCCTCCGGTTCATCCCCGGTGCCTCTCCCGCCATCAGCGGGAGGTGTTTCCAAGCCCCGTTCCCTGCTGGCAGCTCGGCGCTGCCGCTCAGGGCTCGCCCTGCCCGCACCAAGCCGCTTTGCATAAATGAATGTTCAAAGTAATTACATTGGGAGCTTCGCCTAAATGTATCAATTAGGAGTTGGCACCTTCGCCGTCCCCGAGCCCGGGAGCGGGTTCCCGGGAGCCGGTGGCACACGGCTGCTGCGGAGCATCTCCTGCCAGGAGCTCTGGACTGGTCATGGAAAACAGCACCCGGATTAAAGATGCCTTTTCTTTCTTTTCCTTCTTCCTTCGCCTGCGAAGCTCTCTGGCACACCTCTCCCCTTCCAGCTCGCCCGTTCCAGATCAGGCTGTAGCCCTCTCCCAAGCCAGGCTGTGCCATTGATTTACCATCGATGGCAAGATACGGCCCTCGCCGGCTAAGATACCGCAGAGAAGATGTATTTAAAAACACCGGAAAATCTTCTGGAAGCAGCAAACCCCAAATCGCTGATATGCTCTATCTGAAGCTCCTCGCTGGCATCTTTTCTTTTTCTATCACCTGCATTTTTACACCATTTCGGTAAAAGATTTTGAAGAAGTGGTAGCTGTGTGCTTGTTCCCAGCGTTAGGTGCAGCTCACCCCCACCTATTCCCCTTAGCAGCTCTTAACCCAAACATATTCCCGACTGCTCAGCAAAATTTAATGTGAACTCGAGTCATGGAGATGAATCCCCAGCAGCAGCGGCTGGAAAGACAGTGACAATTTAGGGGTTCGGATTGACCCAGCTGGTCCCTCCGGAGGAAGGACGAGAGGTTCTGCTCCCATGAAGCAGGTCTTGCTGCGGCTTACGAGTCAGAGATGCGTTTGAGAGAGGCGATTTGTGCTGAGCGCCGGGTTTGTTCAGGCTGCTGCTAGTTGTGGCACGTCCGAGAGCAAACGAGCAGCAGCGAACCGGTCCGGAGGGATGCGGGGGGTGAGCATCCAGAGCGCGCTGCCGAGGCTCGTTCCCGTGCAGACCGTGGGCTCAGCGACAGAAAGCGACGTTTAGGCAGCGCTTGATAAACTCATTTGGTAGAAGTGGAAAGCATGGGAAGTGTCTCATCCCAGCTGCTCACTAACTAATTCTATTAAGTTGGCGGAAAATGGGAAACTTCATACATTTTTGGGAGCTGATAGGGAATCGAAGATTTATTTGTATGAAGTAGGTTTTTTTCTTTCTTTTTTTTTTTTTTTTTTTTTCCCCGGGATGTCAGTGAAGCTTTCAGTTCTCTCATGGAAAAAAATCTTCACATGGTTGTGTAAAGTACCCAGATGAAGCTCCGATTCGTACGCTGATGCACTTCAGGAGAAACGCTGTTACAAGTTGAAGAAGAAACTGCACCATCAGCTGCTTCTGGGAAAAACACATACTCCCCGTGACCTGTTAACAAACACCGAGTTAAATTCCAGCATTAATATTGCTAACCAATATTCCAACTGATTGCTAACGCGGCTGGGGAAGAGTCGCCTTGGAGATGTCCGAGAGAAGCCAGCGGATCACCAGCTGAAGACAACCCGGCACCGAGTGCCTGGAAAATCCCGGAGCCTCCGGGACCAGCCGCGGCTCCCTGCTCGGAGAGACACCGGGTCAGGGGCAGCCGGTGGCTCAGGATGGGCAGGGGCACAGCTCCTTCCTCACCTCGGGAAAGCGGGGACCGGCCGCTGGCCACCCGCATGCCCTCGTCGGGATGGAGACTGGCGGGAGCTCTGTGGGATGGATGCTGGATGCGCGGTGCGAGGTCCAGCGGGATGGAGGCTGCGGGGGAAAAACACACGGGGACAAAAGAACACTCTACGGCTTCCACGGCAAACCCCACGGGAGAAGTTGGCTGTGCGTGGGAGTCGGGGGGAGAACTGTGCCGCCCCCTCCCCTCCTCAGTACGGGGCGGAGCCGGGAGCCCCATCCGCCTCTGGCCCCCTGCGCCCCGCAGCTGCTCGGTAGAACGCCCGGGAGGGGGCGGCGGGCCCGCGCGGAAGTCGCGGTGCGGGACGAGGGGTCCCCGCCGAGCCGAGCGCTGCTCCTGGACCTGCCTGCCGCGGTTGCGGGGCTGAGCAGAACCGCGGGGCGCTGCCGGCGCTGTCTCGCACGGCTCGGGAGCATCATCGTTCCCGCACGGCTCGGGAGCATCACCGTCCCCGCCCGGCTGCGGAGCATCAGTCCCGCCTGGCTGAAGGGCGTCATCCCCGCCCGGCTGCGGAGCATCCTCATCCCCGCCCGGTTGCGCGGCGGCTGCGCCCGGCGCTGCGGGAGAAACATCCACCGAAACGGCGTCCGTGTCCGCGCTGCGAAAGGAGGCAGCTTTAAAACAAGCCCCTTTGAACTTTCGCCAATATTGAATGATTCGGGAGGCAGATAAGCTGGGGGATAAAATATTCGTGCTCTTAATAAAGACGAGGAGCCGGAATATTTGAAACGTGAAGACAAAGCAAAGCAAAGCAAAACCAAAAGCAAACCAAAGTGTAGAGCTCGCAGAAAGGGTGCAGAAAACAGCCATCTTGAATATTTTAATCTCTGGCAAGTGTTTCTTTGGAACAAAATGGATGTTGGAGGGAAAGAGCATCGTTAACATTACTGTAGCCTTCCATTCCCAGCAGCATCCCTCGCAGAACTCAGCTGGCACGAAGCAGCGAGGCTGGAAGGGACACCACAGCCTTTCATCTCCCTACAATGGCAATAAATAATCATCATCTGAATGCTGTGCTCTGGAAATTTAGTACCTCGCCAAGTGATGGGGCTTTTTTCTTTTTTTTGGCCTTTTTTTCCCTCTCCTTTCCCCTCGCTTTGTATTGATTTGTTTGCATCGATGTGAGTCACATGTGATGCTGCAGAAACACTTGGAGAGCTCACGGAACATAAACAAACACTTGGTTTATGTTCAGCCAGAACACATCTGTAGAGGTTTTGTGTTTTGAACGCTGCTGTTGCTCGTTCCTGGCACCCAAGTCAGAGGAGAGATCCCCACCGAGCACCCTGGAAATGGGATCGGGCCCTCCCTGGCCTCGGAGTTGCCTGTGTCTTCATGATACCAACCAATTATTCCCAGGATTCATTGTTTGGCCATCAAAATCATTCTAGGCTGAAATGAGCCTTAGGAGGTCCCCAGGATTTTTCCCACTCTTGCTAAAATGGATTAACAGCTGCCTTTATTTTTTCTTTCCTTTTTTTCCCTCTCAACCTGATGGTGAAAACAAATACAATATGCTGATTTCAGATGCTTTTTGTTTTCTTATGCAAAAGAGATTGCCTTTTCTTTTTTCCTTTTTATTTTTCTTTTCTTTTTATTTTTCTCTTCCCCCCGAATTGTGAGCCTATGAATGCTGCTTGGGCCTTCCCAAATTTAAAGAATAATTATAATTATTAGTATTTTTTAAGGGAAGAAGTGGCTGAGGAGAGGAGTGTGGGGAGAGCAGAGACAATAAGGCAGTGCTTCAGCTCCCAGGCTCAGAAAGGCTCCTTCCCTGGCATTATTTATTTATTTAGTTCCTCCTTTCTCTTTGCTTTCTTTGGACCTCCTCCCTCTCAGATAAGCTCAGCAGGACAGAAAAAGGCACTTAAAAAAAAAATAGCCAAAGACAGCTAATAAAAATAATGCAGGGATGGCTGGGGAGTGTTGTCTGGAGATTAAAGGAGAGGAGTGCAAGGCAGAACTGTTTGATTTTATTCACTTACTGATTCCTTCAGTGCCAATTTGGGCAGCATTTCTACTCCCAGTTGCTGAGGTTAAGGTTCCTATATTGTTCTTATTGACACTTGTTCTTATCTTCCAAGGAAATCTGGAGGTGTTTCCTAGGCAGTCCCTGCTTATTTCAGTTCCTTTACCTTATCTCTCTGAACGTTTTGTGCTTTAATTTCTCAGTGCCATACTTTCCCCTGTGGGTTGATACAGTAAGATCTCTTTAGCCTGAGTTTCACACAGATCCTGATGTTTGCACAGCATTTCTTGGGACTGTTTGGATCAAAAGGCACTCGGGAGGCAAGGAGCTGCCTAGGCACAAGCAGAGCATCTCAAAAGGATAGGATCTGGCAAAAGCAGAGGGAGCAGAATGAACTGCAAATCACAAGCTCCAGCAGAGGCTAAAATTACTGATTTGTGTTTGTGAGGGGGAAAATGTATAGATTTGGAAGAATCCTCCAGAAAACAGGTGCTGCCTGATCCTGGGCAGGTCTCACCCTCAAAACCAAAGCAACCTGCAGCTCACATGGTGTTCTCTAAGAAACAGGAGGATTTCAGCTAGATTGGGTGATACTGGGAATTTGGGCACTGCTATAGGGCCCAGAGAGGAAAGTTGGACCAAAAAATGGTGCTAAATTGGTTGAAAACTGAAGGAACTGCATTGAAATGTCATGAATGTCCAGTTGAGGGAAAGGCATGCAGGAGCAGACAGGCTACAAAGCAGGACTAAGCAATAAGCTCGGGGAGGGGGGGGTGTTTTGTCCACCTAATGTGAAGGGGGGGAAAAAAAGTAGAAATAAATAGAAGAAATAAATCCATTTAATTTATCCAGCTAAGTTTAAAAATGTCTTTTAAATGATGACTCAAAATATGTGTTTTGCCTGAAAAAAATGTGTTCACAGGAAACAAAACAAAAGAATCACACAAAACGGTTTAATATTTTTCCATTAAAGAATAAAGCTTTTATTCATAAAGTTCCTTTGCCCTAATATACCTAAAGTTTGCTACAGGACATGGGCTCAAGCGTTTTTGTTCCTGTTAAGTGTTATATTAATTTACAATCATCCTTTGGTGACAAAACCTAAGACAAAACCTTAATGGGTGCAAAAAAACCCCCATTTCTGGGTTTTTTAGATGGATTTATTACCATTTCTCTGAACATTTCTTCTCCTAGAGCTTGATGGAGAATAGGCAGTGACAAGAAGCTGCTCTTCAAAACTCAGACCTTCAGTTTTATTTGAGGACATATTCATCTGACAATGTTGGGGTTTTTTTCCTTGGGTGATAGGAATTTTCTGGAAGCCCAAAATTAGCTCTGCATAATTTGCTTAGCCTCAGCAGGGTGGAAGTGCTAGGGGAAAGGTCTGGGCCATCATCCCACTGCTGCTGGGCCTCCCAGGGCTGCTGGCCCTGAAGTTCCTGCAGCATAAAGGAGAGAGAAAACTAATTAATGATGTAGCAAGCTCACAGTTTAGACAAATATTTGCCAAAATGTTTTATTCATTTGCCTTTCCTATTTAGCAATGGATTCTAGGTTTGGTCGGGTCTAAGCTAAACTGGAGAAGGACTTTTCCCAGTGCAGGTCTGCTCAGGCAGGAGATGGAGGAGCAGGAGCAGCTGTGCCTGTCCTTGACTCCTCTAGGATGGACAGTTTGCTCCCAGCTTGGAACTTGTTCCATGAGATCAGCTTCTTCAGAGTTTAAAGAGCAAGGATCCTGTGTCTGCCTCACCTGAGCCTTTCCTCTTCTCTCAGTCCTGAGATCCAGCAGGAGACAGCAAGTGGGGTGAGCACCCCAAGGATTTGCCTTCCAAATATGCAACAAACTCTCTTTTTCTTCTGTCTTTTCTTTTTGTATTAACTTTCATAGTATTTAAAGCTACAAGGTATTTTTTTCTCAGCCTCTTTCCACCTTCCAAGCATGATGATTTTTGTCAGGACAATGACTGTCCTGTGCTGCAGCACTGGTGCTGGGGAATTGAGAGCTGCTGCTGCCATCTGACAGAGACAAGGGCAGCATCCCAGCATGGCTAAGGTTGGAAGGGAAAACCAGAGTTCATCCAGCCCAAACTTCCCTGCCCTAGCAGGGCTGGATACAGTATAGTACTCAGCAGTACTATACTGAGGGATATCCAGAGGGATTTGGAGTGTATCTCCAGGGATGGAGACTCCACAAGCTCTGGGCAGCCTGTCCCAGGGCTCTGGCATCCTCACAGCAAAGAAGTTCTTCCTCATGTTTAGGTGGAACTTCTCTGTTCCAGTTTGTGCCTGTTGTCCTATTGCTTGGCACCACGGAGCAGATCCTGGCTCCATCCTCCCTTCAGCTCCTTCTCTCCATGGATCAGGTCTCCTCTTCTCCAGGCTGAACAAGCCCAGCTCCCTCGGCCTTTCCTCAGCAGGGAGATGTTCCAGCTCCTCAGCATCTCTCTGCTGGACTCTCTCCAGATCTCTTTTAGGTGGCATTTTCCTGTCATTTCCTTTTTTCATTCTTTTACCAAGAATCTCCACTGTTTCCCTGCAAACATTGACAATCCACCTGTGTTTCTGGCATCACACACAGCACTGGAGCTTGGTTTTGCATCTCTCCGTGGTGCAACACAGAGGCATTGCCAAGAGCTATCCTCTGTCATTACAAACATGGGAAGGGAAGACACATATAAACATGGAAGTGTAAGCCCAAGAAGAGTTTATAACAGCAACAGTGAACTTGACCCCGTGCATTTCCTGCAGGGATAAGGTGACCTGCAGGGGTTAATGGCCCATGGCTTTGCCTTGGGCTAGCATCTCACCCAGCCAGTGATTAATCCTGGAGAAATGCCCTTTGCTCCCATCATTATCCCTTAAATGGAGCCTTTAGAATTCAAAATGATTTGGGAATGGAATTTACTGTGCCCTGTGCTGCATTCCCTGCAAGGAACTGGAAGTGCTGCCACACTTGCAGAAAGAACCTGCAGAGTGGGGAAAAGAAACAGAGAAAGAAAGATGGAAAGAGTGCCCAGGGAAAGGGAATAAAGGGAATGAAGCTGGAGAGCAGGGTCTGTTCCAGCAGCAACGGGAGATGATCAGAAAGCCCTCCAGCATTTGCTGTGTGCCAGGCATGAAGTGGAGCCTATTTCTGGGCTGGTTTATTTACTCAGCTGCTTCCCAGGCAGATTCTTGAGGTTCTCCTTATCATCTCAGGACAGCAAGGTCCCTGCTCTGGAAACCCAGAGCTGCCTGAGGATCCTTGAGCACAGCAGAAGGAGGCAGGGATGTTGCCTGGAAGCTGTGCACCATAGATCCCTTCAGTGCATCCTCACAGCTAGTGCCCATGCCTATCCCCAGACAAGTTCTGCAGCAGCAGAAGAGCAAACAGCCTTCTGGAGTGATTCCTGTTGGAGTGCAGCTGTCAGTAAGGACAGGGAGCCAGCATTCTCCCACAGGACTTGTGGCATCATGGCCATGACACAGCCACTGCTCCTCAGTGTCTGTCCCTGCCAAAGTGGGGCCTCTCAGCTGCTCAGACAGAGCCCTGCAGCTCCTTTGCTGGCCTGGGCCCTGCTTAATCAGTTTGTTCAGCTTGTGAATGCTGTATTCAAGCATATTCCTAACAATGGAAAGCTCTCTGGGCCAAGAGAAAGGTCCAACGTCTTGCAGCCACATTCTTTTCTTCCCAATCACTTCAGGGTTTGTGTCACTGGATCTGTACTAGCTGTGGCTCTTTCTGGGGACCATCAGACACACACACAGCCCTCTGTGGGGAATTTCTTTATGGGCATGGGAATTTCCTGTCCCTTCCCTGGAAATATTGCTGCTTAGAACTTGATGGAGTGAAGGCTCTGCAAATTGGAAGAGAGAAGCATGAAGGAAGAGAGACAGAGGAACAGACAGAGGGGTCCAGAGATGTCTGGGGATTGAAGGAAAGAGCCAGCTTCCCCTAGGAGCAGTGAATGACCTTGGAGCTATTGGGCAGAGGGAAAAAGAGACACCCTGAAGGCACAGAAGGATCTGGGATGGTGCCTGGGGACAGACACTGGAGTGGATACTGGATCTTTACCTGGATCTCCTTAGAATCCCCAAAGCAAAGGTATTTTGCATCTTGGCTGCAGGTGATGGAAGCATCTCCCTCAGCTTAGCTGCAGCCTAAGGAGTGTCACACTTGGAAGGAGAGTGGGAAGGGCACCCCACAAGGGAGAGACACTGAGGAGGAGACTTGATGGGAAAGGATGTCAGGAGTAAGGAGAGAGGAGCAGGAGAGGGCATCTCACTGCAGTAGCTAGCAGAGTGGGGATGGAGTCAGAGGAGAGGAGAGTGGGAAGAATAAAATGCTTAACCACTATTTGTCCAAGGATGATGCTGGGGGGAAATACAGAGCTCTTAGTGACACTCTGGCAGATTTAAAAGCATCAGAGCAAACTTGCTCTCAGCTGTGACTGTAAAAAACCATGCTGCTCCAACTGAATTGGCAAAAGGAAGTAAAAAAAGGAATGGTTTGCACATAAAGAGCTAAATTTGATGTCAGTTCACCATATGTCCTTTGCCACCTCGGGGAAATAGAGATCTGAAGAGTATAAACATGCAAGGAATGTTGGCCAGGTTGTGTGCTTCTGCTGTTCCCAAGCTCTTGCCCAAGCCCAAGAGCCTGGCAGCAGCTCTGGCTGCTGAGTGCCACCACTGACAGGCAGCAAGATGCACAGCACGTGTGGGGCTCTCTGCTTCTTCCTGGAGCATGGGATTCACCCAGGGAAAGGCAAGGCAGCATCCTGATCCTCACTCCGTTACAAGACTGTTCCCAGGGCACATGCTGAGCTCCTAAACCTTTGGGTTCTCTGCTGGTGCCACGTGGCCTTGGTCCCCAAACAGGAGAGCTGGTTGCACTCACAATAAGTAATCTTTAAGGATTATAGTTAACTCTTGGTTTGGAGGTGACAAAGAGGTGCAGAAAGTAAGCCAGTGAGCTATAAAACCCCACCCTGGGCTGGCTGAGCCTTTCCAGTGCTCTGAGCCAAATGTCAGCTTTGGGGCACGTCTGGAGCTGCAGCAGAGCAGCCTTCTCCTCCAGCACAGGTGGGCTGGCAGCTTCCAGAGGGAATGTTTGGGCTTGGGGAGGTGCTGGAGGAGGTAATGTGCCAGCTGGGAGGGAGCTGGCAGCCAGCTCTGCCTGAGGAGCTGCTGCTTTGGGCTGCCCTTGGCATTGCACTCAGGAGAGCTGCTCCAGTTTGTCCCCAACGTGTTGATAATTTCTCATTCCCCCTGTGTTTCTGTAACTCCTGTAATCACCATGAAGTGACTTGAGAGGTCTCTGGAAGTATTCCAGAATCCCTGCCTGGGAGTTGTGTCACCTTGATTAGGTGTGAGCCTGCAGGGCCTTGGGATCAAGTGATGTTTCAGTTCCTTGGCTGGATCAGAAGGGATCCTGCAGGGCCTTGGGATTCAGGTTGTGTTTCAGTTCCTTGGCTGGATGGGAAGTGACTCCCTGGGCAGCAGCAGCACTGCCTCCCTGATGACTCTGCTAGGGCAAACCTCCCATTTTCAGGTGGAATCTTCTCAAAGGAACCTTCAGTGGGCAAGCCTTGGGTATGAGGAGGCAGTGGGATAGTGAATTAGAAGGCAGTGTGAAGGAAAGGAGTGTCAGTCATGTCCTGTAGGCAAGCACTGGGTGCACAGAAGCACAGCTATGTAACACTCATGGATTTGTTTGCTCTCATGTGAGAATTAGACCATGGTTGGGCTGTAGTCTTCATGTGAGCACATGAACAGGCTTCAAGGGCAGGAAGACTGAGCTAGCTCCACTCAGAATCTATGGAAAAACCCATGAGCAATACCTTTGTCTGCTCATGGAAGCATCATGGCAATGTGCTCTGCTGCCTCCCATCCTTACGATCCAATTCTCCCTCTCCTTTCCAGAGTTTGTTTCTGGGAGCTGTGTTGGCTGCCCAGGAGATTGGAATCTGGAGAGTGGAGGGGAT
Organism: Bucco capensis; assembly: GCA_013396975.1. Lineage (NCBI taxonomy): Eukaryota > Metazoa > Chordata > Aves > Piciformes > Bucconidae > Bucco > Bucco capensis. The sequence continues at coordinate 847,820 of VWZO01021713.1, read as the reverse complement.
GAAACTCAGTGGGAACCTGGAGGATGGAGGGGATGAAACTCAGTGGGAAGCTGGAGGATGGATGGAGGGGATGAAACTCAGTGGGAAGCTGGAGGATGGAGGGGATGAAACTCAGTGGGAAGCTGGAGGATGGAGGGGATGAATGTGTCTGTCACTCTCTGGAAGGTTCTTTGTGGGATGAGTTCTCTATGTGAACAAACCCCTGAAATGAAACTGTTGATGGCACATGAGGTCTTCAAAGGTTGTCTGGCCAGTGGAAACAGAAAATAAAAGAGCTGAGTTGGTGTCCTAAGTTGCCCAGGACTTGGCCCAGTCCTCCTGACACAGCATGGACCCCACCAGAGCAAGCAAAGACAAAGTGAGGTGATAGCTTGCTGGCACCTGGGTTTGTTTTAACTCAGGGTAGTGAGGTTTTTTTTGGTCAAAGCTAGACAAAGATGCTTTCCATCTCTCTGCTCAGAGCAGCCCTGGGCAGCAGCAGAGCCTGGCTCAGGAGCTGCCTGTCCCTGGGCAGGATGGAGCATGAGCATGGATGAAGGAATTACTGCAGAGCCTTGGTTTGGATTGGCAATGATGGTAAACATTTCTCTCCTAATGCAAATCAGATTCAGCCTATGAAGATTGATTTTGATGTAATTTGCCCTTGTCTAATAAGTCTTCTTGACCAGATGAAATGCAGGGGCTTTGCACTGATTTATTTGTGCTTGTGCACAAGGTGCTGTGTGTGGTTCATTTGTTATGCTCAGCACAGCATCCTCAGGAAGATGATGTTGTTTGCAAATCAGGTTTCCTGTGTCCATAGCTCAGCACAGACCTCTCCCTCTCCCTCTCCCTCTCCCTCTCCCTCTCCCTCTCCCNCTCAGGAAGATGATGTTGTTTGCAAATCAGGTTTCCTGTGTCCATAGCTCAGCACAGACCTCTCCCTCTCCCTCTCCCTCTCCTCTCCCCTGTGCTCACCAATACTGGTGACACCAAGTTGTCCTGATCCCATGATTGCCTCAGGGACAATTGGTCATTGTTTGATTACCTTGTCCTTGCTCTCTCTTCCTTCCTCCCCATATTTCAGTTTCTCTTACTCCCTACATTATCTCCATCCCAAATCCAGAGATTCCTACCAGGCTATGTCTAAGATTTCTGGCATCCAGGGAATGGTTCCCTTCCAGGTTAACAGCTCCTGACACCAACAGTGTCTGAACCTCTTGGCTATATTGCAAACCAGAGGTATATATGAAGAGAATTGTGTGAAGGAAAGCTAATGATGATGATTATTACTCTTTCTCACACTATTATAATATCTTATAAATAAGTTATTACTCTCTAATCTCACAGCTCAGTTGAAGCCACCTGATGTTGCTCCTTTCCCTTGCTTGCCACTGCTCTATTTCCCCACTCACACTTGTCATTTTTAACATATACTCATTTAATCACCTTCCCCTTTTGGAACATGGATGATTCCAGTAAATTTGTTCCAACTCTGCCTTCTTTAGCCTCTCCCTAGACACCTCTTTGCATCCATTCCAGCCAATTGCAGCCTGTTTATCATTATTAATAGTTTACAGCCCTTCAAGGGCTCCAGGAGTTAGCTCCAATGATTTCATAGAGACCACTCATTTTTTAATCTATGGAGCTGGATTATGCCATTTAGCCAATTATCCAAGGAAATGGGGAGTGTGGTTGTTCTGCTCATGGGATGAAGAGTTCTGTTTGGCCAACAGAGGAAGCAGCAGTGCCTCTGTGTAGCTCTGACCTGAGGGATGCTGCAAGTGTCTGAGGAGAGCAACCCCACAGAGCATTAGGTCTAAGCTTGCTTGTGGGCAGAAAGATCAAGCAGCCTGGGGTTTAGTGGAGGAATTCCACTAGGAGGAAAGAAACCCCCATGGAGTTCTGGAGTTCTGTGCTTTCCTTAGTGTTTCTGTCTGCTCAGCAGCACGAGGCCTCCCTTGCCTGTGTCCCTGGCAATAGGATCCCTGTGCCTTCTCCAGCAGGATTAGAAGCACTCATTTGCTCTCAGCACAAGTTTTACCAAGCATCTATTCATACCCTAATGGATTATTGACATAACACAGCAGCCTGTTATGAAGTATTCCACTATGTGTAATTAGGGAGTATTTCATCTGCATAATAAAAATCCATATGAACAGTTGTTGTCATTCATGCCCAAAAGCTGCTTATCTAAATCAAGTGTCTAGCTTGCCCCATAGATTTAGGGATGGAAAGCAGCATTTTGGGGAAGAAACCCACCTCCTCCAAAGTCAGGATTGCCAAAAAAAGTGCTTTATCTCAGCAATCCAGATGTGGAGGTTCTGATCTTTCCTTCCTTCCCCCCCCAACCCCCCCAAAACACCAGCCTGGTGCTCTATGGTTCCATGATTCCTGCTTTTACAGTCATTTCTTTCCCATTCCTCATGCCTTTGCTAGGATGCTAAGGCAGTGTACAAGAAGCTTGCAGGAGGAAGGAGTTTAAAACACTTAATAGGATGATTATTGATGATTTTGACTCGTTTTAATGAACATTTTCCTGGCTTTGCTTTTTGCCCAGGAAACTCAAAATCAGGCAAATCTGAAGGATATTAACTTCCCTTGTTATCTTGTGGTGAAAATGCATGTGTGGCTCTCTAGCCCTGCAGTCCCTGGGCTGGGGCAGGGCAGCCTGTAGCCTGCAGGCAGAATTCCTCCTGCCCTTTCCTCCAGCAGGGCTGCAAGAATAAATCACCTCCTGAGCCCTCAGTGCTGCTCAAGGCATAGAAAGGAGTCCTTGGCTGACCCTAGACAGAGACAAGAGCACTTTGATCCAGCACTGATTAAAGCTCTCGTAGCCTGATGTTTGTTTAGCATTTGAAGATAAATATTTTACAATAAAAATAAGGCTGGAAAACAGAACTGGGCTGTAAAACAAAGTGGAATAAGGACAAGAGGGCTGCTCTTTAACATTAGTATTTGTATTCAAGGAGATCCTGAAGGCATGGAAGGGACTTTGACATCCAATTCCTTTATATCTGCAGGATATGGGTCAAAAAAAGAGAGAGAACATTTGTTTGGCCTCTGTAATACAAGTGAAAGGAAAGAAGTGCCTCTGGAATTGAGCTACCCCAGCTAGGAAAAGGGGTTTTGTTTGGGGAGGATTGCCATGCTCTTGCCAAGCTGTTAAATTTAGTCTTTTTTGCATGCTTTGTGCTGAAAGCATGATCTGTTAGCACAACTCACACAAAGGTGCATCCAGGCAACACCTTCTCATCCTGCCAGGGATGGAGAACACACCTCAGGAGCATCCCCCACGTAAGTGATTTCTTCCTGCACATGCCACACAGTGGAGAAGTCAATATTTATACCTCACCCTTGATAGAATTCATTAGATATATTTTGCTAAATAACACTCTATATTACATGTTCCTTGTCTAATATTTGCCCACAGAGGCAGTATTTGTTGTGTGAATTGAGTGCCTGGTTAAGAAGAAGTAAATGAGTACAAGATCTTTAATATTTATTTGGTAGCACACCAGAGTAGACTCAGGGGAGGTGAGAGAGAATGCAAATGCAGGAGGGAGAAAATGGGATTAAAGGGCATGGAGACAATAGCAAAGATTCCTGCAGTGGTTCTGAACAATGGAAGCAGTAAGACAAGCTCAGGTACTTGGGGTTTAGAAGTGAAGAGTGAGATATTTGAAGTAACAAATCCTATTTGAGGAGGACTGTAAGTGGCTGTTCATAGCAAAAATTCACCCAGGCACAAATTGCTTCAGGAGAGAGCTTCTTCCCTAAGATCTAGACCATTCCTCATGCTTCTTCCCTAAGATCTAGACCATTCCTCATGCTCAGGGCACCTTCATCTGTGCTCAGGGTGGGAAGTATTTCGTTTTGCTTTTCTCTTGTGTTAGTACTGTGATGTTTTCCTGTTAGAGCAGTCAGAGTTGGGCAATCTGGTACAGATGTTCTCTCTGGTGTGTTTGTAGGTCTGCACACTGTCTTTTCCCCCTCACCTTTGCAATTCCTGTGAAGCAGAAAAGGACCTTGGAAGGGTCATGCATCCATGAAACCAACAGCTCTCCTCTCGGGAGCAATTGTTCTTTGCCCCCTGGTGGTGGATTAATTGTGATAAAAATCATACAAAACACTTTTAGGGACATTTACTTGACATTAGAAAGAGATTCTAGTTGCTTCATTGCATAGAAGTAAACTGCTAGCAAGCTCCATCCCTCTTTGAGAGTCACTGCAGAACAGAGCAAAAGGAATCAACAGCCCTGCTTGAGCATTGTAGGAGACCTCCAGCATTGCAGAATCATCTTCCTTATTTTGCTTTTTAGGGAAGGGTTAACACAAGTGTCTTGAGAACACAGAGACTCTCTGATTTGTAGTCTTCTTGTATTATGGACTGTGGGAACTCATCTCTGCAGCATCTCTAGACATGCTCCTCTCTGGAGATAAGTGATGTTGTCCATACAGAGAGAGCTCTCCCTCTGGGGAACTAGAATAACATTCCCTGGATTAAAAATTTAAAAGGGCTGTACACAGTTCTTAATGTTGTCTAGTGGTTTTCAGCTTGTGTGTGTTAAGCATCTCCACAGGTGAATGCCATGCAGCCAAACATTATGCATTTATGCTGGGAAAAGGCCATCTATAATGATCAAGGCTTTCAGCTGCTGCCTTTACATGGCTGATACTCTGAAGATGAATCCTCTTCTCCTACCCCACAGTCTGAGTCATCTTGTGTGGAGTTAATGTGGCTTCAGGTGGGTTCTGGCTTTGGAAATAGCAGAAGAGGCTATGGCATGCTCAGCAGGCAGGGCTTGTTTGGGGTTTGGCACTAAGGAGGTAATGTGAGGGGGAAAAGAAGAGTAAGTGAGCTAAAAGAGAGGACTGAGCTGCCTCGACTAGGCACAGATTAGCTATTTCCTAACTAATACTAATTTGTGTCTGATGGACTGGAGTAGCTTTCTGGTTCTAGCTCTGTTGTTTCTTCTCTTTCCATTCCCACATCTCTTTCTCATTCCTTTGACTTATGCCTGGCCTGAGGTACAGCTGCTCTACACAAACCTTTGGGGGGGGCAGCTTGCTAGGAAGCTGATCCTGTTCCTCCTCCTTCTCCCACTGCCTCACTGCATGTTCCCAGCCCTGGGTGAGGAGCTCTGGTCATCTGCTTGTGTGGCCACACTGGAAACTGCATGTGCAAAACGAGCTGCCTGTACCAAACACAATCAGCCCTGGCAAAGGCAATAGGCACACCGCTTGCCTCTCGGGCCAGGCCACTACAGGAGCTCCAGGAGCAAGGTTCCTGCCTTGTCCCTCTGCTGTGGTGCCAGCTCTCCAGCCCTGCTGCCAGCTGGGAGCACAATTCCTCCCTCCTCTGCTGAGCTGAGCCTCACTGCTCAGGAGCAGCTTGCTCCCAGCCTTCCAGCTGTAGGCATACAAAGGATTTATTTCCAGGGGGAAAGGCAGTTTAAGCCAGGCAGCCTCCTGCCTGCTCTGCCCTCTTGTTCTTGCTCCTTCATCACAGTTGCCTGTGCCCTTGCTTGTGTGAGTGCAGCTCAGGGTGTGCTGTGCTGCAGATGGGCTCACTGCAATACATCGCAGGGGCTGTGGGTGTTTGTGTGTGCAAACAGCTGCTTTCAACAAACCAACCTCGATCCTTTCACTCGTTTGGCTAATTCTGTGGCCCACAAAGAGTTGAATTAGGGCAGGGGAGGAGGCAGCAAATAGTGGTGTAGAGGTGGGGACAAGCCCCTGGGCTGGGGAGGAAGGCAGAGGAGACTCTTGAGCCAGCGGGGGGAACAGAACAAACTCCTGTCACTGTGTCACTGTGCAGCACCCAGAGAGAACAGGCAGGAGAGAAAACGGCAACAGCCAGCCCCTGGAATTGCTGGGGATAAGGCTTTCTCTTCAGGAAGAAAAGGGGTGGTCCCTTAATAAGCTCTTTCCCCTAGACATCTCCTATTCATGTGAGACAAGAAATCACAGGCTGTTAGCTATTCAGAGTGTGCTCCTGTGAATCCTACTGGGCTTAGGAACCATGTTGGGCTTTCAGTGCTGCTAAAAACCCTGATAATAACTGGTTCACGCCTCAGGCCTTGGGTGCTACTGTCAATTAGCATCACAAGAGAGGTTTATTGGAACAAATTATATCTATATATGCTTCTTTCCCTTCTGGTTTGTGGTAGAGAGCAAGTGTAGCTGATTCAGTGATACCTGCCTGTGTGTGCAGGCAAACTCAGGGCAGAGGAAGCAAAAGCCATCCTGATCTTCCTAGCAATCCATGTTCTTAAAGGAGCTGCCCAGCTGTGGACACTCCATCCAGAATTCAAAGCCTTGCTCTGATCCTCTAGCCAGGTAAATGTCATGTCTGAGACACAGGACAAAAATGCTAATGCCTCCCAGGATGAGTAGTTTCAGACTGGGATGGAAAAGGAGTGTGATATCTGCCTTTGTGCCTGAGGAGGCAGCAGGAAGATTGCAGAGGTGGAGGCTGAGCACCAGCATCCCCAGGCACTGGAGCTTCCCGTGACTGTCCTTGCAGGCTCACAGCAGAGGCAGCTATTGCTGGGCTTTCTTGGGTTTGGTTTGTATTTGAAAGCTTTCTCTGAAGCCAAGAGAGAGAGCTGACTTTTCCTGTAGCTGCTTTATTTTATGCTGGTGGAAGCCTAGTGTGACTTGGATTAATTAAAGTGTTGGAGAAGGGGGAAGGAATCTAATGACTCACCAAGAAAAAAATAACTCCTCCTGGTTTTAAAGAGGAAAAGAGAAGAATGAGGAGATCATGACTGTGGTGGGGCTTATAGAATGTTTATGGCATTCTTAGCATTCAAAATCACCAAAATGTCAGTAGTTATTCTTGGAGGACAGTGTGGTTTTAGTGGAAACATTAAATTAATCTCATGGTCTGGGATTTTAGAAGAACCCTTTCAGACATGGTGCATGCAGCATCAGGGCCTTCTCCTCTAATGGGTGAAGGGGCAGAGTAACAATGAGTGTTCAAACCTCCCACCTTGGTAAAACCAATTAGAATAGTTGGAGTATGCTGACTTAAATGTGAGCTATCTCTTAAAATAATCATAATCTCAGTAGTAGTAGTAGCAGTGCATTTTTTTCTCCTTTCTAGATGAATATTCCTCTTGACTGAAAGAAACCAAAATTGATCTGAAGAATTCTGAGGTGTTTCTTTCCAAATTGCTCTCATCTGCTGCTCTTCTCCAAAGGTTTGAAGCCATGAGCTACCTGCAGCTGGTGGCCAGTGCCAGGAGAGCTTTTCCTAGTCTCAGTGGAAAGGAATAGGTCACCTGCATCTGTCAGGGGTTTTTGAAAGCTCTTTAACAGCTTCAGCAAGGGCAGGCAGAGGTGGATCTTGAAGGAGGTGATTCTTGATAACAAATTCTGGAGGATGAAAGATAAGATCAACATAACAAATGCTTCTCTTTGAGGTTGATCATTGCAGCAGATCAATTTTGCTAAGAAGGCTTAGAAGCTAATGAGGCAAGATGAAGTAGATATGGAAAATGCAGAGTGAGTCAGAAAGGAAGGAGAATCTGGAAAGCATCTGTTAAGGGAAATGGAGTATTGTTCACCTCCCATGTCAACAAATCATCTTAGGTTAAGAATAATACTATCTTCATTTTCCTCTTGTTTCTGAGGGTACCTTGCATCTTTCAGATTTGTTCTACAACCTTAGGAGCAGGTAGTTTTTTGAATCTAAAGCTGATAATTTTGTCAGTAAAGCTTGGGGCTTGAAAGCAAGGAAAATGTAGACACACCAGGCTGAAAAAAAGGGGCATTTATGCTGTGAATACTGGAGTGCAAAACAGGACAGATTAAGAAAATAAGAATGAGGGAAGAAGCTGATCCAGACCAGATTCAGTTCCTCCAGCAAAACATAGCAGCTATGAAAATAACTAGCCCATGACTTTATCATTCTCTAGAAATGGATTGTTTTTTCCTCAGTGCTCATGTGGAGAAGCATTTTTAAGATGATTAGAAGAAGCAGTTAAGCACTCCTGTTTTAGCAGGGTGAATCTGTGTCAGAGACTGTTGGTTAGATTATCATTTCCTAGCAAATGGGTTGAGGTGTCTTCTCAGAAAACAGAGCCAGAGGCAGAATCATGATCCTACCAGCCCAGTGGGCATGCAGCTGGGAGATGGAAACACGAGTTTAAATATTAATCTAATTAATATTTAAATAGTTTATACAAATGGGAACAGTTTCAATAGAAGAGAATACCTAAGACTGCTCTGTAGTTTATGAGTTGGAAAATTGATAATGGCTATGTTGGTTCAATTCCTTACCCTGAATTAAGCAGAGTGTCTTTTAAAGCCACATCTTCTATTCCCAGAGCATCCAAGGCAGTGCTCTGCTGTGCAGTGATTGTGGAAGCGGAGCCCTGCTCCTCTGAGGTGATTTCAGGTGCTCAGAAGGTTGGCATTTGGGATTTTTTTAACAAAGAAAAGCTATTTCCTATACTTGGCTTGGTTTATGGATGTTTTTGGGATGAGTGAAACTGTCTTTTCTCAAAGGGGAGATTCTCTCAGTGAGTTATTAAGCAGGCCTAGCTTTGGGAGAGGTGAAACAGAGTGTTCTGAGGAGCAGAGGCATGGTGCTCGTTTGTACTGTTGAGCCGCTAAGTCTCCATCTCATTTCTCGTCTAGCACTCACCTTCAACATTAGTTTAAGCATGAAAAGAATGAAAGGTTCGTGGAAAACAACTTAAAAATCAGGTTGATACTGACAACACGCTGGGGCGACTTCAGGGACAAACAGGCTCCACTAAGCAAGCCCATCCTTACGGAATGAACGCATCCCACGCACTTGCCGCGGGCACCCCCGGGGCTCCCCCCCCGGCCTTCCCCTGGGCGGGCACCGGCCTTTCAGGGCAGCACGGGCACGAGTTACCCCCATAGCCTCCCCAGCTCAGCGCTGGGACCCCCGAGAAGGCTCCTAGCAGCGGGGCTGGGGCAGCATCAGCAAGCCGCTCCCGGGCTGCCGAGGGAAAGCTGCTGAGGGGCAGCGGCACCGGGCCCGCTCCCGAACGCCGGGAGAGAAGGGGGAATATGTGTGCGGCATTACCCTCGGCGGGTGAGAGGAGGCTGAGAACGTGTCTCCGCCAGCCCCAGGGAGAGAGGCTGCGGGCAGGGCGAGCTGTCTAAGTGGCTAGAGGCAGCACGGAGCGCTAGCACCCCATAGCCCGCACCCTTCCCCCAGAGCCCGTCGACTGCGCCAGCGCCGGCGGCTGCCGGGGAGCGTGACGTCACCGCCTGCGGAAGCGGTGATTGGCCAGGCCGAGAGAGCCCGCCCCTCCCCGGCTCCGCCGGGCCTGGCTGCTTCCCTCTCAGAGCAGAGCTGCTGCCGGGGCGTGCGCGGCCGCAGCGCTGCCTCCGGGGCCACGTCCGCACTAGTACTGCTGCTGCCGCCGCGGGTCATGGGCCGGCCGCGACCCGAGCCGCGCCTCCGGCTGCTGCCGCTCCTAGCGCTGGCGGCCCTGCTGGCTCCCCGTGCCCGCGCTTGGGATAGTGGCGACCTGGAGCTCTTCGACCTGGTGGAGGAGGTGCCGCGGAACTTCTACGACTTCCTGGGGGTGCAGCAGGTGAGCAGGGGACTGCTCCCCTCCGCCCGCTGTGGGCCCTGCCCCGCGCCGTCCCTTCCCCGCGCTCTTGTCACGGGCCCGGGCCTCGCCTGTCACCGCCGTCCCTGCCTCCGCCGAACATGGCTGGCTGGCTCCCGCTCCCCCCCCGCCCGCTCCCCTTGGCTCACGGGCGCTGGGCACGCCGCCGGCCCCTTGCCTTCTGGCCGGCCGCTGTCATGCGCCTCCTGCCCGGGCACGCTGCGCTCCGCTCTGGCTTCCGAGGCTCCTGTCCCTTCCCCAGCCTCCTCATTCCCTCTGCAGGAGCTTTGCGCTTCTTGAAGCATTTTATCCTTCTAGCCCCACCAGAAAGTGACTCTCTCCCTGTACCTTTACGCATTCCTGCTGCCTGTTGCTCTTCTGAGTGCCTCTTTTTCTCCAAGACAAAAGTAGCTTGCGGGCTTCCCCCTCTTCCCATGCATATCCTGGGTATGTCTGTTTCTCATCTTTCCCCTCGTTGCGCATAGCTGCTGGTGCCTTATCTGCTGAAGACTGTGCATCCCCATGTGTTGTGGCTCCTGTTTTCTCTCACACGTGCCATGTGGTTGACTGTGACCCTTTGCTGGGGGAACGGCTTGTAGATTTCTTCTGTTTATTTACTTCCCATGTGTTTTGGTTATTGTGCATGGTTTTCACCTCTGTTTGAAAGGCAGCACTTAAGAGGAGCATTTATTGGGCACCTTCAGTAATTTTCATGCATGTGTGGTCAAGACGGTCACTGTTCTGAACACGTTTTTCTCATGTTTCTTGTGTGTATTTTGGATGTGGTGGCTGGTTTCACTGCCACTTGGCATCTCCCAACTTGTATCACTTGTCCTTGCTCCCATCTCCTGGCCTTCCTCATCTCTAGATCCTCTGCCGTGTGCCCTCACTTGCTCTCTCTTCATGCATCTTATTAATCTTCTTTTTGTCTCACCCTTCCAGTCAGTATCCCTCTCCTCCAGAATTAAATGTGCAATTCTTTATTACTTCACTCTGAGTCTCCAAAAGACTCTTTCTTTGTGCCCTGGCACCTCTGCATTCTGCTGAGTGATCCTGCTGTTCAAATGGCTTCCCTGACAACCCTAAAGTTTATTCTGATGGAGTTCTTTAATTTCTGAGGCTAACAGCTGTGTTTTCAGGTGCATTTCATTAGGGCCACGCCTGCAAAGAGAGGAAAGGTGTTTGCAATTTGTAAGGGTCCTGCAGGCTGTGGTTAAGGATAGTTGGGGGATTCTGAGTCAGTTTCATCTCTTTTACCCCTTCTTAAGCACCTGATGTGAAATACAATGGAATACCATCATATATACAACATAGCTGCTACCCATGTTTCACTTTCATGTGCCTAAAAATCTAGGGTTAATTTCTCAAAGGCAACTGTAGTATTAGATACTGTAGGGATACAGATTTGCTTGTTCCAATTAGTGATGATCCATCAGATCCAGGGGTAATAACATATATATAATATGAAGGTTTGTGTTGTTACTATTGCTGTTCTGAGCAATTTGGGAATTGCTTTTCCTTCCTGTTTCTTTGGTTTCATGGACAGATCAACTAATGAAGTTAATTTTATCATCTCTTAGACCTTGCAGTACCTGGTACCTGCATAAATATGATATGCTTTGGATAAATCACCTTGGCATTGGTTGAACTTGTGGAGCTCCTTGTCAAAATATGGTTTTGATTATAAGTATTTGTGGCTTTAAGGGAATTGCCTGTTCCTCTACTCTTTCTGGCACTGTCTTGTGGAAGTTTGTGATTTGGTTTTTGGATACAAGGGTTCTGATGAAGGAACTTTGTGAAGATAGGTTAAAATGCACGGGCTGTGCTGCTGGAATTGGCTGGTGGAGAGCAGTGTGTTATGTGTCAGTCAGAAGTAAGGGATTTCTGAATAAAGCTCTGGCTTCTCCTGGCAGTCAGAGAAGGGAACAGGTGTACAGTGAGAGTTCTGCTGTACCTGTACAGTGCCTGAGAGCAAATACAGACACAGACAGCTGCTCCAGGTGCCCTCTGAGGTACTAGAAGAAGCCCTGGGAGCTCAGGTTCCTGAGGGAAAGTTAACAGATGGATGGGGCTTGCTTGGATAAATATGTAACCCTCCCAAAATGATGAGAGAGGTGTTTTCTGCAATATTGGCTTGTGCTTTCCTTGTGGTGCATGAGATTTCTTTTCAGGAGGTTGTCATCCATTCATGTGGCTTTGCTGTAGAGCACTAAGAGCCTTGTATCCATGTCATTGCTGGATAATACTGCAGCACAAAGTCAGAACTGCCTGTACACAACTGGGTTTGGCCCTACAGCCTCTGAGACACTGCTGTGTTAGCAACTCCAAGGAAGTGCAAGGCATGAAAAGCAAGAAGTTGGATTTCTTTGGCTGTGGGAAGCCACAGTCCCTCTAGATGGGCCAAATGTGTTGGGCTGGTAGGCTCCTTTCAAGAAGGCTGTGTGTACCTTGGCAAGTCCCAGAGGCTGACAGGGTTGTGTCTGTAGAAGGCAGTGTTTGATGCTGAGGGATTGCTGTCCATCCTGTTTGCATTTCAGGGATTTTGTTGTTGTTGTTGAACTAATTCCAGGCTGTCTGTGGGGACTCAATGCCCTTTTGTGTTAGTGTGCTGTTTGTGCTCCTGCTTTGACATCTTACAGCTCAGATCTGTCCAGAAGGAGTCCAGTTCATCCACTCCAGGACCACTTTATGATACCCTGTCAGGTGGTACAATAAAGGAGTTTGCTGTACCTGTGCACTCCTGATCTGCACTAAAAAATTGAGGTGGATGCACCTTTAAAACTGGAGTTTATAGTAAGTAGCTGGTGCTGAATCTTACCTCTTTACATTGCCCTGTAAGAACATTTCCAGGAGTGAGCCCCATGACAAATTGTGTGGCTTTCATGGTATTAGGAGGCATTAGAGGAGACTTAAGAGAATTCTCAGTAATAGCTTCTTGCATAGTCTGTTTTATGCAAGCGTGGTGACTGATGACATGCAGTGTGCACATCACTGCAGCTCAAGTTGTGAATTTATGTGTTCTATCAGTAAAGTTCTTGGGCATAGCTTGGCTAGCTTGTTTTTAAGAAGGAATGGCAATTCTGAAGCTCTTAGTGTTGTGTTGTCTGGCACTGTCCAGAACAAAACCCCCAAACCCCTAGGTAAAACTCTTTTTGCTGTAGAGCTTTTGGGGAGCTTGAGTGCACAGACAGAACTCTGCATCCCTTCATGGTTTTAAGCTTCCTATTTGAGTCTTTTGCTCATACAGCAGTTCCATAAAAAGTGTAAATTCTTAGGATTGTGTCAAGTCATTGAGATGATTCACTTGGATCCTACAGAACAAAGTTGTTCCAAGCTATGGAGTAGTGTAATTGCTCACAAGAGTCCATGGCCATAGAGCAGCACTTGAGGTAACTGCTGAGGATGGTGCAGGATCTGGGGGTTTGTGTGTGGTTTGAGGTGAACTGCTGCTACTGAGTGTAATCCTAAGTGCCCTGACACATCTCCTGCGTGCAGAACATCCCTGATCCTCTTGTTCACAGACTTGTCAAACTTGTATTTTTCCATAGAAATGGGTTTTCTCTATTGTTTCCTATTAAATTTCTGTCTGGATGTTGTCCAAGGAAATCCAGGAAGTTTTTTTTGCTCCCATTGCTGGCTCCTTTCTTAAAGACACAAGTGTCTGAGAATCTACCCTTAGAAGCAGTTTTAAAGACATTTACTGTGAACTGTCAGTCCATTCATATCATACTTTCCTGATTTTATTCAGATTATATATTTCTTGCTTGTTGTGAGGAAGGACAGATAGCAGTAGGAAGCTATTAGGTGTGGGAATGCAAGGGAACTAACAGTATGCAAAGTGCTGTGAAAAGGATAAAATACACAATCTTGTGTTTCTTCTGGCTGCAGCAACAATATTTTAGCTCTTCCTCTCTGTGCTTCAAATCTTCTTGATCTTCACATTGCATAAATCAAAAATAGGCTCTTTTTCTTCCAAGAAATTCTGTGTTTGATCTGTAGTTCAGTGGAGGAGGTGAGGGATGGTAGGAAGGTAACCTGTGCTGGTGACCTCTGGTGCTTGTTTCAGTGTCATCTCCCTGGATTAAGCTCAGGTCTATGTGCCTGTGTTGATACCTAAACCAGCCACACAATTAATCTGGTATAAAGTTTTGTTAATGACTTCCCAGTGGGCTTTTTTACTCCTTGAAAGCTGTGGATTGTGGTCACCGTGTTTGTCTGTAAAGCTGTGGAAAGAGAAATCTTAGAGGCAGCCTTAATTTCATTCTGAATGATAAACCTTTCCATGCTCCATTTAGAGTCGTTTTACAATTAAGATTAACAGGGTTTTCTAATCAGATCTGGAGGAAACCATAGCTTTAAGGGAAGGGTTTGGGGGTAACTGTGCTTGGTAAAATGGAAAAAATCAGATGCAAATTTAGGCTCTCAAGTGTCCCTTAGCTGGGTTGCTGCTGCCTGTGCTCGCAGCAGAGGCAGTAACAAAGAGCCCTGGTGCTGCTGCACAGCTGAGCCAGGCAGAGGGTGACAACAAAGGGGCTTCTTTCAGGAGAAGAGCTCTGATACTACAATGAATACAAGGAGGAAATTAACCTCTATCTGAAATGTTTGGGCTTTCCACAGCATCCTAGTGGGCTAACAAAATCCATGTGGCATATCAAAACCTCCAGTTTTGCTTTTTGGTTTACTTGTCAGTGTTCATGCTTTTGCTTAGCCATCTCCTCTGTTACAGAGCCTCAGGTTTGGCTTCCTAAACGGTAGCTTTGCTTTGCTTTTCCCTGCAGCCAAAAATAGTTGGTTTTCCCTATATTCTGAGAAGAGTTGTGGTTTCTGGGTTTCTTTTGCTGCTTGTTTGTTTGTCCATCAGCCTTGTTTGGCTGTTACTAGCTCTGTCACACACAAGACTGTTTACACATCACTTTTATACAATGTATTGTAGGTGTGTATATTACAGTTATACAAACTACAACAAAGCTGGAATGCAGCATTTTAAAGAATTGTATATATTAGTTATGCAAACTATACCACAGTTGGAATGTGACAGTTCAAAGGAGAATTGTGTGTTACTGAGCTCTCATCTGAGGGGTTGCTTCTGAAATGGCCTAGCTCAGAGGCCTTCCCAGCTGCTCCTCTGGGTGTCAAACAAGGGAAGGAAACTCAGCAGCAGTTGCTCCTCTCTGCTAGATCTGGAGGTCTGCCTTGTCAGTGGTAACCTGCAGAACTTAGAGAAAGCTAGAAGAGGCATAAAAGCTGCTGAAATAAAGTCACTCTGCAATCTTCTTCTGACTAAAGAGAAGGAAGAACTCGGGCAGTTGTGTTTTTACACGTGGTCTGGAGTTGTGAAATGCTGCTGTCTCCAACACTCTGAAGTTGCTTTTGCTTCTTGAAGGAAGAAAAACAGTGTTAATTTCGTGTGAGTGTGAGCAATACTGGAGAGAGAAAGATTAACCTATCAATGAGTTACTGATTTACTCATTTCCTCAATGATGATCCTGTGATTCCCAGGATCTCTTCTGGTTTGTTTTGGTGGATTTTGGGGTGGGGTTTGTGTGTGTGGCAACCTGCCATGTCCTGGGTGGCAGTTTTGTGCAGTACTGGGTCACCTTCCTCACCTGTGCGTCTGCAGCTTCGTGTATCAGTTTCATTCAGCAATCTCAGGTGAAAGCCATGGTCCTGGTGGCTTCTTAGCCTCTAATTTGTCTGTGTGGGGTCATGTCTGCATATTTATTTTAAGTTGAATTAGTTTCTCTTGACCTGTCTCCTGCAAAGAATGTGTTGGTGTGGCAATCTCTTGAACATCTCCAACAGGAAAGGCTCATTCAAGAAATGATTAAATTGCATGGCTGTAGCTTTATTCCTGAGTGAAACTTCTTCTTTGAAACCATGATGTTTCAAAGTTTCCAGCACGGAACATTTGTTTGCATTAATTTTGTAGTATTTAAAGTCTAGGAAATCAATTGGGATGCTGTTTCTGTTGCCTGGATTGCCATTTTGTGTTGTAGTATGCCAGCTTCTGTTGTGAATGTTTGTGAATGTAAACACTGCTTAACGTTGGATATGGAGAGCCATGTTTTCTTTCTAAGAGAGAATTTCATTTGTCTTCTGTGTGTTTGTGTTATTCAAAATTCAGATTTGTAACACAAAAAGATATATATATATATTTTCCAAGAAAACTTGTCTGGTGTTCAGAGAGCAATTAACAGGGTTGTGGGATCTTAAATGCCTGACCTAAAGAAAGCAGAAGGCTGTACAGTAAGTCACTTCACTTCTGGACTATGTAAGCTCCATTCCCATAGCTTCTGTGCTCTTCTCTAAGAGATTAACTGGAAGACACTGTCATTGAATTAACAGTATCCCATTATTATCAGGGTGTTGGTTATCCTGTCTGCTGTCAGCAGATGAGAGCCTTACATGACAGCTGCTTAGATGGGATCAGATTGATACTATGGCCAGGGAAGACACTGCTGGACTAGGTTGGTCTCTGGAATTGATTTCTCAGTAAAGATAGAATTGTATCTTGATCAGCTGTTCAATATTTTGCAGCCCAGCTGAGACAAATATCCAGAGTATTTCCCATTCCAGCTGCAAGAGCAGGACTTGTTGTCACTGTAAAACCATTGTGTGTGGGGAATGGCAGGTCACTCCAGGGAAGGCTCTTCTGGGCACTCTGGCCAATTGGCTAACAGGCTCCAGCTCTTCTGTATTAAGTTTTTAAGGTAAATATTGAATTGATGACTTTAGCAAGAATCATTGCCTGTGCTTTGATAGAAATACTCCAAAATCCTGTAATGGTTCAAGCATCAGTAATCTGGAAGATGTGCTGCAGTTAATCTAGCCCAAGGAAAAGAGAATTATTGCTGATCTTTTGGTGACACTTTAAGGTTCCATCTTGTTTGTTTTGCTGTCCTTTGATTTCTGTTTAGGTTGGACCTTGGTAGTTTTACTTGGATAAAGTATGGAAGCCTACCCCGTTTTCTGCCCAAGCTGGGTCCAGACAGTGTTGGGATGTTGATCTTTCATTTCCAGGTCCAGACAATGTTTGGAGATGTTGATCTTTCATTTCTAGGTCATAGCCTTCCTTCTGGAGTCCCCGGGATATTCTTGTCTTGACAAAGGAGGGCAAAGTCAAGTTTCCTTCCAGCTGCTACTAGAATAAACACCTGTGGCCCAAAAAAGGAAGCAGATGCTTGCTGTAGACTTCCTGCATATTTCTAGTCACCAGGAAAAGATGCAAACAGATCCTCAAAATGCCTGAGCAGTGCTTGATACTTCCCTACCTTCAGGCTGTTCATTCTTCTCTAGACTTCACAGCAGATCTCTTTTGGCAACAGTTTCCACTTCTCACCAGCCATTAGCTCACTGGGCATCGTGGAGAATATTTTTCCCTTTTCCCCCCAAATGAAATCTTTGGCTTCAAATTGTCAATCCTGGAAAAACAATGGAGAATGAAGCTGTTACCTAAATGGCTTCTTGGTCTTTGCCTGAAGCGTTATTGCTGCCCAAGGCAGCAGGGTGGCTGGGAGTGGGCTGAGCTTTGGTGTCCTGAGGGCAGTCCGGAGGGTCCCTGGTGGCCACAGCTGAGAACTGCTGAGCTGACTGATGCTTGAGTGTTGGTAGGGCTTCCTAAACACAGCTTGAGAACCTTGGGCACTGCTCTACATGGTCATTGTCCACACAGCCCCTGGAGCTGAGAGCTGTTCTCTCCTCTTTGGGTGACAGTTTCTGTGGCTTTTGTGCTAGGTTTTTTTTGCTCTTCTAGTTTTTGGAGGCTAAAAGAGTGAGCAGTCAGGCAGTCTTCTTTATCCTACTCAAATATGTACTGTCTTCTGATTCCTCTTTTTCCTTCCTTTCTAAATCCCCTCATTAAGAACTGTAGTTACCAGTCAGAGATACTACACAGGAATATCTGACTTTTAAAGCATCCTTTCACTGGGTAGTTTTTCTTACCAATATATTCGATCTGCAATCAGCTTGAACTACATGTAATCATGTTTGGGAAGAAAAAGTAAATGTTGGGAGGTTATTAATTTATCTATTTCATCTCCAGTGTCCTCTACTTCTGTTTGTCACTCTTAATCTTAGAGATGATCTTTCCTCTTTGCTGTGTGGTTGGTTGGTTTGTAGATGTATTCCTGCTGCCATCAGATTTTGCTCTGGCTTTTCCCTGCTCATCATAAATTCAGTCCTTTCTTTCAGCTCAGGAGCTAGAGTGGTTGTGTGCACCCTGGTTAACTTACATTTCAATTGCTTCAGCAGCAGCCTCTTTGTCTAATCTCTGTGCTTTCTGTAACTAAAATGACTGCCTAAAATTGGTCTTGGCTTTTCAGTTGGGCCTCAAGATTGAATTGCCAAGCAACAAGCAGTTGGTGCTGCCTTGAGCTTAAAGCTGCATGTGGCTTTAGGCTGCATGTTAAAGGCTCTATAGATTCACTTGCCTTGTTTTTCTTTAAACCTCATATATTTCAGTTAGTACTGGGGGGACTTTTTTGTTGGTGTTTTCCTCTTGTTCACTGATTTCTAGGCCCTTTCTGTTCAGTTTTTGTTTTTTTCTTACTTACATCATTTCTGAAGATACATCTTTACTTCTGCATGTCAGTCCTAATCTTCCTTTCCCAGTGCTAAAGAAATAATTGTCCTAAGTTTCGTAGGGTATACTCTTATTTTTGGCTTTCTCCAGTCATCCTCCAACACATACTTAGTGTAGTCTTAATTTCAGTATGTAGGTGTTACACCAATGGTTATGTTGAAGGAGGACTTTTCACAACTGTGCCTGACCCTTGCTGCTCTCTCCACACAGTGTCTTTGGAGCAGGCTGGGTTGTAGGGCCAAGCAAACACAGGAGGCAGAGCTTTCACACTGACCTTTTGCAGCTGGAAACTTTGCCTGTCTGGAGGTTGCTTCCCCAACGGCAGAGCTGTAGCAGGCTGCTTGGTGGGAGCCTGCATTTCAGCAGAGAGCTGGCTCTGCTCCCTCACAAGTGGCTTAGCAGCCTGCCAGGGCTTACACAGCACAGATTCAGCTGCAGGCTGCCTTTGACAGTTCAATAGTTCTCTCCTTACCAGTGAGGTATTGACAAGGATCTCTGAGAGAGAAAATATGATTTTTTTTTCTCTTTATTTCAATCTGATAACTATTGCTTTCTCCATTATTTAAATTTCTGTAGCAGAAGTTGAGTTCTTAAGCCCCACTGCACATGCCAAGCACTATTCTAACAGGACAACACCAACAAGTCTTTGTACCTTGTCTTCTGCCATGGCAATTGGAGTAACTGCTGGAGAGGAAACAGAGTGAAAGAGGATTGTGCACAGGGCAGAGCAGCTAGGAGTTAAACCTCCTAGCATCCCCTGCAATTGCATTGTTTGAGGTATTCCTAGTGCTGGTAGAGCAGTGTATGTGGGAGTGATGGACGACTGTGGGAAGAGCTGTACCATAAGGCAGTGGAAGTGAGGTCTTGCAGCCTGGCTCCATTCTGCTGTTGGTTTATTAGTTCATTTTCCTCTCTGTGTGCTCTAGGCAAACCCTCCCCGTTTTCTGGTGCGTGTGTACTCGTTTCTCTGTAGAGCTCCTGGCATCCCAAATGTCCACAGTTGATTCCAGCTGTGGAGCACAAAGGGAGAGACTGACCTAGCTGCATACTTGCTGCATTAGACACTGCCAGAGAGATGAGCTGCTCTTGCCTCCTTCCTTTTGAGTTACTGCCAAGAGGCAACACTAAGGCTGAGGAAATGTTTGTGCTCTTCCCTCTAATTAGGTTATGGAGCTCCTCCCAGTTGCCAAATTCAGGCTCTTTGAAGTGTCAAGCATGACATATATTATTGCTTAGAAATTATTTTATTGTGGGGTGGTTTTTTTTTGTTCTAAAGCTAGTGTTGGGGGATATAGGTGTAGATTTTTATTCAGTGCCATTTGAAGTGAAAATGAACCTTACAAAAAGAGATTGGAAACCATAGCTGAATACACAGTGTGAGGCTTCCTAGTGCTCTGTGGCAGCTATGCCAGAACTTGAATGAAAAGAAGCATCAAGATTTTCAGTGTTTCTAGTTGTGTCTCTGGTGATTGAAATGTACCATTTTGAGGTTCAGTTTTGGTTTCTTACCACTTGATGGCAGTGAAGGAGCTAGTGTTGCCAGGCAAAGGTTCAGGGCAAGAACCCATTATGAATAACAAAAGAGGAGGTACAAAGGAAGCCTCTGACATTTAATATTGTTCCCATTTCTAGGTGATATTACATATACCACAGATGACAGGAGAGGGGGGAAAGCCTCTAGATGGAGCTTCAGGACTTCCAATGGGGGAGAGGTTGTTAATACTCAAGTGGTTTGCTCCTATTTATAATAATTACCACAACTTTCCCATTTAGGAATGGAAAGATAGCAGACATAGTAAGTAAGAGCAGTGCTTCTGCAGTTACTATACCTCTGGAAGAGCATGCAGTTCTGACATCTTCCTGATCAAATCCTACAGCTTCTGAGCATTCTTAGGAATTCTTGGGTATTGTTAGAAATGTGCAGGATAGATTAAGGATCAGCATAATTATTCCAGCTTTTTTTAAAATAAAAGATCATTGGATTTTACTGCTGGACCAGAAAGAGGAACTTGAAAAATACTGTTGCAGTTGGGAAGTGCCCTGGGTATTTACTGCTTTGCAGGGTCTAGTCCTGGAGAAGCAGCATTTGGTGGAACATTAAATACTACAATGCACAGATGTGTGTGTGTTTGAGGCACTTTATTAGTGAAGGTTCTTTTGCACTTCCTACACCCATGTGCACCTCTTGCCAAGCTGGGATGGGGAAATGAACCATATAATGGCCCTGCTCTGGTAATTGGCTCCACATGGGTGGACTCCAGAGCACAGACAAAACCTTATTTGAAGTAATTGGTGCTTTGTATAGGTACAAGGGTCTGTACATGCAGATTTATTTTGGATCCTGGGTCAAACCTTGGCATTAGGAAAGGTTTCAATTTCATGCAGTCTTTGAGATGGAAGTGATTTTTGAATGAGTATCAAAAACATCCATGCAGATGACAGCAAGCACCTTGGTTGTTAAACACACACGTGGCCAAGATTTTGTAGTTGTATTTTTGAGTGCTAAATAAAGAACTTGGCTTGTTAAATTTGGGGAAGATACAGCCTGTTACTGATTTACAGATAGTTTCTAAAAAGGAAATGATAAATTTGCATCATGATGAAATACATTTAATCATTAGCAGCATTATTCTAGTTCTATTATAGGCAGTGCTACATGAACTCACCATTGAAAATAAGTGAAAATGTACTGAGTTATCAAATATTTACTTTGGTTTCAGGTGCCTTTCGTATTTTTAAGAAGCATTCTGATTTTGAAGCAGCATTTAAGTGCATGATTTCTGGTATTAGCTGGAGTCTGTTAGCCTAATTGATGGATTGCTGTTGCTGCTTTAATATAATGGCAGCCAGAGCATACTCATTAGGCAAAATTCAGGTTTATCTTATCAACTAAGTATCAAATGCAGATTCTGGGTAAAAACAAAGCCTTAGAAGGCAAAGTTGAAGATAGTGCAATATTCAGAATAATTGTTTCAGCCTGTGGAGAGTCATTTGCTGGAAATGCCTTTGTCAGAATAGAGCATTTCTTCCTCTGTGGTGTAAAATGCTATTGAAATGAGTTTCTTGGCAATGCTGTTTTGAGTAAGACTTGTTAGAAAACAATGAAATTTTGCTTCATTATGTGGTGTTGGTTGGCTGCGTTTATTTTAATGCCAGTGGAAAATCTTAGCTACTGTGGTGCAATGCAGTTTTAAGAGAAGCTGGTGCAAGCTTTTTCAGCTTCTCCTACTCCATTTAGGGGCATCTGAAATTGGAAAGGTACAAAGAAAATGCTCACAGCGTTTGGAACATGAAATCCATTTGGTTGAGGAAGTGAGTGTTAATCTTGCTCTGTTTGCTTCCCAAGCTGAACAGCAGAGCTGCCAGGAATCAGCCCTGGGAAGAATACAGATTGCTGCAAAAGAAATGGGATTCCTTTAGGTGATTATCAAGCATTTCAGCAAATGTAACTTCAACAAAAAATCTGATTTGGATTTGTTTTTTTCACTCAAGATGTAAACTTATCTAGCTGATGAGCAATGTATTAATTGAGGGGTTTGTGTTCTCAAATATGATAGAATTGTTCTGTCTTAGGGTCAAGAAATTACCTTTATACAAGGGGAAAAAAGAACAAAACCTGTGGGTGTAAAGCAAGTCTCTTGCTTACTGGTTTGTACTAAAGAGTTGCTGTATTAATCAGTGCAGTAGTAGGATTTCCCCAGAAGCAATGTGTTATTTTTATTTCTCCTTATCTGGTTCAGAGTTGCAGATAATAGTTAAAGGTCTCAATTTCTGGGTTCAAGTCAGTAAATTCATATTGATCTTGTAAAAATCCTTTGGTTTTTTTCTATTACTGTGCTAACACTTGGGGTCATTTCTGCCCTGAAATTCTCTCTTAGTTGTATCTTTATATTAACTTTATCATTAAAACATTCAGCTGCTTTGATAGCATTAAAAAAAGCCCAAACACTAAGGGCGTTTTTGTTTTCTCTGCTAAGGAAATCTCAAATGTTCTTTCCTGTTGGGGTTGAAGGAACAAATTAATTCTTACAAAAGGCATAAAATTGCACAAATTAGCTATCAGTGTATGGAGTAAATTTCCCTGAATATTCCTGGATTATCCACTGATGTGTATTTTGAACAGAGAATTAATTCCATATCTATAGGCACTACTTTGGCATTTAAAAGTAAAAATGCTCTACCAGAACTGAAGATTATTGTGGAGTTCAGTTTTCCCTTAGCTTGCTTTTTAATAGTGATGGAAGAGATTCTCTAGTTCAAACCACTCAATTAGTGAAAATAGTCAGAAGATTTTCTTCTGTGGAGAGATCTTCTAAATAATTTTATTTGACTTTATTAGAATAATAGAATTAAGAAAAAAGGCTGATAAAACTTATCATAAAAACTGCCTAACAATTAGCATTTCTTGTTGTAATGTTTAGTGAGCACAGAATAAATGAGTATGAGGAGCTTCAGATGCTCCCAGAATTACCTCTTTGTGCTTTTGTTTTATTTTGCCATGAGAGATTTCCAATTTCCTTGCCTTGGAACTCAGCAATGCAACGAGCAGCAAGTTTCTGGTTTACTCAGTATTCCTCTAAATTTCAGACCTAGTTAAAGATTGCTGGGGAATTGTGCAGTAAGCAGAGCAAAAAAAGACAGTTTGGTTTGGTTTATCACTAAAGCTTTTTTACTACTTGTGTCTGGTTTTATTTGTACCTCCTGTTAATAATAATAAACTGAACAAATATAGCCTTGATCAGTCCTTTAAAAAGATTCTTCCTTTCACTTTTTTGTACAAATATTAATGTAGTAATATGGGAACTAATTATGATTATATCTTGGAATATAACTATACATAGAGAGGGAGAATTATAGTTATATATAGTTGTATCTTGGGATATAGATAGTTTTATATATAGATAGACAGATACAGTTACATCCCAATTTTCTGATGTTGTTTCCTGGGTTTTGAGAGTTGCTTCTCTCCCCTAGATCCCTGCTTGGTCTTACCAAACATTATTAGTTGAAAATAAGCAGTTGGTAGTGAAGACTTGTTGAGTTCTTCACCTGAAAGACTTTTACATCTAGATTAGAAGCTGTATGTTGTGTAAAGTCCATCTAAATTAAGATGATTAGGGAAATTTGCCTCATTTCAGTGTTTCCAGGAACGTTTGCTATGCCAAGAATCCTTTGTAAACAAGACTCGAGATGGCTGGAAGCAGAAAGGTTTTTGTGGGTAAGAGAAACTGTTCCCTTGTGGAAAGGTGCCTATGGATACTTAATTGTGCTTCTAGATCTAGGGCTACTACAGAATAAAAGCTTAGCACACCTCTCGGGCTCTTGGGGAGCACAATTCTGGCAGTGTTCAGGCATCAGGCATCTTTGACTCCCATACACCAGTCCTGGGATTGCTAGAAACCTGCAGAGTTGGAATTTTAATCTTTAAAACAATGCTGCTTTAATTGCATGCAAATTTTGATTGCCTCCTGTGGGAATAGTGTGGTTTTAGAGTTTAAGTTTTATTCTTACATAGTGCAGGAAAACTATATCCAATAAAATAAATGCTGTTTCAAAAATATGACTACAAGTCATTTTTAATTGTTTTTAGGAGAATACTTGGATTATTCATGTTTGTTCAGCTTGATGGACTTTGTCTTCAGTGGTGGCTGAGGCTTTTTAATTCTTAATCAAATGAATTACACTAGATGGGGTGATAAAATGAGATGGAGGGGATACAAAAGTGTATGTCTTGCATTGATAAATGCTCACAGTGCCACTCACAGAAACAAACCAGCTCTGCATTATTTATAACTTCTGAAGATATACCTCACAAATGATATTTCCAAAAGATTCCAAGTAATTGGGATGAGGAATGGTTGCAGTCGTTTGTGGTTTGGAAGTAGTGTGCCTCTGGAGTGCCTTGTGGACCATGGCAGGATTGGTGATTCCAGTGCTTTGCCACTGCTGTTATTTTGAGAATCTCATTTCTTTCATTGTACTTCAGAGAATTCACAAGGTGTATGTCTTGTGCTTCTTTGGCTTAGGGGCTAAAAATAAGTATGCGTGCAGAAAGTGCTTGGTAAATATTTTTGTGTCTTTTGAGGCAAAACTTACACTTTCCTATAAGATAATCATCAGCTGCCTGGGCACTGTGTGTCCCAGAACTGTCCTTCCACACCTGGGCTCATCTCCTTGGGATGCAGGAAGGCTCCTGCCCTCTCCTCATGCCCTCAGTTTACTGATTGCTCCCTGCACTTGTCAGATGATGCTGGTTTTCCGTTGTGTGTGGGTGTCAGAATGCTCTGCATCTCTCTTAAACATTACACTTATTGTTTTAGCACAAATAGAAAATGGATTATTCCTTAAGATTTGTAATTGGAGCTAGGCAAGATGCTAACTAGCTGGGTCATTTAGTGGAGCCTGGTAGAATCCAAATGATTCTTTAGAGAGCTGGGGTTAATTTGAAGGGGAGGGAAAAGCACTGCTGGGGAGTTAGTGTTAGGAAGCAGATCTGCATTGCTTATGCAAATCTTGTTTTCCTTTTGGAATCTGCTTGTTTCTCTTGAACAACAGCCATGTACCTAATAGCACTTGGAGAGATTAGGAAGGAATTTCCGGGGCTGCATCCTGTAAAATGAGGGAATGTCAGTTTTCAGCATGCCTCAAATCTCAATTTGCTTTCTTTGTGCTTGTTCATTGTGATGATTTTTAATTCACTACATTATATTCTACAGGGTCTTTACTTATTCAGGCTCAGGGAGAGCTCTGGCCCCAGTGCTGCTTCAGGCTGATGTATTGAAAGAGGCTGTTGTCTGTAAGAACTGTTTAACCTGTGGATGCTGAGGGTGTGCAGGGTGGGGGAGAGGATTGCAGGGGGAAAGAAAATGGTATCCAGGGTAAGCTAGTCAGGGGCAAAGTGCCTGTGAGGATTGGATTCTGTTCCTCTCTCTGCTGCAGAATTCCTGTGTGATGCTAGGCAAGTCGTTTAAAGGAAACTTTTCCCAAGTGGTGACTAATTGATTTGAGTGCTCTGCAATTCTGGTTGCATAATTTGAGATAGCAGGGGCTTACATGCAGAAATGCTGAGGATTTGCAGCTGCAGTCGATTCAAATCTGTGTCCTGAGCGTATGGAATGTTGTTTGCTTCTGAGCACTTGGAAAAACCACATCTCAAATAAAACTAGCACCTGAGATTACTGAAGATTTTACCTTCATCTGTGCCTCATTTTGCAATCTATTAAAACAAAAGGAAAGTACATTTGTCTGTTAAGGTATTAG
This sequence comes from Bucco capensis, assembly GCA_013396975.1. Taxonomy (NCBI): domain Eukaryota; kingdom Metazoa; phylum Chordata; class Aves; order Piciformes; family Bucconidae; genus Bucco; species Bucco capensis. The sequence goes on along the minus strand of VWZO01021713.1, from coordinate 822,398 downwards.
AGTGGTGAACAGTGTTACTGATGAACTCTGCTGCCAGTGTGAGTGGCTTCCAAACAAATAAGCAGGGCTTCCAAACGTGCTTGAACAGCATGCAGCTAAGAGCAGATGAGGCCACACATGAACAAATGTGTGGAGAGCAGTGCTGAATGGCTGCTCCCTGGGTAAGCAGTCATCTCCTGCACGGTGCATAAAGACAGGGGCAGCAAGAACAAGGACAGATTGCAGCTCCTTCTCAGGGAACCACAGAGGCCTTCCCAAAGCTCCTTTACCTGCCCAGAACACTGTAGCATGTATCCTGTCTTTCTCATATTGCTGGTATCCCTTCATTTTTAAGCTAAATTTATATTTTAGATTTAATTGGACTCACCTTTTAACAATCTCATGGTTTTTTTTTAACAATAGCTTTTCTTGCTACTTAAAAAAAACCCAATCAAAAGTACCATCTACTGTTTTGATTCAAAGACCAAAAATAGAAGTTGACTGAAAATTGTTGTGCCTTTGGTGTGTTTGCCAACAGTGTGCTCTTGGTCGACATTGCCAGAGGGTGTGCAGCTCCAGTGCTGGCACTGCCCCACGCTGCCTCAGCCTTTCTGGGGCACTGATTGCACAGGGAGCTAGAGGAGGAAACACTCATTTGAGTCCCCTCCTTCCTTTCTGTCTGCTTCCTTAGCTGCTTCATCCTGCAGGAAATACTTCTTTTCTCCACTGGTACTTACTGTGACTGAGTTTTTCAGGAGAAGTTTGTACTGTTTCTGAACTGCTGGTTTATGTTTGGGGTTGTTTTTCCTTTCTAAAAAGGAAGCAATTGCATCTGATGGAATCCTTCCCATTTCTTGGATCTGATTCCCTGGCTGGAGTTGTGAGACAGAGGGAGCTGTGCCTTTGGCCTATTGCTAACACTTGCAGGACTGTCAGGAACAGAATGTGTTTTCCCAGGCAGTAGCTTGTGGACTTGCAGTTTCACTCCTTTCCTCTCCACCTCTGTCAAAAGTTACCTACTAAATATGTTTTCATGTCTGTTTATCTTTCTTTTAGTCTGGACTTCAATACCTTGAAAACTTGAGGGAGAACCCACACTAGGATTTGTCTCTGCTTCATTTATGTCCTGTGGTCACAAAACTTTTCCTGTAGCTTTTGCATCTGAAATATTCTGCATTTGTCCATGTTTCCAGTTCAGGCAGTAGGAGCAGAGTTTTATCTGCTGTCTTTGCCTGTTATCTTTGATGCTGATAATCCTGTAATCCCATGTTGAGAGGCAAGGAAATGAATTGGTAATAGCCACTATCTTCTGCAGTCACTTAGCTGAAACAGATTTCTGGTAGCATAGTTAATGGGATGTAACCTGTGCCAAGTTTTTATTGCTGCTCACTCAACTGCTGATTCTTCTTTCTCACAAGCATGGGAAGAGGGATACTTTCCCCTTTTATTTTGGTGTTTTCTCCTCTTGCAGGGTTTGTAGTTCCTGCAGCTGGCTATTAGTCTCTGTCCTGTTGCTTCCAGACTGAGGAGTTATCCTTCAAATCCAGGGGTCAGAAGAAAATTCCTCTTGCCTGTTACTTCTGTTTGTGCTGGTGGGGAAATGAAAATGGGGATGGAGGAAGCAAGAGATCTCTGCTTTCCAGCTCTTTGGTTCTGACTGTGGTTGTGACCTGTGGATAAAAGATGATGGGAGGCAAATATATCCCATACGACTGCTGCCTTTGAATACCAGTGTGTGGAAAAGTGACCTTACATTTGCTCCTTTACTTATTTTTCTCTCAGGAGCAGGGAGCATTTCCCAATCTCTTTCACTTGTTACTTCAGAGGGAATATTGGGTAAGAGCTATTACTTTGCCTCTCTCAGTCCTCTGATGGTGGTGACAGGCTGTTTAGCTTCCCAGCCAAAAAGGCTTGGTTTTGCTGAATTCCTTTTCTGCCTGTGTAGAGAGATGTGTTTTAGCCCTACCACCTTTTGTAGTGATGGGGTGCTTGGGTGTTGCCCTCATCTAACTGAAGAACCCTTGAAGTGATGGGAGAAGTGTTTGCCTCCCACCCATCTTCTCAGCTTTCCCTCCTTGTGCAGATCTCCCCTCTAGCTTCTGGACTTACCTGGGTTTTCAGAGCATGTAATTCAGCTGCAGCCACACCATGGATGCTGCTGTGAGAGCAGAAGCTGGGCACATGCTGCCAGCTGTTGTTAGGGCTGGTTCTGTAGGGGAATGCCCCTTTGTGAGGGTCACCCAGTTGGGGTAGAGTCTGTCTTCTGCCATCAAACTGTGAGGTGAGGTCATGAGGCAACACTGATGCTTTCAGCTCCCTCTCTTAGGAGTGTGCTGGGCCATGCTGGCAGGCAGCCTGGCAGGCTGCTTGGGGTGCAACTGAGATGTTTGAGTTTCAGGCTGGGATGTGTGTCTCACACAGACATTTTGCTGATGCTGGCATCCAGAAACGTGGAGGGCATTGCTGTATTCTATCAAGGAGGCTATGTACTAACTCAGCAGTGAATTACTAGATAGGTAGTGGCATGTTACAACCTCCCTGAGGTTCTCTGAGTCCCAAGGTAGTAATAGCTCATTAAAATGGTAGTTAATGAGTATAAAGGGATCATTATGTGACTCTCCTTTGTGATGGGTAGGGCTAAATCCTAACTAGTTCACTAGAAAGTCTTCTAAATAAGGAAGGAAGGGATTTGCTAGATGTGCTGTAGTTGTGTATAAACCTAGCTATTGAAAGCAGTGCATTTGGAAAAACCAGTCAGAGAAATGCATGTTCAGCCTAATGAAATCAATCATCAAAGGGATATTTAAAGTCTAAAATACAGGACTGTTAGTGACCTTCCCCACCCTGCTCTGACACAAGCAGTTACAGCTGAGGCATGCCTGCTAAATGTATGCAAGATCTGCCTGGAGAGGAGCCTCCAGCAATCTGTTAGTCATGATGCTCCTAGGAAGTTTGCCTGGAACCTATCTTGAATATTCCTATCACTTGTGTTCTTTCAGTTTCTCCAAACAAGTCACTGTTGGTATTTTTCCTCACAGGCCTGCTATTATTCAGATTTTTGCTCCTCTTAGGAGGCTTACAGCTTTGAGTGCTGCTGGCAGAGGGCACAGGTGTGTGCTGAGTGCCATGGCCTGGCTGCTGCTGAGCTGCACAGAAAGGCAATGCCACTGCCTCTTGCTCAGCTTGGCACTCCCTGAGCATTTCTGCCTAACAGCTTTTTTTTTTTCCCCCCTCTATCCTGTGTTTGTGTAGTTGATGAATTCTGCCCAGATGTAGCCCATTAGTCTTTCGCTTAGGAAATAATGTCATATTTTTTAGAGCAATTCTCCAATTTGTCTGGATGTGTTTAAAATTCTAATTCTCTCTGACAGCATCTCTGTGGCTTTGCCCAGGTTAGTGCTCGCTGCCACTTTAATAGTGTTGCTGTAATTCAGCTTGCTGCTTAGAATGCTGAGAATCAGTGCACCTGGAGCAACCTCATACAATCCTGTTTGCTATCGCTCCTCAGCTGGGACAGTTAGAGCCTTTAACTCTTCAGGGTATGGTCTGTTTTCTTCCCAGATTCTTTTGTACCTGCGAGAGAAGCTTCGTGGTTTTGTAATCAAGAAACATTGTGCATTAAACACATTAAGAAAGGAAAATGATCATTTTCTATTCATTCCAAACTTACGTCCTAGCATTTATTTAACTGTGTTCTTAATCTGCTTGGTGAATTTAAGCACCAACTACAGATATATTTTTTTTTTCTCCATGCTGAGATTTGATGAGTGCACCTAGGAGACCAAGCTGGTGTTAAATCCTAACCTGGTTATACAGAACAGTGCTTGCTTGGCCAATCTCATTTTTCCTGAATCATCAGTTTCTGGGAAATCTAAGTGAAATTGATAAAAGGCTAAAACAGCTTCAACAGAAGAAAAAAAATTACATACAAATATTGTTCAGATTGGTCAGGAAAATCTGAGCTGGTGTAATTGTGCACATGTGCTGAGGAGAACACTTTCTGTTGTTGTTTCTCAAGCATGAGGCAGCAGAATTCTCCTTCATTTGGCATGCCAGGCTGCAAACAGAGTCCTCTTTCATCTGACACACTCCCCTGCAAACAAGCATGCCACCGGAGGGATTGGGCCACTTATCAGAGGCTCCCAGGAATACATTGTGCTGCTTTGGAGTCATTTTCATTTCATGAATTGCTTTAAAACGTAGCAGCATAAAAAAAGCCTTAAAACACCTTTTTAGCATTATTTTTAGCTGCTGTGTATTTCCCTGCTGTGCTGTTCCTCAGCTTAAATCAGTGGAATGCTGCGAGACACATGGCTCAGTTTGCAGCAGAGCAGCTCCCTCCTCCTGCCTGGGTGTAGTTGGAGCATTCAGCTGTTGAGAAGGAGCAAATTGGAGTTTAATTCATTTTACACCCTTGGAAAAAAAAAAATAAGAGTGTCTTAGGAAAGAAGCTCAATAAAAAAACAAGTTGAATTGAACAAAGGTTACGGAGCAAGAAATGTAAGCCAAAACTGGGCTGGCATCTGTTAACAATAAGTTCACAGATAGTGCTTGCTCCTTCTGGGAGACACTTGCTTTTCTTTCCTAAAGTTGTATTCTTCAGGATTGCCAGCAGGTCTTCCCCACCTCTGGAATTTGCTACAAGACTCTATTTCCCTCCTAGATGTTTTTCCAAGTGCAAACTTGGCAAACTCGAGTGTACTTCTTGGAACTGATCTGGTCAGGAGAGCTGAAATGAGGAGCAGCTTGCAGCTGATGGATGTGAAGCAAATATGGGAGTGGGATTGTAATCAAGTTTTTGTGGGTGAAGGTGGAGCTTCTGCCCAGTTCTCTGAGCCTGCTTGTTTGGGCAATTCTGGTGGCACAACCTGTGCAGGCTGCAGCTTCACACTGCAGAAAAAGATGTGATTGTGCATGTACAAAGCTTAGCTCTTGTTTCTTCTGCTGTACCATTCTGCTTCCATTTGTGTTCCTGAGGGTTACCAGAAGGCAAGTAGTGACTTCTGCCCCTTTTACACTGAAATTCTGAAGGGAATATTTTGTTGAAGAAACCACATGTATATTAATTGCATTTGAATTACAAAAATAGCTCAAACACAAGAGTTAGACAAGTTTGATTCATGATTTGGGAAGGCAGAAGAAGGCCTGATGAAGGAAGGCCCTGCCTGGACTGAGATGTAAGGTTCACAGGTGAAGTGCACTTTGCTGCTTGCTGGGGTTGTCACTTGTGCTTGCCACACAACTTCAGTGTCATGCACACTGGCAAAGGCTCTGCATGGCACAGACACACTGATGCCATTCTCTCCTCACCCATTCAATAAGTGCTTGGAGAAACTGCACGTGACTAGAACCATGATTTCCCTCCTCATATTTGTTGCTCTGGCCCACGTGCCTCCCCACTGCTAATAAAGCTAATGCCACCTCTTTGAAGGCATCTGCAGGCATATTTAAAAGCCAAGATGAATTGAGCACATTTACTGCCTTGGAAGCAGTTGCTAAATTGTGAGTAACTAAGTCTTGTTGTAGAACTGCATTGCACTCAAGGGAACAATTTAGGTTTTGAATTGTATGTGTTGGTAAGTGAAAACTATGTAGGCATTGATTATTTTTTTTTCCCCTTGACCTAATCACTGTTTGCCTATGGCAATATCTGATATGTTATGTGTTCACCAAGGATTGTCTTGGGACCACGATGGGGCTGGGTTGGAGCTTCATTAGTAATCATAGTTACATTAGGAATAGAAGGTGATTATGGATTATGATAAGGGATTATGCCAAAAAAAGCCTGAAAAGATTGACCTTTCAGATTGTACCTCCAGGTCATGGAGCTGGACACATGGACACTGCTTGGCCATGGTGTTAGTAATTGCATTGCCCCATCAGTGCTTGCAGATTTGTGTCCTACTGAAATCCTGACTTGCAGCTGGGTCTTTATGAGAACTAATTCCAGCACAAAACACCTTTGCTTCCATTGACTGGTGTAGAAATTTATATGGATCAGTTGTAATCAAATCATTTTACTGCAGAATCCCGTATTTGATTACTTACTGGTATTATTGTCCTCTTTTCAACTTTTTGAAGGGCTTAATTACAATTAGCTGATGTGGTCATAAAGATCCCTTTGAGTGTTTAGTTAAAGCCATGGCCAATGAACTATTTCCTGGGTTTTATTTGCTATAGTAGTGTTGAAATGCTATATTTAGTTCTGAAGACAAGCCCACATTGTTTGTGAAGTGGCTGACTGGGCTGCTGGACGAGGGGAAACAAAACAATCTCTGCATGATTTCTGGCAACCAAGATGAGCAAGTCTGCTTTGGTCCATTTTTGTTTCAGCTCCTCAAGGTTGAACAGCTTTGCAAGGGGAAGCAGCAGCAAGAGTTAAGCAATTTATTCTTTCAGAGTTGACTGGGGATCTCTTTTGCTTAAGCATGAAACAGATAAACTGCCTTTTGCCCTGATCTGGTACACAAAGCATCATGCTGCTCCCAAATAAAACTAATGTTTCAATTGTTTGGATACAGCAAGGAACACTACTCTTCTTTACTTGATGTTGAAAACAATTGGAAGAATACTGTGGGACAACTCTGTAGTATACTTTTACCAGGTTTGTAGGTGTTCATGGAGAGTGTTCCAAAATAATACCAAGCCTATCTAAATGTGTAGTAGAGAAGGAAAAAAACCTGTGGCTTATCCCAAATACAGGGTCTGGAGGTATTCATGGTGTCAGTCCCTAATTTTGAGAAGGTTGAAGTACTCTGCATTTTGCCTTGTATTTAATGTAATTCTATTGAGTCTCCACCTCAAGAATGTCATGTTTCTTTCTGCTTAGAATAGCTATTCAGTCACTGTCTCTTCCTTCCCCTTAACCAAGGTTTAAAAATAAACCTGTAAAACAACAGTAATCTGACCCAAGTCCCTGGCAGTGACCAAGCTGGTCCTGAGCAGCAGGAATTCTGCCTTGCTCTGTACTTGCCTTGGAAGTAGCTGCTGGAAAATCTACACGTGAAAAAATGCCTATGCAGCTCTTCAGGAGAAATCTTCCCTGTGAGTAATAAAAACACCTTCCTGTGACAGACAGGAGACCTTGGAAACTTGGAACTTGGAGCCATGGAAACTTTGGTCTTGCCTTAGGGGATAATAACAGATTCCTTTAAAATATCATTTCCAAGCTGAATTTCCTTCACTTGATCCTTTTCCCTTTCCCCTCCTCCAGTCTTTCTCTGATATTCCCTCCTGGTCCAGACTTGCACACAATATTATTATAGCCTCATGTTAGAAAACTGAAAATTGTGAGATGAAAATAATGATTTGTAATAAAAAGCCTGGCAGACTAATTACAGTATTGCATTAATTATTATCTTAGCTCAGCTCTCTTCCTCTCACAGCTAATTCAGATTCTGGATTTTGGTGGGGTTTTTTTAATCCCTATTGACACTGTGATTTTGAGAGAAAGAACATGCTGGGGAACAATATGGATAAAATCAAGGAAGAAATGGTCAGAGGAACAGTTGATTTCTGAAGTGTTGCCTTGGACATGTTAGAGTGCAAGTAGTTCTGTTTAATTGGGATGCTTTGTGGATCTTCTGGTGAGTGGAACACCTAAATACTAGCTAATACAACTCTGGAAATCTTCCTTTTCTGGATCCCTTTCTAGCATGTCCCAAATAGTCCAGGATCTTGTCCATTATGCAGCTAGCTTGGAACATCACTGATGCATTTACACCCTGAGTTGTATTATTTCTCCCCAAATGTGTACAGTTATCATGAGTCAGGTGTAGACTGTTGGCAGTCCTGCAGTAGAGCTTCAAGACTGCAGTTTGAAGCTACTTTAGATGAATAAGACTCTTAGCCATGGTGAACCTGAAGTTGAATGGCAGTGCTGTTAGTGGTGAATTGCATGGAAATGCTAAGTTGCCTTTGGTGTCCTTGCTCAGGATGCTTCCTCCGCAGACATCCGCAAAGCCTACCGCAAGCTCTCGCTGCTGCTGCACCCGGACAAGAACAAGGAGGACAATGCAGAAACACAGTTTAGGCAAGTAAGTGACATGCCTGCCCATAAAAGCTTAGGGAAAACAGAACCAGAATTTCCCTAGGATGATGATGTGGACCTGTGAAATGACTAAGCTGAACTTAGAATGATATATTTCCTGATGGAGCTTGATTAAAAACAAGTATGCTTTTCCACAGTTAACTTGAGTAACCTAGAATTATTTACCAGTATATAACAATAATTTAGATGTAAGACTTGTATTCTGAAGAGGAAAATACATTTTGCATTTTATATAAGACTGCTTATAAATAGTCTTTTCAAAAGCAGTAGAGGAAAGCTCCTGGTCAGTTCTCAGAGCAAGTTGTGTGTAGGCAAAGCTCCTAAGTTAGCAAATGTAAAATGTGATACTGCTATTCAAACTTTATAAACTCAATCCTAAAGTAAACTCTTCCTGTTTTTGTTTTAGTTGGTGGCCATCTATGAGGTTTTAAAGGATGAAGAAAGGAGGCAGAGGTGAGTTAATTTGCACAGTTTAAAGCATTCATGTTAGTGGTATGAATTTGACTTAATTCTAACTCTTCAGATGTTTTTTTGCATGATTTAAGTTTGTAGCTGTTAAATTCAAGACTGTGTGTGGCTTCTGGTGTGTATTTGTGTGTGATATACTGGCTATTCTCCTTTAAAGCTAGTATTTGAAAGAACTTTAAAAGCCAGCTGTTATTTGGAGCAGTTTTTTTCCCCACTTGACAGTGATGTCACTTTTTTGTTGAGGTGTGTCAGTTATCATTGCTTGGTTTATTAAATGATTATCAGGAACAGTGAAAGAGTTTTGCTTTTAGGCTGGAGGTTTTTGTATGTCATCTTTGGGCTTACAAGTCCTTAAAGAGGGCTTCATGAGACATGTCTTGAAGGGGTTTGGCTTTGTGGATGCATTGGCAGGAGTCCAGGCTTCATAGTGCACATTAGCTCCTTCTTGATAATCCTCTCTTGAGGTGGCATGGCAATGTGCTTCAGAGAAGTACTTCTGCACATTTGGATGTGTTATTTCACCTCTCCCAAGAGAATTCCACTGGGAATTTCTCCTCAAGGGAAGTTGAAGAAAAATGGTTAGTTAAGTCACTTCAGATGACTTGAAAAGTGAGTTACCCCTAAACTTTCCCACTTTTGTGTTGATAGTGTTGTTTGCACTCCCTTTATGAACACCACTATGTCCCCAAGTGCCACATCTGTGTGTTTTGGAGCCCCTCCAGGGATGGGGACTCCAGCACTGCCCTGGGCAATGCTGGAGAATAAAGTAATATTCCTGGGTTGTACTTTTCTCTCACTTTAATCCAAACATCCTAATATTCTACCATTAAACATACAGGAAGCCTTGTTTCATGTAGCAGTTTTCCAGATGAAATTAAACATACCTGGAGCAGAACAGAATCTTTTCTGTTCAGTGTGTGAAATGCTGCAGAGAAGTTGATCTTCAGACTCTGTGAGAGAAGTTTATTTCAGGAAATGCACCTTTATTTAGGGCATTTATTGGAACATCAGCTTGACAGTGATAAATTGTATTAGTCTTTGATTCTCTTTAATTTATGAAAAAGTAGGTGGTTTCATGCTCTTCTATTAATTGTAATTAGGCAAAAAATCTTAGGTGTTAATGTCATTGTTTGTTACCATTTTAAGGAGCTTTTTTTACCTACCAGGCCTATCCTCTATAACAATGTGGGCTTGATTACAGGAGGCATTTGCAAAGGAATCAAGATATGCTTGTTTAGAGTAAGAAAGGTGTTTATCTTGGCTCTCATTATAATTAAATCTCTGTATTCATAGGTAGAAATTGTTCTGGCTGATGCTGCACTGGATGTCTTTGACAGCTTCAGGGAAAAGGCTCCCCAAATAAAAAACACCAGTGCAGCCTTTCCCTAGTTCAGAATAGATCTCATTAATTCAAGGTTATAGTATTTATACTGTGCAAAGATCTCTGGAATTGCTGGAAACATGAGAAGCAGTGGCTCCCTTAAAGGGAAAAACAAATGCTATTAAAATAGAGGAGATTGTAATTAGCCACTACAGTAAACGAATTGTTTTTCTTGCTGTGTAACTGATTCTATAAAAAGCTCTAAAAACTGTTTCATGAAACTTTTACCAAAGAATGATATTTTCCTCATCTTGGAATGGGTTACTTGTTAGTATAAGATTAACAACTCTTGTCTGAGATGGAAAATCAAGATTCAGCTGGAGTTGCAGAGAGGGAATGTCTGTGTGTGCCTTTCTGTGTCTGTGCTGGTGCTGTGGGGCCGTTAGCTTGCTGACTGCTCCATTTCAGACACAACTGGCAGCCATGCTCACATGGCACAGCTTTGCTGCATTCTCTCTACACATGCCTGAGCAAAAAATACTGCAGATGGAGGTTTTTCCTTTGCAGCTTGATATTTATTTTTCTTACAGAGAGTAACAACTAAGACAGGTTGCCAAAAGAATGTTTGTAATTCAATTGTGTAGGTAGTTCCTCAAGCACATGGATTAGCTAACTTTGTTTCATAGTTAATACAGAATTCTTTTAATGAGAAACTTGTTTTTCATTAAACCACATCCTCAGTTTGGGAGTGGAGATTTAAAAATGCTGGGAAGCCTCTGCATTTTCAGAGTGGGATCATTTTCCAGCTGAAAACCTAAAAATCATTGGTATCTTTATTTTTCAAATACAGAGCTTAACGACTATTGAAAGCAGTGATTTATCTTTTAACAGTATATATTCTAAAAAGTGGGTTATAATGGAAGCTCTCTTCCCTTCAAATGGCCAGTGGTGTGAGCCATAATGCTCATTGATAGGAAAATCAATAGAGCATTGATTGTGAGCCCTAATCCTGGGAAGCTGTTGTTGGGAGCAGCAAGCAGAGCCAGTGCTGCTCCAGCCTTCCTGTGCTCGCCTTGCTTCTTGCCTCAACACAGCAGTCAGCCCAGGAGCTGCTGGCCAAATGTTCCTTTCCACTCTTGGTTTACACAGTCTTGTGTTGTTACCACTAGCAGATCTTAGTGAATCTTACTGAACACCTCAGTTAATCAGCAGCCACGCTCTCAGTCCATCCCTTAGCAAGCCTGAGCGCTCAGAAAGGCAAAGGCTTACTCATTTTTATAGCAGTATTTAAAAAGAATTTTGCTTCTATATTTCCTTTGCAGCTTTCAAAGGAAGAGCAGCGCTGCTGAAATCATCTTGTCAAGCTCCTTTGTGCTAAAAATGGTTTTGTTTCTAAAACGTTTTCTTTAGCCTTAACAATAAGATGTTAGAATTCAAACAGTAAAATGGTTAGCAAATTCATTATTGTTTTGAAATGCTTAGTATTGAAGTAGGAGCCCCTCCAGGGAGCTTCTGCTTAATTTGTGAACTTCTGCTTAATTTTTAAAGGAAACTTTTTGGTTTGGTTTTGAAACAGTAAACTCTGTTCAGAGAAATTACTTAAGGCATTGACAGTTAATTTGTTCTGACTTACTAGGAAAGGAAAGAAGTTACTAGTTCAAATCTGACCACAATGGATATTAGTCCTAATTGTCATGGAAGATAGAATTTTGTTGTTTGAATTTTACATCTGCAGAATCCTGAGGTGTTAAATCTTTTGCCTAAAACTTGAACAAATGTTTTACCAGAAGTCAGCTTTTCTGTTGATGCAGAATTCAAAGTGTATTTTTGAACTGAAAACCATTGCCTCTTTTTCTGCTTAAAGCATGAATTTGCTTGTGGAATTTCTTTCTTTTTTTTTTTTTTTGAGTCCATCTCCAAGGTATCAATTTAATAACTATCAAAGTAGCTAGTGCAGTTGTTGCATTTAAATTGATTTACATGTCAAGACTGGCAGTTTAGCAGCTGCGCTATTATTCCTGGATCGGTCAATTTACTTGAGAAAAACCTACTACTGAGTTCCACTGACCTGCATGACAATATAGGCCCTATTTCTATTCCTGTAATTAGGCCTGCCACTAACTCAGAATATTTTTAATTAAAATATTTTGGTCAATGTGTTGCACCAAATTAGGCCTTTCAGTGCAGCTTTAATTCTGGGAAGGGTGTGATGAGAATGGCTAATGAGTTGTGTTCCCTTTCAGATTAACAGGTTGTGCATCTGGAACATACAGGTTTTAGGGCTTTACTGGAGAGATTTTTGGTTGAAACTTTGCTCTGAGAAGTGAACAGATAAATGTTTTGCATGTTGACTGTGTATTTTGCAATTGCCATGAACATCCTGCAAATAAAAGCCCACAGGCACACTCAAGATATTTCAAGACATTTGTGTGAAGGAAAAACTTGACAAATTGTCATAAAATGGTTTCTGTACAGTCAGTAGTGTTAGGAAAATTAAACAGGTTTAAAATGGATTTTTGGAGACAGCTTTTCAAATAGAAAATCAAAATTGTTGAGCAGTGGGGAACTTTGTTTTTCCAACAGAAAAATCAAGCCTTGAAGTGAAATTCCTATCTGACACAGAATGGCTGCTGAGTCTGGCAGGGTTTTTACCTAATGGATGTGGTGCTGCTAAAGGACAAAACAAAAGCAAAGTTACCTCTCCCTTGCCCCCCCAAAAACTTCTGCTTTTGATTTGTAAAAGAAAAAAAGATTTCTGGTGTTTGAGACTTTTGTTCTTTGCAACCCATGTAGTAGTTTGCTGTGTGGAGATGTTGCCTGTGGCTCCTAGGCAGATAGAACACATCCCCATCTGCAGAAGGGAATGAACTGGGAGGGGTGGGGAGAGGCTTAAGGAGCAAGCACATTACTAGGGTTTTTTTCCTGTTTTGCAAAAGATTAGCTCTATTTCCCCAGCAGTTAGTTCTGGATTCTGCTTCCAGATGCCAGCCTAGCAGCTGAGACAAAGCAAGGCATGGCTCTCTTCAAACCTCAGGGATCTTTGGGCTGTGGATTATTCAGGCAGGCTGTGGATTATCATTTGTTCTGGTTTAGAATTGGGTGGTTTGGCTCCCTTTGTAGCTCTCCATGAAAAGCTGTTGTGTTTTGCTCCTGTAGGTATGATGATATCCTGCTCCATGGCCTGCCAGACTGGAGACAGCCTGTGTTCTACTACAGGCGGGTGAGGAAAATGAGCAATGCTGAGCTGGCATTGCTCCTCTTCATTATCCTCACAGTGGGGCATTATGCTGTGGTGTGGTCCATCTACCTGGAAAAACAGCTGGTGAGTATTGGGAACAAATCTAAACAAAACTAGCTTCACTTAGTAGGGTTGAATTTCCTGCAGAAGTTTGGGTGTTGCAGGGATCTCCAGCACTGCCCCTGCTTTGAGTTTGGATTCGCTGTATATTGAAGTGATTGTGTTTTAAACAGTGATAAATAGAGAATGAGATATTCAGCATGTGAGCAATAGTCATCTCAAAACTCCCTAATTTTGTTAGAATTGGTAATAATTAGCAGGAGATGGTGAATTTCCTGCAGAAGTTTGGGAGTTGCAGGGATCTCCAGCCCTGCCTCTGCTTTGAGTTTGGATTTGTCCTGTTTTTAAAGGATTGTGTTTTAAGTAGTGGTAACTAAAGAATAAGATGTTCAACATATGAGAAATAGTCATCTGAAAACTCCCTGATTTTGTTAGAATTAGTGCTAAATGAGCAGAAGATGGCTCTTTATGTTTTAACTGGAAAGAAGAGGGGAATAAACTCTGTTGACCCAGAATCAGATGCTACTGTAGTCATGTCTGTGCTTTTCCTAACTCCTGTGTAAAAATAATCAGGTTTTGTTCACTTCAAAGTCACACTTGCTTTGCCTTTATTCTTCCCTAACTGCTTTTTTGTTTGGGGGTTTTGTTACTGGGGTAGGCATTGGTAAGCATTATAAAGCACAACAGTATTTTTGGATTATAAAAAATCTATTGCACTTAGCAGTCTGGAAAAAAAAACTAAGCATAACTTGAAAAATATTCATACATTAGCATCGATTTACTACTTAATTTTCCACTGCATTATTGAAGTTGATGAATGAGAAAGGAGGCAAGTTGAATGCTTTCCTCCTCTTAGAAAACTTGGATTGCTCTGGAGCTCCAGATGAGTGACAGAGCTGGACTTCATGTGTGTTTAGAGGCTGGATGCCATGGCAACAGCTCTTCTGAAGATAGATCATTTTCCTTAATGATGGAGGACCCCAGCCCCATTTGCATAACTGCTCCTCTGCTCTCTACCTTTCCCAGAAGAGTCCCAGGGACACTGGGGCTTTGCATGGTAATCATAACCTGTAACCAGAGTTCTTTCTGCACCCAGGATGAGCTGCTCAGCAGGAAAAAGAGGGAGAAGAAGAAAAAAACAGGCAGCAGGAGTACAGAGGAAGCCAAACTTGCTGCTGTAGACAAAAATGAAAGGTGGGAAGGAATTCTTTTGTTTTCTGCATTTTTTTTTTCCAGCTTCTGCTTGAGTTGTGTCACTTTCATCCTTGCATCTATGAAATATTTTGAGGAGAATAAGTGTATTTTTGTAGCAGCCTTTGCTGCTATCAAGTGTCCTGGTGTGGAGTTGTTTCGAGGGCTTGCTTTGTAAAGACATGTGTGGTGTTTATTTCAGCAGCAGCTGAGAGCTGAAGGCTGAGCTAATGGCATCTGGCTTCTGGAAGGCTGTTAGCCCTACAAAGTTGAGTTGAGCAGATTTTACAACTTTGAGGATTTTTGCCTTTGATTACAATGAACAAATTTCAGTTTCTTTCAGCTTGAGGAGGTTTTCTGAGGGTTTGATGCCAGCCAGATTGAATGCTTTTTATCTGCTTCCCTTCCCCACCAGCCTGTTGCTAAAGGCTCTGACACCATTGTTCGGCAAGAAATGCAGAGGGAAATGGTGACTTGCAGGCCACTCCAAAAGATACCAGCATTTCTTCTATTGATTCATAGAAAGAAATAAAGGGTTTAAATAGTTCCCCCAGCAGGGGCATGAAGTGGATCAATGCAGGGCTGGAGCTCAGAGCCCATGCTGCCTGTCCTCCTCCCTGATGACATCAGTGAGTAATGCTCCAGTGAACTGCAAATGACAGGAATTTCTCTGTATTGTTTTGTTTATGCTGCAGTCTTCATAGCTGCTTGTCAGCACTTGGGAACACTTGCTTAAGGCTGGAGGGGCTTTGGGTTAGTTTGGGGTTAGTTTTGGTTTAGGGGTTTCATAAACTGAAGTGATGATGTGGCTTAGAAATGCTTCTTGAAGCAAAGTGCTTTTTAAGAGATGAAAATGCAGCAGTGAGTAGAAATTAGCTGGTAGGTGTTTTGAAGTAAGTATTCAACCTGTAGCTTTACTGTTAGGTAGTTGCAGGTTTCATCTTAAATCTAATCATTTAAAGGGATAATGGGAAAGTTGTGACTTGGAGATTGTGGGCAGTAATGCAAACCTCTTTGGCTGCAGAGGACTGGACAAGCCCCAATGGCATGACTTACTGCCATGCAAGCTGGGAATCTGGTTCTGCCTCACTGTGAAAGCTTTGCCTCAGCTCTTCCAGGTAATACTCATGATTCTCACTTATATTACTTATTATTTATTTACTCTCTCTTTTTCTTCATGGTGGTGTTATGCATAATCAGATCTGTAGCACTTGTTCTCAGTATTATGGCTCAAGCACATACCACATATATATATATATATATAAAATGACTCTTCAGAGACAAATTTAATATCATAAGCTCATCAAAATATGAATGTATTTTACATGGCTATTAATCTTAACATGCTAGGAGATCCAGCATCTTCCTGTTAGCCTAAATTACAAGGATAAATGATGGGAGAGGGATGATACATATACACATCTAATTAGGAAGAGCAATGTCTTTCAAGCAATCTGTTAACAGAAGAAGTATTTTTATCTCAAATAGGCAAATGCTGTGTTTTCATAGCATTAATGCCATTTAAACTGGGGGAACAGTGACCTTGATACCTGAAATGCAAGGTGGATTTTACTTTGGTTTATAGAAATACTGAGCATTAATTCTGAAGTACAGATAGTGTAAGTGGCATCAGTTTCTGTGTTCAAGCTGGAAACAGCTCATCATTCATAATTCCTCATCTGTTAGCAAAAAGCTTGTGAAAGTTATAAATGCACTGCAGCCCAGTCTTTCAGCATCTATTTTTCAGCCCTCAACTCTTCCTACAAAGAGTTGCAAAAGTTAGATCTCCTCTTCTTTGAAGTTTCATTAGAACTGCTTGGCTGGTTTAGTAAAGAAACCTTTTTTCTTGCAAGTTTTTAAAGGCAGAGTGATGCTGCTTAATTGAATCAAGTGCTGTGTCCACACTGAGCTGTGCTGCTCATCCCTCCCTGGGCTGAGGCAGGGCACTCAAGTGCACCAATTGCTTTGGCTGCACTTTTGAAGCTTTCTTCAGTATTATGGTACTATTCCTTTTGCCTTAATTGGGAAATACTCTGCAGAATATAGTCAAGTTCATGAAGCATTTTCTATTAGGACTTTTCTGTCTTTCTGAGCTGTAGTTGTCTCCTGGGCAGGAAAGCTGAATGCCACACAAGTGCTGTTGCACACTCTGGACACTTAGCTAGTACATCCTGCTGTGGATTTTAAATCTATTCCAAACAAAGCTCCTCAGTAACTCCTGGGATATTGGGAGAGCAGCAGGCAGGGATTTGGTGGCAGGGAAGCATGATGGAGAGGAATTGTGAGAGCTTTGGAGCAGGGAGGAGGTGAGGTTCTGGAGTTAGTTGCCCCATATGTAAGTGACACTGCTGCTTCACTCCAGGGTTTGTTCTGTTGTTCTGGAAGATGAGCTAGCTGCCAGTTCTGTCAGTTCAAATATCTTCAATACTAAGACTGTTCAGGACTTCAGGGAACTGAAATGACTGTAGCTTATTAGACAATAATACTTAAAGATGTACTACCTCTTCTGAAAAGCATAGGAGCAGCAGTGAACTCATCTTGCAAGTGTTCAAAAGACACCTCGTGTGTTGGAGCTGGCTGCACACAGACACCTCTGGGCTCTTTTGGAGTTGTAGTTAGGATTTTAGCAAGTTACCCATGCAGATTAGTTAACCAGGTGTTAGAGTGGTTGGCATAAGGATGACTGCTATGGGTTTGAGTTGGGTTTTTTGAGTTAATCTAAGTGATTTCTTCAGTGATCTAAAAGCCAACAAGTTCTTTTTGGAAGTTGGCTGTCATTCATCTGCAGTTCAAGCAGTTGGAGATGAGCTTCTAAACATGAACCCCATTTGGGGCCAAAAAGGGTAAGAGTTTAGCAGTAGTTTTAGTTCAATATTGCTTCTGCCCCTGAGTTTTCCAGAGCCCTATCAGTGAAGCAGCTGAATTGCATCCTCAGATGAAGGAAGCACCTGCCCTGTGTACACAAGTTTGTCCTCAAAGGAGATTTTATTCAGGAAAAAAAACCTACAAAACCAAACCAACAAAACCCCGAAACAAACAAAGCAAAACCAAAAACCCTAAACAAATCATAAAACTCTAGCAACACAAAACCAAAACAGCACAGAAAGTAACCACCAACCAGAACCCCCCAGAGAGGTCAGTTCAAAGTCTCTTGCCAGTTCCTGTGCTGATTCCTTTTCCCTAGCATCCATCTCCCCTCCCTGTTAGTTGCAGGGAGCATTCTCCTCACAGCAGCTCTGGCTGAGGAGTCAGGTTGCTGAGCTTCTGCCCATGCCTGCCTCTCATTTATCCAATTGAGTGTCTTTCTCCTCCTTCCCCTCCTCCTTCCAAATGTCAGATTTCAGAAGGAGGCACTTAAAATAATTAAGGTGGGCCTTTACTGAAGAAAAATGCTTTGTTTGGATGCCCCTGTGCTGGCCTGTGCCATTTTATCCTAGTCTGCATTTTCTGTCAAGAAACTGGAAGAGAAATGGGTGAGAGGAGGATGAGAGGAACTGAAAAATGATTGTTTCTTTGAAGGTGTTGACAATTGTGTTTGGAGAGAGGCTGCAGAGGTTTTTATATCTTTGCATTTAGTTTAGTTAAATTTTGGGGGTGAAAACAGCATCTTTAAGCTTGTTTGGAGAAGCAGAGGGAAAAGAATAGATAAAATGTGTCATCAATCAAATATCTGTGCTGTGAAAGAAACATTAAGTGGAGTACAAATTACATTGACTATTACCAAGTTTAATCCTTCTAACGTAGGCTCAAAGAAAAGATAGAAAAAGAGTGCAGATTGGTTTTAAGGTCATCTCTAGTTTACTTTTCCATAAGAATGACCTGGAAGAAGGCTATATATTTAAAAAGTAAATAAAAGGAGAAGAAAAAGAAACCCAACTTGATTAAAATGCTTATTGGAAGTGGAAATTGGTGTGACAAAGCAAGCAAGCCCAGTGCAGGAGCCTCAGTTGGCCTGCTGGCTGCAGGAGGCAATAGGCAGTTGGGTGAAGTATACTTCCCTTTTGTGGGAGAACAGTCATATGTAAATAGCACTTTCTGCCCAGTTCCTTTCTTTCTGTGGCTGTGCAGGCATACAAGAGAGGAAAAGTGGTCCTGCTTCAAAATGGTGTTAATTATTCCTCACCAAATATTTCCTTCAGAAGACTGAGGATAGGACTGTTTGTTAGTGCTCCTGTCAAGTACTTGTCCTCCACCTTGAGCTGAGGAGCAATGGCTTTATTGCCACAGCAGCCCCATTAATGCCACTCAGCACTGGCAAGCATTGTTTTTATGAGTTCAGTGATGAGCTTGAGGTAGTGAAGCAGAAAGGCTTTTTGGTAGCTTCAGACAGAAAGGGATTCTTGGGAGGCAAGTGAAGTTTCCTATTCTCTTCTCTCTCTAGTAGTGTAAGTGTAGTGCTGCTGGGGAGGAGACACATCCAGAGCACCTGGGGACACTGAGCAACAGAGCTTTCACCTACAGTTGAAACTTCTGTTGATCAAAACCTTTGTGTAGCACCAAGTGAGTTAAAACACAAAAGGCCAGTCATTTCTTGCTCTGTAGCCTACCAGATGGTAATTACTGTAGCTGATTTAGTAGCCTGGAAGAGATTCAAAGGAGTGACCCAGAGGTGTTTAATTTCTTGGCATCTTGTCCTCAGGTTTTCTCCTGATCCATGATAACATTTCAACACCTGTTTAGGGATGGTTGAGGGATTGGCAAGGTGTTATTAAACTCCAGAGGCTTTGCCAGCAGGGCATCTCCTTTGGCAGAGTGAGCTTTTAGGCAAGATTTCATTAGGTCAGCAAACCTTTGTGTGGCTTGGTTTTGTCTTCCCACGTAACTTCATCTAAAATCATCTGTGAGATGACAGTAAAACTTGCTGCATTTAAGAAGAGATTTTCTTTTTCCAAGGGATTTATTCTGCTCAGTAAGGTTAACTATCTCCTCCATTCCCAGCTTTATTCCAGCTCCCTGTGCAGCAGTTGTGGGGAGAGAGCAGTTGCAGGATGTGTGGCACGAGTGATTGCCAATTTGCTCTATTTCTGGCTATTCCACAGCTGTTGGGAGAACCAAAGTAGGGATGAAGCTCTTGACCCTGAGGTCAATGAGAAGCTTAGAAGCAGGTCAGAGGAGAGTGGATGGGAAAACAAGGACTGGGGGGGGATGCAAGTGAGCAGAAATCATGTGTGTCTCCCAGGCTCTGAGGCTCTGGAGGCAGAATGTGCTTTGCTGCATGCTAGAACTTTTAGGTAGATGTTAGACACTAAAGCAGTTTTCCTTTCATTGCCTGCTGCTGTGTGGCAGCCAACTTTGTTCTGCTCCTTCTAATCCCTTCGTGTCCATGTGTGTATCCCAGCCCAGACCTTAGAGGAGCAGAGCTCTGGGAGGAGATCCTGGTGATATGAGGCTTCCCAAAGAGGACATGCAGCACTGGCCTCAGTTCCCCCTTTGGGGACTATGGAATACCCCAGCATGCTGCTGCTTTCCCAGAGCATCCAACGCTTGGGAAGCATCAAGTGCCCACAGGCTAGGCACAGCTGGAGAGCCTGGCCACAAATGGTATTAGCCCAAGGTCAAAGCAAGATTTTCTGGTGATAAAGGAGGAAGTGATGCACTTGCTCTTTATTTCCTAGCTTGCCTTTTGAGTAAATATCTAAAAATGGCAAGGAGAAATAGAAATCATCATGCTTAACCTTTTTTTTTTTAAGCATCATTTTGTACCATACCAGGTTGAAATTAGCCATTTATCAAGCTAGCAAAAGAGAGTTTGCTGTGGTAGAATGGCTGGCATTTTGATTGTGTAGAATTAGCAAACTGAAGGGTGGATGCTGCACTGATTTTAATTGGACTCCTTTTTCTGGCCTTTTTTGGGTACAAATTGTACAAGAATGTGTACCCCAATTGTACCATTTGTACTCAAAAACAAAATTCATCAGGAACTTCATACAGATATTTCTCTGTAAGCCTATAAATTGATTTAATAAGAATCAATGCACAGAAAATTAGCTCAATACACTGATTTTAAGTATAGTTGTGGAAAAGTTGCCAGTTAACTAAATTCTGGGTGGGAAGATGCATTTTGTTTGTATCAATCCCTGAGCCAGAGAACTCAAACATGAAGCTGATTCTATCACAAAATCTGTAATGAAGATTCACATATGGCCAATCCAGCAAGTTGTTTCCAATGTTTGCCTTATTTCTCCTAATCTCTGGTCTTTCTGAGGTAGACCAGAAAGCCAGGAAGATTAACTGGCAGGGGGAAAAAAAACCCACAAAGCAAACAAACCAAGAAAACCTCCTTGGCCTCCCCAGGAGTCAGGGAGAGCCTCAAGTGACTGAGCTCGAGTTTTGCATTTCACAATTAGTAGAGCTTGACAAATACTCTAGCTGTAGATATAAAAACAGAAAACAAAGGGGAAAAAAACACCTTAAAAAGCCAGGCTCAAGAATTGCTGTGTTTCTCTAACTGCAGTGCAGCCTTGTCTGGGTAATCCCAACTTGATTGTGATGATACTGACCTCGAGAGGAACTGAAATACAAGAGTTTGCCACAATTCCTCATTCTTATTTGTGGTTAAAATACTGAAAAGGTAAATTTTTCTTTTTCTCCAGCACTTTTGGACATTTTTGGTTAAATAGAAAGGTAATCACAGGAACTTCCTCTGTGTGGCAGTTGAAAGAGTTTAGAGATCCTAGTAGCAGGATTTCAGCCACCTGGTTGGTGTGTGTGGCTCAAACCTTTCCTCAGAGATGTCTTTTCATTCCTCTTGACAACCTGTAGAGCCATTTGGAATGGTTTTGTGGGAAGGGTTGAGCTTTAAATCTCCAAAATCCATTTTGATTAATTTTGTTTTTATTGTTTTTTTCTTTAGTTTATATATATATACATTTTTCTGTGCTCCATAATGTCCTTTTTTAGTGATTATGATCTCAGCCATAATAAACTGTGATTAATAAGATGAAAGACTAATGTTGCCTTTGCTACCTGCACGTTCCTCCCTTTGCAGTGATAATCCATTTGATCTCTCTACAGCACCAGTAGCTCCTAAATTCCATGTGTGTGCTCCTGACTAGTTTTCTTTGTTGTTCAGCTCTTGTGTCTCATTTTCATCTGAGCCACATTGCCAATTGTTCCATGATTGACATGCAGCAGAGATTGACAGTTACCCCCTAGTGCCTGCTGTCTGGAGATCCCACAAGCAATAATGGGTTTTACACCAGAATTTAGCATCAAATATTGGCTTTCAGTGTCAAATGGGTTAAATTTAAATGCCAGTTAATTGTAGCCATTTGGAAATCAGAGCCTTAAACAAGAGCATTTTTTGCCTGTGCCAGTGTGTGAGGCCAGAGTGAGTGCCACACAGCCCAAAGGGCTCAGAGCTGGAGCACCAGTTAGTTAACCATTTCTGAAGGAGGCAACTAACCCAGGTCTGGAGAGCAGAAGGCAAGGTTCCACAGCTGGTAGGGAATTCATCCTTCAGAGCAATGGGAAAGAGATGCAGTGCTGGTCCTGATGTTGTAATTCAGTGTTCTAAGCTAGACACTGCAGATGTTTGCTCAGAGCTTGCACAGCTGTTAATGGGAGTGCTCCTGTACCCATTGAGGTGTTAGCTCTATTCCACTAGGCACACCAACCCCTCCTCTTCCCCCAACTAAAGCTGTGAGCAGCTGACATGTGCCAACAGCAAAACCTTACAGGAACTGCTTCCCATGTCCTCTGTGCCTGCTGATCCCAGAGCCAAACCTGCACAGAGCTGTGCATTCCCATTGCCAGACCTAGAGGTGAAGACAAATAGAGAGAGAAAAGGTATTTTGGGAGGAGATGAAACCTTGCTGCTCTTCTGTGGCAATTCAGGACTTGTCCTTCATGTTCAGCAGCTTGTGCTGGTGAGATGTCTCCAGGAGGTTCTGCTCAGAGCTGGCTCCTGCTCCTGTGCTGTGTGTGTCTGGGAAGGGCTACGTGCCAGGGGCATGCAAAGAACAACTCTTGGGTTGTACCTTGCAGGAGCCAAGGCTTTGGGATGGCTTCTGCCCTTAGAGGCAGCAAGGATGAGTGCTGGACTCAGCTTTTTCTTCTCAGAGTTTAGTAAGAGATCTTATTTCATTTGTAATGAGGCCAGGTTTGGCTTTCCTCAAATCCATGGGGTTATAGGTGAAATGATAAACATATTTACTGAGGTTTTGCAATAAATTCTATTAATGTAAATCACCCTTTATAGATAAAAGATGGGACAGTGCAGTAACAAGAATAAAATCAGTTTGGGCTATAAAGAACTAAAATAAGGTTTATCTCATACTATCATGAATTTTCATTGAAGTTGTGCATGCTTGGAAATGGTAAAATAATCATTAGTCTTTCAGCATTTCTGTTGCTTGTGAAGGGGTAGAGAAGGGGAGGAGAGTAAGGAAGCTTCCCACCCCTCCTCCTGCAGCAATGTGTTGGTTCACCTGGAAAGCTTTCAGTGCAGAGCTACAAGGATAATTAAGCAGCTCTTGGCAATGTGGCTGGTGAGATTTGTCACAGGACTCCTGCTTTGATGTCCAAACTTGCCAAAGAGACTGCACATTACAATCTAGAATCTAATCCTGGGAGGAAAAAAAACACCTTAATATCTCCTTTAGCACTTCAATAGCAATGAAGAATTTGATTTAAAAAAAAAGAAAGAAAAAGAAATGGAAGGGCAATAAAAAACCTAAGGGAAGAGGTTGGCTTTTGGAGCATGCAGGTGATGTTAGCAGTGTCCACACTATCTTCAGCTGCTGCCCAGCCTTTGCTTGGCCCTGCACACACTCATTAAACACTTGCCTGCCTTCCTTGAGCTTGCTGTGTGAGCACAGAGGGTACTTGAGCTCTCTCAGTGCTCCAGACACTGGTCAGAAATGTTTTTCCTAACCATTTTTCTTTTCAGGTTGTTGAGCTTCATACACCGATACAATTAGACAAAAATTCTGCACTCTAAACTAGTGTTTCCTCTAGTGAGGATTGCTGTAACTGAAGGAAATGAATGTGTCTGAAGGGTTTTTTGGCAGGGTTAATTGAGAAGTTGAGAGCCATTGCACTGATTTGTTTGTCTGAGGATGCTAATGCCATTGCCACATTCTCTTAAAGGATGCCAGACAGTTATATGTAGAATATAAAGAGACAAAAATGAAGGAGAAAGAAGATGCCCTGGCTAAGGCTGAACTTGAGACACTTCAGAGTGAGTTTTTACTGCTCTCTTAATAACCAAAGATGTGATATGCTGCTACCAAGATGTGTATGAAAAGTCATTTTCATCCTCTTCTGAAATACATGCTTTACATGTTTCTGTGCTAGTGTTCCACTGAAATAAGCTTTTAATTCTGTGCCTGATTTTGCAGTAGGCTGCTGGTTTGTTCCTACAGAAGCATAAACCACATGTAAGAGTTACTGTAGGAACAAAAGCCTGTTTGGGTAGAAATGCTGCTTTACAGTAGAAATCTCAGCTGTACAGATCTCAAAGCATCTATTTGCAGAGGTGACCTCTTGTGTTTTGGGTGTTCTTGTACTCTATCTGTATTTTTAATAATTATTCTGTGCATATTGAGTTGATTTTTGTGACACAAATTGAACATAATTGGAATTTCCAAAAGCATGGGTGCAGACTTTGGAGATGGATTCATGCTGCTGTTAAAGCAAATGCCTTCAAGTCTTTACACTCCTATAAAAGGCCAGAGAAGGCAATTAGTATTTCCCTTAATAAAGTACCCAGAATAATTATAGGTGACTTTTCCTTTCCTTGTTCCAGCTCCATGTTTTTGACAGTGATTAAACCTGCCCTCTTCTGAAGACAATTCCAGAAGTTTTTTGTCTGTGTGCTTGCTTTATTTACTGTACTTAAGTGCATGCTTTTAAGTTCCTTTATGCTGACAAGTGCATTGAGTGCCCTGTAGTAATTTGCTAGCTTGGAGTATGCATGAGCCTTTAGGCAGTTAAAATGCAGCTGCATTATTTATATTTACAAAATAGCTTAATTCTGTAAAATCAGCCAAGAGATGCAGTTTCAGCAATAATTCCCAACTTAGCTGTAGCTGAATCTATTGGGAGAGAAAATGGATAACATTCAGGACCTCAGTGAGCATCGTGGACTCAGGCCAAATGTGGCAAAAGAGTGCATTTAATGCTTATTAGGGAGGCTGCCATTAGGGCTGAGATACCTGCCACCAGAGAGGCCTTGAAAAGGGCCTGGGCTTGCCTTAGTAACAACTTGGTAAATTGTCAGACAGGAAGGCATTGCCATTGTTCCAGGGAGCTGGCACACATTCCTCAGTGTCAACTGCTGCCTTAGGAAGATGGAAGTGCAAGGGAAAGCATCAAGTCACTAAGTGTAGTGAGGCCAGGCCTGTGTTTCACTCAGAGCAGCTGGGAGCTTTTTGGTCTTTCTCCTCTGCCAAATGTCATGTGAGAGTCAGAGAACTGATAGGGTTGGAGAAGACCTTGGAGATCAAGCCCAACTGTTAAACTAACACTGCCATGCTCACCACTAACCCATGGCCCCAAGTACCACAGCTGCATGGTTCTGAACACTTGCAGGGATGGTGACTGCATCACCTCCCTGGGCAGCCTGGGCCAGTGCCTGAGAACCCTCTGGGGGAAGAACTTCTTCCTAATAGCCAATCCGAACCTTCCCTGGGGCTAATTAAAGCCATTGCCTCTTGTCCTATCACTTGGNGTTCTATGGATGTGCTCCAGCACCTCAATGTCCTTCTGGAAGTGAGTGGCCCAAAACTGACCCCAGGATTCAAGCTGTGGCTTCCCCAGTGCCCAGGCCAGGAGGAAGATCACTGCCACACTGGTGCTGATAGTTTGTTGCCTCCCCCAGCAGTGCCCACACGAGAGGGGTGTGCTTGGCACACTTTTCCCTCAGGTCACCTCTCCCAGAAGCACCAGTGTGTCCCCTGTCATGGTGCTGGGTGTGCCATGGAGTGTGGCTCCTGTCTGTGCCCCATGTCACTCAGGTGAGCAGGGTTTAGTCCTCCCCAGTGCCACTGGTGGGCATCCTGCCCTCCTCCCTGGGCAGGCTTGCTGGCAAGGAGCAAGAGGAAAGACTGAGAGTCACTAGCTGTAACTAGCAGAGTCTGAGCTGTGACATGAGTCGTGTCCCTCACAGCAGTGCAACCCCTGAGCAGCAGAGTGGGCTGGCAGGGTCTTCTTTTGGAAGCAGGAAGGCTCTCAAGAGGACAACAAGAGACACAGCTATGCCTCTGTAGGCAAAAAAATTAGATGAGTTGGTTGGTTTTTTTTCCTCAAGCTTGCATGCAAAGCATCTGCTAAATTTACTTATTTCATTGTCCACTTCCCAGTTAGCTCAGAAAGCTGGTAAACCACCCAATGTGCCTCTTGTTTGCCCCTGCTGCTCTTAATCTTGGAGAGCATGGAATGTGAGTTCCTAAGAACAGTTCCATCTGTCTAATTGAGTAATGGATGCCCTGCAGATTAGCAGTGCCTCTTCCTGACCTCAGTGCTGCTTTGCTCCTGTGTCTGCCTGCCCTGCTGCTGGCTCTGGCCACTGTGCTGCAGGTGACATGAGCTCAACCCAGAGGAGGGCAAAACCCTGTGCAAAGTAGGGAACTATTGAAATGGCATTGAAGTGCTTGCCTTTGGTAAGGAGTGTGAAAAAGTTCATGTCTTGCTAAGTCAATATTCTGCACAATGTGGCTGTGTTTTTCTGGCACTGCTGCAGTGTTTCTTGGCAAAACTGTCATTATGACCTTAGCCAAATACAGCAACTTCACCTTATAAAAAGATAGCCACTTACACTCCAGAGCTTCTGCTTCTAGGAAGGGTGGCTTTGTGTGGAACTGCAGATAACTGGCTGGTTTATGGAGGGAAAATAGGAATGCTTTGCCTTCCTTTTCCTGATGCCCTTGTCACATTCAGATAGCAGAACACAACATTTGTTTTAAAATGGAAGTGCTTGAATTAATAAACTTTCTTTCAACTTCTCCCTCTCCTTCAGTGTCACCTATGGATATTCTCCTTGGATTCTGTCACAACAGCTAGCTCTCTTCTTCCTGGTCAGGGGATTTGGATCAAGACTTGATTGCATTTGCTTAGCTTTGGTGTCTCTCCCTTTCCAAGCAGCTTGGAATATAGCCTAGTGCTTGGGTAGCTTTTATATGGCTTCATGAGACCTGGGACAGGAGACATCACTAGAGCAGTTAGTGTCCTGTGTTTATTTTAGACTCTTACAGGCAAAAATGCTGATTCTCATGACTTGTCTTGTTTGGCTTGTAGCAGTGATGCATTTTAGCTCTTAGCATCTTGTTATGCAAGTGACAATATTGATCAGAAAGCCTGGAGATGCCTTCTGTTCCTCATGGTTTGGGCAGATAATTCATGTTCCTGTTCTATCTTCATTTCAGTGTGGATTGCCTTAGCTGTAGCTTTCAGTTGTTCATTATTAGCATTTTTCTGTGCTTGAGAGAAGAAGTTTTACTTACCTGCAGGTTTTCTTTATAGAAAGCATTTCTTCAGCCCTTCATTTCTATTTAGCTTTCCAATGTAAGCATTGGACCCAGGGTTTATATAGAACACTTGTCCTCTTCTGGTTATAAAGTCACTTTTCCTTTGTGGCTGTGGTTGTGTTTCCAGACTCAGATTGCCATTGCTCTGATAGCTCCTTTCAGATCCCTTGTCCCCCAGAATTGCACCCAGTGCCTCCTCAGAGCAGAGGTGGCATCAGCTCCTTAGCTGTCTCATGGCAAAGGGGCAGCAGGGTTTCAGGGTTGGTCTGTTGGAAAATCAGCTCCCAAATAGTGGAGGTTTATTTCTGACCCTTCCATGTGATAAGGAGGAGATATCTGGGAGGAGCAGGGAGTTTTGGGAAGGGTAGAGATTCAGAGAAAAAGATGAAGATACCAGACCTTAGAGCTTATGAGGTTTTTTGTCACTGAGAATATATTCATCACTGAGCATGTTTTTAGTCAGTTTGCCCCAAACCAAGCAAGCCTCTATGTGCAGCAGATGTGTGTGTGTGTCTCTAACTCCTGATGCACTCCTGCCATCCCACTGGCTTCATGAGGAATACACAAACATGTTCCAGATGGGAGGGGCTTGCCCCATATTTGCCTTAATGCTGAAGAGAGTTAGCTCCATTTTTTCAGTAGACCTTAGTACAATTTTCCCAGGCATTTGGGTCTCTTCTGTTCTCTCTGACTCTGTTGCTGTACCTGCAAGGAATGTTTGTGTGCCATGTTTGAAACAAGTGTTAATGCTTTGCTTGCCTTGCCTAGTCACCCAGGGAAGTGAAGGAGCTCTCTGCAGCATCTTGCTGCCTTGCCACATAGAGTTTGCTGCCTGCCTCTCTCTGTGCTCATATTTCTTGCTTGTCAATGCATGAGACACCAATTAATCTGCCTCTTTTCCTTTGCCATTTTCAAGACATCATTGTCTTTTTTAACCATGTTTTCTGTGTGTTTTTGTCAATGCTTCAGCCTTGCAGCTGGAGGTGCTTTGCTTTGCTTTCATTCCATAGGAAGTGGTCATTTTTTTTCTGTGACAATCTCTCCTTTGGTTGGACTTGATGATCTTATTATGATCTTAATCTTCCAACCTGAATGATTCTGTGTGAATTCTTTACATCAGCTGGCAGGTAAAAATCAGTATACACTGTTCTGAAAGCTTGAAATGAAGGCCCTCTGATATTTTAGTATGGAAAAAGCACCACTGCTCTGTGACGTGGCTTTTGATCCCAAGAGCTAGCTGATTCCTTAGCCTCTAAAACTGACAGCTGTTGAATCTGGAAGCAAGTAACAATTAGGCAGCTACTGTAATTCTGCCCCTGATAACATGAATGTACTAACAAGGAAGGTCAAAGTAGCTGCTTATGTGCAAGGAACTCATCAAACTTCCAAACCTGGATCATGGCATCCCTAAAGCAGTGAAGTGTATAGCCAGCACTGGACTAGGGTTCTCTGTTTAACAAAGGATTTGAAGCTCTTTCCTTAGGGAAGTTTTACTGTAGCATGGAGAGTTGAGGAGCTAAGCCTGCTTCTGAATGACACTTCTCTGCACTATTAGGAGCTTTACTTTTTCACCTTCTTTCTTTCTTTCGTGTAGAAGAGAAGAAGCCTAAAGTCAAGAAACCAAAAGCAGAATTCCCTGTGTACACAGTTCTGGATCTCAATTCCTATATCCCAGCCTATGATCATGGAGCTTCCATTGAGGAGATCGAGGAACAGATGGATGACTGGTTGGGAGGCAGGAGCAGAGCACAGAAAAAGAAGGTGAGTTCAAAGTATTTCCTGTTGTTCTGCCTTTTAGATAGCAATTCATTTGCTTGCCTCTTCAGAAACTGCAATATTGTCTGGATGCCACCACAGTATTTGTATCCCAGTGAAGCCTAGAGAAATATTAATTGTCAGGCAGAGACATGATAGGAGAGATTAGATTGATGTGCAGTGTAATTTGTGTAATGATACTGCAAATGTTGTTAGAATGGGATGTTGTTGATTAAAAAATATGAAAGCCCTCTATGCTTTCTAACAGAATACTCTGCTTGTTCACTAGAATTTAGTAGAATGTGATGCTGTCAAGTTTTATGAGGCTTGGTTCTTTTTCTTGGTTGCAGTTATTAACATTTTGCTTGCAGAATAGATTCTTCTCTCTAAAAATAAAAAAAAAAACAGGCAGCAAAGGAAAAAGCAAGAAACCTTCACTTAATATCCAGGTGTGGTATCTCCTGATCATGGAGCTGCATTAGTGCTTTGTGCATTTCAGCTAACTGGAGGAGAAGTCCTAACAGTGCAGTGTAGGACTGTTGGTAAGGTTCTTTCTAGAGAGAGGAGTTCTTGGTGTCAGGGTAATTAGTTTTTGGTAAAGTTCATTAAAATATACTGGCCTGGAAATGTATCCTTTCAGTCTTAGAACTGACATACAGTTAGCTTTCTTTTATCCTTTCCTGTTGTGATAGCTGAGGGATGTAGGCAGTGGAGAGCCAGGCAGTCTTCAGAGCAGTTATCCATGGGGATAAAGCAGTGTGTTACAGTGTCCTCCATCCAGAAACACTCCACTTGGTATCCTGAGGGTAGATGATGACAATTCCTTTCATATTGTTCATCAGCTACTTTGCACTGTTGACATTTGTACTTGAGGAGGTGCCTGGAGCCCATGGAGTGTGGAAGTGCAGAGTGCCAGCAGGAGCAAGCTCTGCCTCAGCTCTTGGGCTAGAGTCAGTCTCTGATTTCCTTCATTTTGTTTAATACAAGGATATATTTGAATGTGTAGCTCCCTTTCCATTGAGGGGTTTGAGGTGGTGAGGATTAAAGGCATTGAATTGCATTTGCAGCCAGGCTGTTTACATTCCCATTTGGGAATATTTAGGAGGAGCTGCATACCTTGATCCTTATGAAACCTTCCTGTGGCATCTCTGCCATTCTTAACCTCCATCTGCTGGCAACAGTGTGAGCAGACTCAGTTGTGTTTGAGAGCATGGAGATGAAGCCAGGAGACTCTTGAGGGCCCTTTTGAGATAGGAAATCATATACCTACCTAGCACTACTGTGGAGCCATTGAACCTTGGACTTTCCAGCTGGGCAAGCTATGATGTAGAGCTGGAAGAAGAAAGAGCAGTTTCTTAGAGGGCAGGTTTTGTCCCAGCTAACCTTGTTCTGGCTGTTCTGCAAATATGCTTGCAAGAATATATGTGCTCACCATTTCTGGACTCATTCCACTGAGGAATCATGGCCAAGTCATTTCCCTCCCAGTAGGATTTATCTCCTATTCCCTGTTCTGATTTGATTGTCGATGATTTGTAACACACATTGTTTTCATGAGAGTTCATTGTTTAGCTGAATAATGTTGTTGTTGCATGAAAATCTTGGCCCTTGAGAAATCAGTGAGAGATTTATCATTACCTTCAGTGGGACCAGGATTGTAATTCCTTTTGGTTTACAGATTCTTCATCTTCTCCCTCTGGAATCTCCTCTTTGTTCCATAGCATTATTTGACTCTTTCATCTCTGAAGGTTCAAGTTCCACCTCACTGAGGGGTGGATGCTTCTGACCTTTTGATATTTGCTTGCTCTGTAAAGGGGAGATAAAGGTGGAGAAAGACAGTGCTTGATCCCTTCCAGGTGGGCTAGATGTATGGCTAGAAAAGGATGTTCCTCATTATTTCTGTTTTCCATGTTATCCTACAGCACTTCTTGGCATTTGGGTGGTTCTGGTGTTGCAGGGGCACCTGGCTTGATTTGACTAAAGCAGTAGTGAAACCTATTTCTGTGCACACAGCTTGAGGAGCTTGGATGCTGTGGATCATGAAAAGGGGAGCATCTGCTGCACTTTGTACCCTTAAATCAGGATTATTAAAAATATGATGAAAGAGAAGTCAACATAAGCATTGGTTATACAGTTCGTTGGTAGATGGATGAAGCAGGAGTTGTTGTTTTTTCTGTAGGCCGTGGGCCTCTTTCCTGGTTAAAATGCAGTTTGTGGTGGTTTTTCTCAGCCTGGACCATCAGAGCACTTGTGTTTCATACAGAGGAGATTGATAACCAAGAGAGCTTTTTAATCACAAAAGTGTTACTGGAGAGCTGGCTGGGCACCAGTGATAGACCTTAAATGCTTTATGACATTAAAAGGCAAAATGTTCTACAAATTACTATGATTTTGTAACTTGTCAAAACTCTGCTTTTTAACCTAAATGTTAGTCCTCTTTATGCTGTTGCCTGTTTGCCAGGCAGCCTGCCACCTGCTCTCTTCGGCCCAGGTCTGTGAAATCTGAGCATGCTTTTTCTTCAGCAGCAAATAACATGGAGCTTGGTTCTAATCAGGCCTCAGATGGCAGATTACCTGCATACAGTTTCCAGGCTCTTCAGAAATGTTAATTCCTTAGGCAAGCAGTTTGTATCTGAGCAGGATTAAGGTGCTGTGTGAAGCAGATGTTTTAATGAATTGGCCTTGGAGGGGAAGGGTTACTCAGTGTGCTACCTGAGGTCATCTGCTTGGGAAATGGCTTCCTTTGCTTTTGTGTGTCTGTATCCTATTCCATTCCTGGGGCAGGGCTAGGGAGCTACTCACCAGCAGCTCCTCTAAACTCAGCATGCATTTTCACCTAAGCTCCAAACTCTCATCAAATGGTGATGCTTGGAGTCACTACTGATCTGGGCCATATTGAGTTGAGGAACCCTGAATGTGAAAATCTCAGTATTCTATTACAAAACTCTCAGGCAGTGTAGAGTCACAGAAAAAATACTTCATTTTTTTCAAAGAACACCTCAAAATCTGCACGAGAGTGGTGCTGAAGGTGTTAAGTCAGAAGAAGCCAGGCTTTCCTGTGCTTTGTTATGCTCTGTGTTGCTGCAAATGTGTCAGACTCAGCCTGGGTAGAGTATTGGGTTTGCATTTTGGGATACCTCTGCAGTTTGTGTCCTGTAGGTACCTCCTGCACTTACCTTCCTGACATAAGAGTTATCAGTGTTCATGAAAAAGCTACTTTTGTCCATTCCAAACAGAAGTGTTTCAGTCTTACCTAAGTAACATGCTCAGGCTCCTGCCTGGGGTCAGTGGACAGTACAGAGCAATGAGGTCAGTGAATAGATAAAAGACATGAGCCTGGAGAAAGTCCTTGAGATGAAAATAATTGTGTCTGAGGAAACATGACAAGTGTAGGTATGCTGGAGTTCCTCTTGCTCTTGGTGTCTGCAGATGGTCCTTGTTCATCCCTGGCAAAGATGAATGATAAACATCACTCTTGTTAGCACCAAGTAGGTAGCAAAGTTCTTCTTGCTGAGCTTGCTCCCCTCCCTTGCCCATGGCTCTGGAACAGCAGAGCTGGCTTTGGTTTTGTTGGCTCAATGAAGAAAAACCCTCCTAGAGGAAGCTGCATTTGAGCAAGAGCTTTGAAGGCCCAAAGGGCTGCAGGAACATGTGGCTTGGAATAGGAACTCAGGTCAGTGACAGCTTTTAGCAGATCTGTAGAGCTTCCCAAGTAGTGCTGCAGCAAATCCTTAGTGTTGAGCAGCAGCTGGATGTGTATTGGACTTGATAGAACAAGACTGGCTTCAGACTTGTGAGAGCTAAAGCAAGAAACTGCAGGAATGTAGAAGAATGTTGTGAGAAAAATAAGACATTATGGACCAGAAAATTGATCAGGAAAACTTGTAGAGTTACTTGGATAGAAGCAGCACCAGCTTGGAGGTGAAATGTCTCCTGATCTGCAAGAACTGCCTGGGATTTTACTAGCAGTGTTTGCACAGGAATGTTTACAGGGATGCTGCCTCAGAGTTGATGGGCAAGGTCATGGAAGAGCCATGCTCAAAGCAGTGAATCACCAGCATTAGCACACAGGCAGAGCCAGAATGAAAACCTGAGCCACACTCCCATACCACAGTGATCAGAGGAAGAAACAGCCCAGAGCTGGAAAGTAATCTGAAAAAATCCAATTCTCTTGTCCAGTCAGTATAAATCACTTTAAAAGTTTCTTCTATACTCTGAAATACTAGCCACTTCCCAATTTCACCAATAAAAGAGTATATAGTTTTATACTTATTAATGTTAACAGGTCTAAACAAGTCAGTCTGTTCCTTGGAAAGAAATGTTTTGTTGTCTAAAAACTTGCTTTTCATCAAAAAGGAGTTGCTCATGTTTTAAACTCCTGAGAGTGTAAAACTCCTGCTGAAAGAGGTGGTTTGGAGTTGCTGAGTGATGCTAAACAATAAAGCACATTCATATTTCTTTTCTATAGAAGGTGCCTAGTGCTGTGGGTGAACTAATCCTTCAGTGCTGCCTGCTCTCTGGGATGAACCATGGTAAAGGATTATTGTTTATGGGAATGCTATGAATTTTTTATAGCTGTG
The DNA here is from genome assembly GCA_013396975.1 of Bucco capensis. NCBI lineage: Eukaryota > Metazoa > Chordata > Aves > Piciformes > Bucconidae > Bucco > Bucco capensis. Next base: position 789,292 of record VWZO01021713.1, on the reverse strand, counting down.
CTTGTGGCTCTTTTTCATCTTAGAGACTGTAGACCATAACTCTGTACTTTTAATTTTGTATTCAGGATGGGGAGTTAATCCCAGAATGGGGCTTTTTTGATGCAAAACCTGAATGCTTGTGTAGCACCAACAGCTGTCCCCTCCCCATGTGGTGTCTTCCATTGCTTTGCTGCAGAGATGAATTTTGGCCCAGAGTTTCAGTAATATTGGACACACATGGTTTTAGGTGACAAAGCAGGATGTTTATGCATTCATTTGACTCTCACAGTTACAGTTGGCTCCAGATTAGCCCAGGGAGAATACATTCACACCATGGCCACCCTCAGAGCTGCTGGTAGGAGCTGGATCACAGTAGGCGCTGTTGCATCCAAAGACACAATTAACTGTTGCTGAGGAATTGCTCATTCACAAAAGCTCTTTCACAGCTTTCTGCACTTGGGAGTGGATGCCCTGAAAGCTTTTTTCAAGGAGTTTTTCCAAATTTATACATGTTTGAGGTCTTCGCATTCTGAGATTGTCATCTGGCAATAAGACGAACGAGTTGATGTTTTAATGTGAGCTGAGGAATTCTTGTGCTGGGAATGAGTGATGTGATCAGCTCATGATTGGAGTTCTGCCCTGTTGTGTAGGAAGATAACCTTCTGTGAGTTCTGCAATATTTACAAAGGGTTAGGAAAGTTGTGAGCACACAGGAAAATCAAAGCTTCCTTAGCAGAAAGCTTCTGACGTGTGTACATCCCTGAAAAGCTCATCCTGATTTCCATGTGTAATTGCTTAGCTCTGCTCTGGATGTGCTGAGAGAAGAGCTCTGAATTTACTTGACAAAACAAGACTCAACCAACAACCAAAAAACCCAGCCAACAAAACTCCAACAAAGTTTTCATACAAATGAAATAGAAAATTACAGTAAAAAGCATATTAAGGCTGATTTTTGAGGTAGGAAATTTGACTGGGGTTTGAACAAAAGGCTTTTAACCAGGAATCTTAGAAGAATCCATTCTTGAGATGAGTGATGAAAACTTTTAGAAGTAGAAAACACTCCAGAATCTGCCCTTCTAAACATCTCTGAGAAACTGCACTATAATATATAGGCTATAATAGAGAGAGTATAATAAATATATGTATGGGGTATAATAAATATATATGAGGTATAATTTTTATATATGATGTATATTTTTATATATATGGGATATAATTTATATATATATGGGACATTGTACTTATAGGGTATAATTAATATATATGGGGTATAATTAATATATATGGGGTATAAATATATATATGGGACATTGTACTTATAGGGTATAATTAATATATATGGGGTATAATTAATATATATGGGGTATAAATATATATATGGGACATTGTATTTATAGGGTATGATTTTTATATATGGGATATAATATGTGGGACATTGTATTTATAGGGTATAATTTCTATGTATGGGATATAATTAATATATGTGGGACATTGTATTTATAGGGTATAATTTATATGTATGGGATATAATTAATATATATATGTGGGACATTGTATTTATAGGGTATAATTTCTATATATGGGATATAATTTATATATCTATATGGGGCATTGTATTTATAGGATATAATTTTTATATATGGGGCATAATTAATATATATGGGACACTATTTATAGGGTATAATTTCTATGTATGAAGTATAATTAATATATATGGGACATTGTATGTATAGGGTATAGTTAATATGTCTATAGGCTATAGTTAATATATCTATGGGGTATCTTAACTTGTGTAATACAAGTTAAAAGGTTTCTTGTGCAGTGTGGAGTTTTTCAGTGTATTTCTCGTGTCTTCTGCAGGCCAGAGTGCAGCTGTAGGATAGGAGATGTGATGTATGTGTGAGATCTCTGCCATACACATCATTTAGGCATCTTGGCTTTGCATCATCCTAGATAATTCATTTTCTCCTTGCATTAAAGCCTCTCCCAATCTGAGTGTCTGAGGCTTTCAGCATGGCATAAAGGGCTACATGGACCCAGAGCAGGACGATTGATGAAATCCTTGCTGCTATTGGCTATTATTTACTGTCTTTTAAGTGGCAGGTTGTATTTATGCCAATTTATCTGCTTCAGGGAACACTCTTGATAGCAGAACAAAGTGAATAAAAGTAGTTTGCTTTGCAAATGAATGCAAATGGTGGAGCCTTTCGGGAAGCCCTTGAAGGGGAGCAGTGCACTTTGATTATGAGTGAAGCTGCCATTTGGACATGGTGAAAAGAGCACGCTTGAGCCATTGATTGGGGGAGACAGTAAAAAGTCAGGCAGGGCCCCGTTAAGCTGGCAGAGAGGCAGGAGGATGTCAGCCTGGCTAGAGCACAGTGGGAGAATGACAGGCAGGATTAGTGTCAGGGAGAAGCTTTGCTGGAGTTGTGGAGATGGTCCCGGGGGTCACTCACCTCTGACTGTTGTTCTGTGCTGATGGCTCTGTAATGCAAACTGCGTGCTACGTGCCTGGTCATTATCGGAAATGGTGATTAGGAGAGGTATGGCAGGGAGGAGTCCTCCCAAGAGCCAAGAGTGCTGATGGTAACAAAGATGCAGCTCTCTGCTGGGGGCTGAGGATGCTGCTGCTGAGGGATGCTTCCTGAGGCAAGCAGCCTTTGGGGCCTTCAGCTGCTCCAAGTGTGTGCCCCTTGCTTTGTTCACTGCGACTTGGCAGTTATCTGGCAGTTATTTTTAACTAATTATCTCGTGTAGTTGAGCAAAACATTTTGGTCACTGGGTAGCAGAAGCATCCTGTTTGGGTTTGTGGCATAACTGTGTTTTTGGAGGGGTGGGGGGGCAATCATCTTAATGGAATAGCAGAATCAACAGATTTCATTCCTGAATCCTCCCAGAATGCTAAAACACAGGAGGAGAGCAGAGACAGAAAGCTAAAATGACTGTTCTGTTCAGAGGCCTTCTTGAACTGGAAAAAGGAGCATCTTTTCTTTGTCTTTGCTGAAAGGTTCCACATGTGCAATTGAAGAAATGGCTAAAGTATTGCATCTCAAAGTGGGATTTAACCTTTAAGGAGACTATTGTTGCTTTTTTTGCCTTTCCAGCATTTTACAGGATTAGGAACACTGCATAAATATTCCCAGAAATTAAAGATGTTGGTGTGTACAATACACAAAATGCCTTTTTTGGGGTGTAAGGATTTTTACTGTCTCCCTGCTGCTCCGTTTCCCTGTGGGTTTGGTGACAGCCCAGGGAGGTTGTGCCCAGCTCCTTCAAACTCCTCATTTCTTTTACACACTGTGATTCATTTGTCTGAAGGTTTTTTTTCTCAGTGTATTACCTCACAAAACTAGGTCCAATCATCCCAGTGTAATGAATGTTTTACAAATGTTTTACAGGCACCAGAATGGACAGAGGAGGACCTCAGCCAGCTGACAAGAAGTATGGTTAAGTTCCCAGGGGGGACCCCAGGTCGATGGGAGAAGATTGCTCACGAATTGGGTCGATCGGTGGCAGATGTGAGTTCACTCAGATTTGCATTGTAGAGAGAGTGACAAACCAGAACAAGACAGGCAGTGCAGGAGGCAGACATCCATGGGGCCAACATTGTCTTTGCAGAGAGGCTACAATCCTTTTAGGACCTGGAAGTGAACCATTAACTAAGGCTGCTAGCAGCAGATGTCAGCCAGGCTCTGTCCCTCCACAATTAACAGCTGTAACTGATCAGCTGGAGGAGGATTCTGCTGCTCACAGCCTGAGCTACTGGGACCCCAAAGCAGCCAAACAGTGTGCAAGCAAATGTTGGTGGGGCTTGCTTCAAGATTACTTTGCTGTTTCAAGGCAGTCCCTAAAAAGCATCGATGAGCTAATGGTGTTTAGACAGGTGGTTCCCATTAATTAAGCTGAAATATCTCCACAAACTTTCCAATGAGTTCTACATCTGATCCTGGTTTAGTCTCTTTCTCTGGATTATGGGGTGGTTGCTAATGATACTGTGCAAAATGATTAATATCCTTGTTAATTCATATTTTATAGCATTGTACCAGATATCAAAGGCAGCTTAGACTTGGGGATTTTAAGTGTTATGATCTTAAAGCCCTTAGGGGCCAGGCTGTAAAAGACTTTCCCTTTTCAAGCCATAGATCACTAGGACATGATGGAGTGTCTGCTGAGGACCATTGGAAAGCCCTTTCAGCTGACCCTGTTTTATAGGCTTTGCAGGGGTTAATGAGAAGAATGTTGAATCTGTTGATGCATCTCTGGAGATGAGATGTTCCTTAGTGTAGCTCAGGAATTATCTTAAATACTGGGAAACAAAGCCTGTGGCTGGAGTGAAACCTCACCCATGGCAGCCTCCTGAGCTCTTTGCATACTGCTTAGGTGTTCTGTTGGGTTTTGTCCCCTTGTTGATATCATCACAAACATAGATTTGTAGAAGTTATCTTCCATGATTTCATGCAGACAGGTTAAATACAATTAAAACATTCTTTATTAAGAAGCCTTTGCCTAATATACCTGGCCACCACACATCCAGCACTGGAAAGAAAACTCCAAGCTCACTTGCTGCTTCCATTCCATGAGAAACCTTGAGCAACATGCTGGAAAGAGAAATGGAAGAAAGGTGTGTGTCCTGAGAGCTTTTGCTTGGGTGGAAAAAAGGAATTTCCAGGGATTTTAGTATATGGAGCAAGGTCTGAGTAGAATCCCAGACTGTTAGGGGTTGGAAGGGACCTCTGGAGATCATCCAGTCCCAGCCCCCTGCCAGAGCAGGAGAACCTAGAGCAGGTCAAATCCTTTTTACTCCCAGTGATCTCCATCTGTGTGATTAACCTAAGTGCTCTCCACACAAGTTGTTGCTTCTCTAAAGATGTCTGAGAGCTGCTGATAAAGCTTGGGCAGCTTTCCTGGCTCACTACTGGTTAGAGTTTCTGCTGCTTTTACCATCACACTGCAGAGAGCTGCAGCCAGTGGGGTTTAAGAGGAAACACTTGGACAAAAGCTTCCTGGAAACTCCTCTGGATCTCAAGCTGAAAGAAAATATGAACTGAGCATGTAAGTGTTCAACTGCCTAAAAATAAAATGGTATAGAGAGGCTTTTGTGGGCTTGATTAGGTTATAGGCCAAAAAGCCATTGCCTCAGATTTTATCACAGGTGCAGAGTTAGGCATTGAGGGGCCAAGAACTGCAGTGGAGATGCTGAAGCAGAGGAGTAAGCTGCTGTGGAGCCTCCATGCTTGCAGGCAGGACACACAGACATCTGCAAGAACAACATCATGCAGTGGTTCTGCCTGAGGTGAGGTCCTCTTCATATGCTCTGTGGCTAGACTAGCAAGTGCAAGCTATCCAGGAGGAACAGGGGAGGAAACAAAACCTTCCCTGCAATTGGAAGCATGTGTGAACTCATCTTCAGCAATGGAAAACTAAAGGCACATAGCTGCCCTGGCTGAGCATCCCTTCAATTGAGGCATTCCTAAGGGAGTGCTCTTTCACATTTGGTCTTTTCTGCTCTGTTCCAGTGTGAGTTTTGTAGAAGTTTGTCAATTGTTACTTCCCAAAATCCTGTCCAAATGAGAATTCCTGTCTGGGTGTATCCCAGATCCCTGGCCAAACAGGCACATCCCCAGTGTGCCACACACAGGCCCTGGGTGCATGGCAGAGTGCAGCAGTGCCCAGCTGTGCCCAGCTGTGCTGCTCCTGACTGCACACATTGCTCTGCTCCTCAGCCCACAGCCAGCCTCTGGCAAGGCTTCTTGCTAAATGCAGGATAGGTTTGAGCTTGTCTCTCTTCAGGAGAACCTCTCTGAGCAGCCATCAAGAAGCAGCTCCAGAGAGATGAGGCTGAGTTGTGCTCATGTGCTCAGGATGTTGAATTATTCCAATGGCTGTGCTTATTGTGAATTTAGCAGTCTTTTCCCATAAAGATGATTTTCAACAGGTTTAGCATAAGGAATTCTTGCTGCTGTCACAACTGAAAGCTTCTCCAGCTTTTGGAGTCCTTTTTATTGCAGCTGGCTGGTGTTATAAATTAGGTTTTCAAGGTATTTTGATTATAAAAGGGAAATGGGCTTCAGTGAACTCTGATCAGGATTCCTGCCTGCTGACCTGGTTACCTGTGCCACTGCTCTCTGTCATCCTCTCAACATCTGTTCTTTGACCCATTTTCCTGGCTGAATTGCTTGCTCCAGGGTTAGTTCTCATTGCTCTCCTCCAATACGTAAGGAAATAATTGACATTTTAAAACAAAGTAAAAAAGTTATGTTTGAGTTTCTAAAGCTCTGTGAACACCCTATACCACAGTATAAATGATGAATGGGAGTGGGGGGTTCAGGACCACTATTTCTGCACAAATTATGTGGTTTGCTGAGCCTTATGAAGCTTTCTCATCATGATTCCAAATAATCATCATCAAAACTTGAGCAGCAGCATTGAGATGTGAAAGCACAGAACTGTATTGTACTTGACAGTGGCTACAGTTAGAGAGGAGTCCAAAAAGTATTTGCTGAAAGGCATAAATTAATTTCACTAACTCCAAAGGACACTGCAATTGTAAAGCTAACAGAGGAAGTGGAAGCTGTCTGGCAATGCCAAACAGACTGCAAGCTGATTATTAGGTGCAGGCTGTTTGAATTAAAGGCAAAGAGATCTCAGATTGCATACTTGGGAAGTAGTAGCACTCCCTTCTCTTGCAGGGTTTCAGCTGCTTCTCCTTGCTCCTGCAGCCACTCATCTCTTGCATTTGTGTTGCATGAGCAGACTGCTTGGATTTGTAGAGAGAAGCACTAAGGTAGAGAGGAAGGCAGTGGGCAGGTGGCTGGATGTGAGCACAAGGTCTGAATTGTTAGGAAGCCCAAAAGCCCAAGGTGTTTGGGGGGCAGTGCTTATTTTGGGATCTCTTGTATACTCAGCTATGTGTCAGTTCATACTCACTGTGCTTTAGATGCCATCCTGAACTAGATCTCTTACTCTTGACAAGCACCTAGGACAAGAGGAAATAGTCCCAGGCTGTGACAGGAGAGGTTCAGGCTGGATACTAGGGAAAAAGCAGAGTTCTTAGGGAAAAAGCCAGGCTGCCAGGGCAGTGCTGCAGTCCCCAGCCCTGCAGGGGCTCAGAGAACATGCACACATGGCACTTGGGGACATGGTTTGGTGTCATGGGAGTGCTGGGGCAGCATTGCACTTGCTGCTCTTGGAGGTCTTCTGCAACCTTAGTGATTCTGTGTTCTTTAGGAGAAATGATCCAGCTGTAAAAGTTCATTCATTTATTAGGGGTTTTTGCCTCTGGAGATTGTTTTCCTAAGCCTGTTTCACATTTCATTTTGTGTGCCGTGTCTGTGTTAGCTCAGTTACTGTGCAGCCTGGGCTGGATGTTCTGAAAGAGCAGCAGAACATCAGCCTCCTTGTGTTTACCCTGTGTTCAGGGTTGGTGTTTTGCAGGAAGCTGCTCCTCAATTCTTCAGTAGCCCCAATAAATAATGTAATAATGGAAAATGATAAAGTAATGTCAGTTTTAATATTTTTTTCTCGTTTTCATGCAGGTTACCACGAAAGCCAAGCAACTGAAGGATTCTGTTACCTCTACTCCAGGTGTGTGCCACTAGCTCCTCACTGCTGCCTGTCAAGAGCTCTGTGTGTGGGCTAGAGCCATGCATGTTGTAGCTGTCAGGGATGCTCTGCAGAGACACTTCTGCAGCCTTGCCTTGCCTTGCTTGGAGCAGAGAACTTAGGAGGCTTCTGAGGGAATGTTTCCCTTGAGCTACACCTCCCAGGCTTCCTTTTCTTCAGGCTGTTGTGCTCTGTTTGTGCATCTCAGTGTGCTAATGCACTAGCAATTCACATGCACCAGAGAAGCTCATTGCCAAAATTCATTGCTTTAGAACCAGTGCCTTGATTCCTTGATGAGCGTGTTCCTTCAACTCTTCATCCAGAAGAGCTGCTTCTCCTCTCCTGCACTACCCCAGGTGTATTTTGGGCAGTTTGTTTGTGGATTTCTGTTTGGTTTGGCAGTGTAACAGCAATGTTTCTAACAGGAATATTCCTCACAGGAATCATTAGGCTCTCAGAGCTTAAAACACTGGCCCAGAATTCCAAGAACGCCAAAGTCCAGGTGAATTTGCCAGACCACCTCATCACCCAGCGAGAAAGGGAGGAGGAGGAGGAGGAGGAGGAAGGGACCTATGCTCATATCCCAGAGCAGCTGCATGTCCAAGGCACTGCAAAGGGAAGCAGTGCAGCTGAGCCCAGGCAGTGCAGGCGCAGAGCTGCGCGAGCTCCGGACGCGACTGTCCCGGCAGGGAAGGAGCTGCAGGAGGAGAAGGGCAGAGGAAAGCGCCAGAGGGACTTTGATAACAGCCAGCAGGAGGAAGAGAGTGATGAGGAGAGAAGGAGAGAGAGAAGCCGTGCCCCAGAAGACCTGCTGTGGACTCAAAATCAACAGAAGCTTCTGGAAATGGCCTTGCAGCAGTACCCCAAGGGGACAGCGGATCGCTGGGATAAAATAGCCAAGTGTGTTCCTGGGAAGAGCAAGGTAGGCTCAGCTTGGGTTGAGCGGGAGTGGAAACTGAGGGCAATTGTCTACCAGGTTATGATTACCTTAAGAACTGAGGGGACCATGCAGGGAGGTGAGGGCTTCACCTAGCCTAGCAGTTCAGACACGACCGACCTGAAGAGCATCACTGTTGGGTTTGTTTCAAATGAGTGGGTTTGATCTAACACAAAAAGCACTGAAATCCCTCCTGTTTCCTGTCAAACACCTCCCTCTCCTCTGCCTTGCAGACCCTCAGTTGCGCAACAAGTTAGATTTCAAACCAAATTCTGATTCAGAGTTACACAACAAGTGTTGGTGAACTGCTTGCAGTGCTAAAATACCAAACTGTAATTAACACTTTTGGTTTTTCCCTTTTAGGAGGAGTGTATAGCAAGATACAAGTTGCTTGTTGAACTGGTACAGAAGAAAAAAATGGCTAAAAGCTGAATGACATCTAGCTCATCTTGGTCAGAAGAAGGGTTGGAAAGGTCCTCTGCAGGCAACTGCATTTTTGTACCTCAGTATTTCTATTCATCATGTGCCTTAGTCAAAGAGAGTTATTAATAAATCTTATGCCATCTTACTGCTGTTGTGTGATGGAGAATGAAGGGCTGGTGGTGCTGGAGAGCTGCTGAGGCACAGCTGGGATAGCAAGGGCTGTAAACCTCAGTGGAGCTTCAGGAAAAGCCAAGCTGGTAATTCATCCTGGAACTGGTAGGTTTAGAGTCAGTGAAGATCCAGAATAGGGCTTAAAAGATAACTTTATTAGGCTAGGAGTTCTCCTTGGAGGGGGGCTGGAGTCAATAGATTTGATTTTATATTTGAAGAGATGTTAATAGCATTTATTATTCCTTACTTGCTATTTTGTTTTTCATCATTTTGGACCTTTATGACTGGAAATAGTTCAAACCTTACCCCTGTAAGAGAACCTGCCCAGGCCTTGCCACAGCACTGCTGTGTAAGTGGCAGCAAGTGTGGGACTGCCTGCACAGCCCTGCAGCTTCTCTCCAGCCTGGATGCTCTGGATGGGGCCTGAGGAAGGAGGACATGCACCACTGCCTGGTAAGAAACACTGCTTGTTCTTTCTTTGTAAGAACATTCACCCTGAGAACTGAACCTGTGCTTGTCAGGAGCCCTGTGTGAGCCGAGGGCAGATCCCTAAGGGTGGGAAAGGATGACTTTGCCATTCTGTCACCCTTGTCAGGTTCTGGATCTGGTATCCAGCACCAAAGCTAGTCTTTCTCAGACTTTGTGTCCATGAAAATGGAGGTCACTCTAGACTTGGCAACTTCTTCCACCTTCTGTTCTAGCCTAGAATGCAGATTTCCTTCAAGCAATGTCAGTGTTTGCCTGCTAGCAAGGTGTTTTTTTCTTCCCTGGGCAGTTGTGAGCTGCAGCTCCAAGTGCATTTTGCATTTGCACTTCATCAGAGGCATTCCAGAGGGACAGCATTACCAGCTCCTGCTGAACTGGTGCCAGCTCAGCCACACACCAGCATCTTTGATGTCAGGATCTTCAAACTCAGTGGAACAACATTGGTTCTGACTGCCTCTGGCCCTCAGGTGAACTTGGCTTTGATGTGGTGCTGTTCTTTAAAGGGCTAGTGAAGGGGATGTTTGTTTGGATGTCACAGCTGTCCTCTCCATTAGTTCCCTGCTGTTGATTGTTGGTCCAGCAGGACTGTGTGACTGCAAACCAGCCCCTGCCATCTTGGCTTCCTGGAAGCAGCTCTGACAAGCTGAGATGTTAGCAATGTTCTGAACTGGACAAGTGCAATGGTGTTTCTAACTTTGGTCCATTTGTACTTCCTCTGCATCTTACCAGGACACAGAAGTGGCAGTTTAGGCAGGGAAAAAGGGAAAGCAGGACTTATCACTTCTCCTGGTGCTGCTCCAGGAGGAGCAGGATGACTTACTGATGGAATCCAGCTCTGGAGCTGAAAGGGTTGTTCAGTCTTGGCTCAGGCTGCCCAGGGAGGTGCTGGAGTCACCATCCCTGCAGGGGATAAGAAACATTGAGCTGCTCTCCTTAGGCCATGGCTTAGTGGTGTGGCAGTGCTAGGGATGCTTGGGCTTGGTGAGCTTAGAGGTCTCTTCCAGCCTTTGTGATTCCCCTAGTGTCACTTCTGCCCCTTGCTCATTCCCTTTCCTCTTTGCCTGCCTGCAGTAGCCACGTGCAGCTGCAATCCCTCCTGGCATGGGATGGGAGCAAACATTCCCTCCTCCCAGGAGACTGAGGGTCAGCCAGGCACTGTCCAACTATAAACACAATTCCAGTTTATTAACAAAAGCTTTGTACACATCTTTTCATACAGTTGGAATTTTACACCTAGTCAAAATAACAGCACATTTGCATCTTACCTTTTGTACAAACTGTTACAGAATAGGCACCAGTGGGCTGAGGAAGGAAAATAAACCCCTGGCTTACTTCTGGAAAGTATCTACAAAAGTGATTTGTGATGTTTTCCTTAAAAATTCCAGAAACATATAAAAATAAATTATTTTTTCCTTTTTCAATTAAATCTGCTAATTAGAAATATTACAAATCAAAATAGCAATGCTTTTCTTTTTCTTATGAATTCTTCACAATACAAAACAGATTCACAAAACTTCTCTGTACAGAAATGAGGTAAGAACTGTGCAATGTTCAACTAAGAAACATATTGCAGAATTAACATGTTCTTCCAAGTAAGTACACAGTGGAGGTCTAAGTACAGCTGGGTCTCTTCCTCTCCTCATTCCCACCTTCCCCTTGCTTAGTGGTCATTCCCCCAGGGACACTCTCCAGCCCCAGCAGGTCAGCTGCTGCCCCAGTGCTGGAGCAGTGGGAAATACTCACTCCCTTTTGGTTTTTGGTACTTTCTTCGTGAGAAGTGACCCAGGTAACATCTGCCTGAGCTGTCTGCAGTGGTATGAACACCTCTCTAAAGGCAGAAGAAGGCTGCTGGTGCAACACAGACTCTTGGTGCTGCGGAGGAGGACAGGGCTAGTGCATCATCAGCTGGCTGCAGCCATTGCAACAAGTGGAGGTAGCATCAGGCACTTGGGTTAGGCCACACAGGACACAAACTTCTCCCAGGGTGGCCTTCTCATCTGGTAAGAAAACTGTCACTGGAACCAAAGGGGTTCCTTTAAGAAACCTCAGAACTCTAAAAGCTACACCAAACTGGAGAAACTTTGGATTCCATCCTGTAACTCTTCCTCTGGAACAACAGGAATGAAAGGGACAGAAAAGTTCAGAAGTGATTCCCTTATCAGTCAGGCTTCAGAGGGAGGTGTGTAAAAAAAGAAGTGACAAGCAGCAAGCCCCAGCTGCCCTCCCAAGCTGAGCCAGAAAGGATCTCCTGCCAGTGCAGCAGCAGCTCAGGTGGCCTAGGCTTGGGCTTGCTTGGTTAAACTGCTCTGAAAGCAGAGCAAGGCATGACTGCAGCCACTTGCAGAGCCTTTACACTCATAGAGCTGAGTATCTGCTTTTCTCTGCTTGAATTTGTACTTAGTACCATCCTAGTGACAAAAGAGTTAGGCTTTGCAGAGTTTTTGTCATCTACTTCACAGTCTGAAAGGTTAACAAGTACATCCATTTTAGTGCAACAAGAAAGCCTACCAAAAATAGCCTTATTATTAACCTTTTGCTGTGCAGGAAGTGTTCCTTGTTGCATGTCTTCCAGCTGCAGAGGGGAGAGCTGCAGTGTGCAGGCAGGTGAAGTGCTAGAACAGCAGGAGATGCAGGCCTCAAGGAGCATTCAAGTGTCAACTCTTCTCTGATGCAACTGGTCCAGCTTTATCATTGAGCCTCTGTGCAAGAGAAAATACTTCTACAAATCAGATTGTAAGATCCAGAGTGAAGCACAAGTGAAGCCACACTAATGGCCAAGCAGGTGAGGGGCACGAGCTAGAGCTAAACAGTAACTGTTTTGCACTGTAAAGAATAAATCAGTGTAGAATACAAAGTGTGAAAGAATAATTAAAGGAGTTGAACAACTTAGCCTGAGGCCATCCCAGCTAGCATTAGGAAACACCAATTTGCTTCTAGTCTCATTGTCATTCCAACAGGACTGTTGGTCTCTCTCCTCAGGACAGCATGATGCTCAAAACCAAGAGCTGGTGAGCTCTGCCAGGCTTTCCCACTGGAGAGGGCTGAGATGCTCCTCCAGCTGAATGGAAACACCACAGCCATGCTGCCCTGGCACAGTGATCTGAACAGGACTGAGCAGGAAGCTCATCTCCTTCCCTGAGCACTGAGCAATGCTTGAACACGTGCCAACCAGAAAGGAGATTAAAACATTCAACATTGGGCAAATAGCAAATTTCTTACAAATTCCTTTTGGACTGAAATAGATCAGCAACCCAGTGCAATCTGACTCAGCTCTAGCCTTTAGAATAAACAAACCAATAAAAGCAAGTGCAAAAGAAGCCTCTTTCTAAGGGGTTTGTTTAGCAGATGTTCTGAGGTTTCCTGGAACTGTTTACAGCTAATTTATTAGCAGGAAAGCTAAAATGGGACCAGTTCATTTGTGACAGACTGGTGCTGCCTGTGCCACTGCCCTGACCTGCCTGTGGCCATCTCAAACCACTCCAAACAAGGTCAGCTAGAGAATAGTTTGTTCTAAGGCAAACCAAACCCAGGCTCTCAGTTCCACCCACTCCTGCTGCTTAGAAACTGAGGGCAGATCCATTCCAAGCATCATACCAGAACAAATTGTGACCATTTCTAAGAGCAAAGTCTATTATCTGATTCCTTCAAGGAAAAATTCTTCCTGCCTTGGGGTCAGGAAAAAGCTGAAACAGTGGGAGATCTTTACTAGGAAAATGTGTCTTGTTTCCATTCTCTCTTTCATTACTCTTGTAGTTACCTCATGGAGGTTCTCCATGGAGAATGAGGTGAGAAATATACTTACTGTCACTTTCTGGGCTGCACTGTCTCCATGGATGGTGAGGAAGGGGTTGGTAGGAGCTGCATTAAGGGGTGAGGCTTGTGTGCCTGAGAGCAGGTTGTTCATGGGGATCTGTGCTCCTGCAGTGATCTGCAGCTGCTGCACTTCAGCCTGGTGCTGCTGGTGGTGCTGATGCTGTTGCTGGACTAACTGATACAGGAGGGCCTGGTGCTGTTCCTGCAGCCATGGCACACAGCGGGGGACAAAATACAAACCAGTCAATTGTTAGTTACTGAAAAACAGCTCCTCCCTGTATCTTCAGTCAGTGCAACCCTTAACCTGATCCCAGCCCACTGAGGTTACACTAGTGAAGCTCCATGAGACTGTGGGAAAGGGAAGGAAGTGCCTGTAAGATTTCCTGAGCTCAGCAGAGGTTCAGCTGAGGCTGCTGGCATCACCAGGCCTCTGTCAGAGGAGCCACAGCTGAGAGGAGCAGCAAACCATGTCTGCCAAAGTACTAAAGCCACACAAAGAGTTAAACCAGCTCCCTGATGCCTGCAGGAATCCTACAAGGCAGAGCAAAGACAGCTCACTAGTCCTAGTGGAATCAGAGAGCAGCTTAGGATACAGCTGGGATCCACTCCTGGTGCCAAACTCTGCTGCCCACAGCTGATGCTGAGAGACACAAGCCACCATGTCCACAGGGGAGGAGCTGGGACTGAGGAGAGGCACCAGGGAACAATTCTAGCAACACACAGAGCCCAGGGATACCCTGAAATTCATCCTGGCTAGCACCCAAAAAGGCTGAAACAACTGAAAAACTAAGAGCATCTAAAGCTGTAACAGCAAGTTAGACACACTTGTAGTGCTTCTGTTAGTTTATCCATGCCACAGAACACACTAGAGGCAAAATGAACTGAAATACTTACTGAGGTGAGCTGCTGGGTGCTCAGTAACTGCTGAAATTGCTGGTGCTGCTGATGGAGTAGAAGTTGTCTCTGTTGGTCAGGAAGCAGTCCTAGTCCTGAGGCACTGTGGGGTTTGACAGGGCAGAGCTGTGCTTTATATGGGGACTTCGTACTGCAGCTTTCCAGTGAAACAAAGAGGTCTAGAAATAGGCAGATCCTAGGTAGTGCTTTGATTGCACTGTCAGCTATTAACTCTGCCCAGTTGCATGTTTTATCCAGATTTTCTAACACAGCTCTTGCCAACCTTTAACAGACTTAGTTAAGTAGCATTTCCTCTCTCTTGGCCTCCTGCTCTCTTTTGCTCTGTTCAAGTCTGTCACTGTTGCCTGTGCCTTGCCTGTCATTTAGGACACATCCAGCCCTGAATGAGCCAGCTGGAGCTGCCAGGGAGTGCAGGATCTGCCCTGGAGCTCCCAGCTCCTGTTCTTTCTTGGCTACGTAACATTTTCTGTAGGAAGTTGGGCAGGGAACTGATCCAGCTGACAACTGCTCTGGAAATGAAGAGTTTCTTCAGCTCTGCCAGCTTACTGAGACCAACAGCATGAGCAAGGGAGGGTCTGGGACAGCTGCATTTACTCTTTCAGTACCAGCATTAGCTGTTGCTAGTTTTAAACACCCACTGCATTATTGAGGTGCAGTTTCACACAGGGTTACCCTGCTACTGAAAGGGTAAGGATTTCCCTTTCAGCTGCAGATCTCTGTCCCCTCCCCTTGCACTAGCTCTTGGCACAGAGAGCTGCATCTCCTGGGAACTGAGCTGAAAGCCAAGCCTGTGCCAAACACACAGCCACAGGATCTGTTGGTGTAGATGAGCTTCTGGGGTGAATGCACCAGCACCAGCAAGAAGGTGGGTGGAGGATGACAGGATTGCTAGCTGTGATTGCTAGTAAGAAATTCACTTTGATGAACTAAAATCAGCCACAAATCCTCACAGGCTACACTCACTCAGCTCCTCAGGACACAGAACTAGTTCCTTTCTACAGTATCCAGCAGCCTGCAGCCTGCCTCCACAACCTCTTTGCATTAACCATTCAGTATGCAAACACCCCTGTGGCATCTCCTCTGCTGCTGGGACCTGAGCTTGGGCTGGCACTTCCCTGGCTGCCTCAGTGCTCTGGGCAACACTGAGCTGCTGATGGGGAATGGAATCCCTGGCTATGGAAGTGTGCAGGGCCAAGAGCAGAAGTGGCCAGCAAGCCTCTCCATCCCCCAGCAGCAGCCCTGGCTAAGTGGGAGGTTAGCAGATGTCGTGCTCACCTCCAGGAAAGGCCAGGAGGAGGATCTGGGGAACCCTTGCTGGCACTGAGCCTTAATGCTGAAGGAAATGTAAGCAATTCTTTCCATTCAAACAGCTTTAAATTCAGTTTAGCAAAAGTACCTTCAATTTTACTAACATTACTCTTATTTTCTCCTTTTTACCTCACTTTGTGTTTTTCTATAGTGGAATGAATCTTTTCCACTGTTTTTTCATTCTTTTTTCCTGTATCATGTTTTACCTTTGCACTTCATTTTCCTGCTCTTCTCCTTTCTCTGCTCTGCATTGGCACTTGAAAGAAAAGATCCTCAGCCAACAGCTGAGAGCTAAGGAGCTAGAAACAAAACCCAAGTGCAGAAGACAAAACCCTGCAGCTCCCAAGCTTCCCAGCAGAGGCACTTCCCTGGATCTCCCCCCAGAGCTTCCTCTCAGCCAGATCAGCTTGGGATGTACATGTAATCCTTTTTAGCCTCTCATTAAAAGGTGTCTGATCAGTCTGAGAGTCTCCAGCCTCCAGTCTGCTCTGGTTGTGAGTGTCAGGAATCAATCCTTTCCCCTCCAACCACTTCTCCTCCCAGCAATCTGTGCTGAGCCATCTTTTTCCCAGGGAAGGGCCGAGGGGTTTTCCCTGCCAGATGAAGGGAGACTCTCGTCCCTCCCACCCAGCAGTGTACAGCTTCCCTCACCTCCCCATGCCCCATGGGTAAAGAGCTCACAGAAACAAGGACAATATGCACAGCTCTACTGGTAAAGACTTCAGCTCTTTTTCAGATGAAACTGTCTGAACATAAGCCTGGGATAACTCCAAGTAGTTACCTACAGGAACATCTACTATGTCTTTGGATTTTAGACCAATACACAGAAGTTAAAGTAGGGCTGAGTTCTCCTCTGGATTTCCATTCTCTTGGAAACATTGACTTAACTCTCTCCAAACATGGTCACCAGCCATGCAATCCACAAGGCTCAGAGAGCTTTCAGCAGCAAAGCTCCACACCTCCCTCTGCTTGCTGCCATTTAACCTTCCCACTTAGTCCAAAGACAAAACCAGGGCTCCCTGGCATCATTCCAACCCCAGACACCATTTTCCATGGGTAATCCACCATCATCTGTAAAACTAAACTCTACTTAGGAGTAATCCACTCCCTGTTTGCAGGCACTGGTTTCTACATAGAAGCCTAGCTCTCCTTCCTAAGCAAAGGACAATCCAAGGGGTGGGGAGGAGGGAGTTAGCTCAGGCTCTGCTCTTGTCCCAGAATACTTCCAGCTAAAGAGGAAACCTCTTTTCCTTAACATGGCTATTCCTGCTTCTGTGAAATGCCTCCTTGCTCTCACTCACAGATCAGCAGCAGCACTTAGTTTGAGCATCACAGGCTGGGGATGAGAGGGTTAAACAATACAGCAGAGACAGCAAAGGAGCCAACTCTTACCTGTTGTTTAAGGTGGTGGGCAGAGGGTGGGTGGCACTGGGTGGCACAGCTGGATGGGTGAGAGGAGAAGGGTTCTGGGAGATGGTGGCTGGGGTCTGCATGACCCCATTGAGAGCTCCTACAATGCCATTGATGGCCAGCTGGCTGGCTGGCAGCCCTCCAATGATTCCCCCCACAGCAGGCACTGCAGGAATGCTGGAGCTTACAGGCTGCATACCACTAGCTAGTGCCCCCACTGGCACACCATTGACCTGCTGAACTCCTGGCACTCCGGAGCCTTGCTGAGCTGGACTCTGCCCAGCAGGTGGTGGAGTGGAAAGAGCTGAGGAACTGCTGGTGCTTTGTCCACTGGAGGTTATCTCCTGGTGTAAAAACAAACAGCACAACCCCCATCAGCTGCAGGAAATCTCACCCAGCAGCACAGGGCAAGGGCTAGCAGGAGTTAACGTGTAGTACGTTTCAGTTGAGAAGAAACCAATAAAAATTACCTGATTTAAGACAGGAAGAGAATTGTCTGGTAAGAAACTGTTGCCCAGATGAGGACTTTTACTGCTGTTCAA
This sequence comes from Bucco capensis, assembly GCA_013396975.1. Taxonomy (NCBI): domain Eukaryota; kingdom Metazoa; phylum Chordata; class Aves; order Piciformes; family Bucconidae; genus Bucco; species Bucco capensis. Next base: position 771,706 of record VWZO01021713.1, on the reverse strand, counting down.
GGAATCAGTGCTAGGTGCTAGAGGAATGAGTTCAGAAAACACACAAGTGGTTACACTGCTGTGACATGGAAAAAGCCATACTTTAAAAAGAATGATTCTGACTCTTAAGTTAAACATAGAAAACGTGAAATCAACCTTAAAATCACTGCTGAACAGCACCATTTTAACTAATTGGTTAATCAGTACTGGAGAACCAAAGAGATCTGCTCCAGAGCCAAGTAACAAAGAAACTGCACTGAAACAAACAGTAATGGCTCAGCTAAAGCTCCCAATTCATTTTTAAACTGTTAAACATGTCAACAAACACACAGGCTGTATCCACTCCACTCCCAGGCACATCCACTCCGTGCATCCACTCCACTCCCAGGCACATCCCCTCAGCACCTCTCCCCTCAGTGGCACACCTAGATAAACTAGAGATTTCATACAAATCCATGTTGGCATTGCTATGACTGATCCTCTCCTCTCTTACCTGCTTGCCCAGGGAAGGCATGAGCCTGATGGGAAGGGCTGGGATTTGAGGCTATGGTTGGGAAGGGCACAGAGAGCTGTGCATTGAGCAGCTGGAGCCTCTCCTTCTTGGCAGTCAGGTTCTTGATCTGCTCCTCTAACCTCCTGTTTTCTACCTGAAGCTGGTGTAATGATTTGAGCATTCCTAAAACTGAGGTAGAGATGCATGTGTTATCTTTCACAGCCCCATTGAGACACTTCCATACCACAACTGGAAAGGAGCATTAAGTCAGAGGTGAAAATATAAATACAATTATTACTGAGAGATACATTAAAGAAATTTGAATGTAAGTGGAAAGGTTTAGGATCAATTTTGTGCAATTTAAAGTGCAGAGAAAAGAATGTGGCATGTGATAGCAATTTTGCAGTAGATCTACACATGGCTTAAATACAGAGTCCCATCGCTGGGCTGACATTCATTTGAAGCAAACAGCAGCACATGGTAACTGATCCCCAGACCAGAATATAAAACCAGTATTAGTTTAGTTAATTGCACAGTTGGGGAAAATCTATTTCAGCTGCAGGATTAGAAATATTATTTCATATTAACAAAACAGACAGTTTGGCCAAGCCACAGCAGTTATGGCAAAACAGGCACGGGTGTGAGAAGGGAGATGTTGTGCTTTAATCCCAAGCTTGCAGCAGCAATGCAGAGGCCAGCAGGCAGCCCAGGTGAGGCAGAGCTCTGCAGATCCCCCAGCAGGGAGCACTCTGGGAGCACTGCACCTCCCACCCCTCTCTGCACCAGCAGGGCACCAGCTCCTCTCCTCTCCTTTTTCCCAAGCACTGTCTTCTCCAGCTCCCATTGGGGCTCAGAACTTGCATTTCCCAACTGCTCCCAGAGTGTTGGCTGGAAAGCCACAGGGATAGCCTTTTCCTTTTTTCTCTAAATTCTAAATTGTATTTGTTTAACGTGACCTCTGGGCCTACTCCAGACACAAGTCTACTGGTACAGGCACATCTGGTCATTTCCCAAGGATTTAGCTTTTATCCCTCCTCTTCAAGAACATACAAAGGAACCCTCAGTGAGCCCAAATGAGATGCAATAAGACTTAGCTAAACCTGTCCTCCAGCTATCATGTTTAAAGGATTATCCCTGCATGAATTTCCTCACAATTAGCATTTTGATCAGGGTACCATTCATAAAAATACCAACTAGATACCACTTTACATCACCAACAGGAATAGGATGTTCAAGAAAACAGAACACAAACCCAACCTGCTATTAACAACAAATGTTGTAAATGTATTCCATCCTTGTCTTTGCTGCTGATGTATTGCTGAATGTGGAGACCCAAGTGATCTGCTCATCACTTATGCTTTTAACAGACTCATTCTTGGACTATTCCACTCTATTAAACATAATTTGAGAAAATAATGATTTGCTTGCTCTGAGAATTTCATGAGAGAAGCAGAAGCTCATAAAGGCAGCAGAGCCCAGTAGGAGACCTGCCTAACATTGGTAAATATTTCTTTAAACAGCAACAGAAGTAGGCAGCTGAGATTTTAAAAAAAAATAACATGAACAATATAACCATAAAAAATGATGATGCCAATTTATCTCAGAGAGCACAAAGCCAAGTGAGGAACTGTGCAGTGCCATTTCCAGGAGTGGACCTAGGAGCCAGGATTCATTTCCCAACTCTGCAAGCCACCAGCTGGATCTGCAAGTCACTTCTTGTGGCCTGGCACAGCTTCCCCATCCATGAAAAATGGGGTTGATTACGAAGAACTCTCTTGTAAGCTCCTAAAGCCACGTGCTGCACTAGAGCCATCTTACACTGCAGTTGTATTCCTGGTCACAGCAGAGAAGCTTTACTGAAGGAACTCCTGGGCAAGGCCTGAAAGGCAATGGTGAGTAAGAGAGCTAGGCAGAGCAGCAGCAAGAGAGCAGGAGTACTTACTGTCACTAGGAGTGCCTTGCTCCAGCAGGAACTGCTGCCCCTCACTCCACTGCCTCTCCAGGAGCTGCTCGATGCTGGCTGCTACCGGCGGCAGGCTCTCTGCGCAGCTGGCCCCGGGCTGGTCGTAGCGGACCTGCAGGCTGCTGCTGCCAGGGGAGCTGCGGGGGGAGGGCACGCAGCCTTAGCCACAAGCAGAGCACCAAACACCTCAAGCTGCTTCTGGCAGGAGCACCTACATCTCTTACCCTGCAAGAACTCCTGGCTCTCCCTGCCAAGGCTCTGATTAAAGAAAGATGTGATACTTCCCAAGACACTGAGAAAGCAAATAACCTCTTGTTCCATAGAACATAATACCTGACAAACAGCACTGCATTACATTAGACAACACACATTTCTACAGCCAGAACTCATTTGATATAAGAACAGAGAGCACTTGTCTTAAAACATTAAAAACTGTCTTTAAGCCTTTCCTAGAGGAAACTGGAATAATAAAACCAATTTATTCAAATCAGCACAGTAATGGTACTTCCATGAAGAAAAGGCCCCAGGACAATCCCACTGCCCAGCCTGTCCTGAAAAGAGCCATGTAAAACATTCTTGAGGGACTGTGTAGGCAAGGCAAGGTAAAGTTATCCAAGTTATCCTCTGTCTGTCCTGTGCACACTTAATACACTTCCTTTTTCACTCATGATCACACAGAGTTCCAAGAACAATCCCTTGGCCATGTCTGTGCTCAGTCAGGAGAGAATGGAACACTCAGCAGGCAGCCCCTGAGAAAGCAGAGTGTCCCTCAGCTCCTGGCAGAAGCTTCCTAGCATTGGCTGGGACAAAACTTCACCTGGGAGCAAACCTGACTCAGGGTGCTGGTCCCACTTCTCATACAGGGCCAAAGCCACTAGAAGTTGGTTGGTGGTTTTGTTGGGTTTATTGTCCTTATTTAAACCAACTGCAGTGAGCTCAGAGTCTGGTTCTTCTATCTTGGCATCACTGACATCACCACAGATCACAGCTCTGCTTTCTGTATGCAGAGCAAAGTTTGTACCAAGCCCAGCACAGTCCCAGCCCAGGACAACACACAGAGCTCAGGAAATCGGTGTGTTAATTATGATTAGCCTAATAAGCTGTGGTCACAGCACATTAGCTACCTAATGACTGTCAAGCATTTTGTAGGCACCAGAGCAAAGCAACTTTCAGGAGAAAAGGTTTGGAGTAGGTGACTTAAGAGCTGTGTAAGCACTGAGAAGTAATTCCTCCTTTGCACAGAGGATGAAAGGAGGAAAGCACTTGTTAAAACAAAAAGCCCTGATGAATGGGTGACTAAGGTAGTGTTTTTTGACAAGAGATGACAACTCAACAGCATTTAACAGCTCAGCACTGCCATGGCAAAAGCAGCCCTAAAAACCACTTGTTTACATGATGTGGGGCAGTGACAAGAAGGAAGGTTCATGTGGAAACTTCCTGAACAGATGAGCTACACACCAACAACAGCCTTTTAGCCAACCAAAACCAGAAAACAAGTCAAGAAAACCACACACAACCCCCCCAGCAACTGCTTTGAGGGGTGCATAATGCCACTGCAACAGATAAATCACCCACAAAACTCTTGTTAGGCTCAGGACTGTTTCCCATCAGTTTCATGAAACAAAGAACACAGGACAGCATAACCTCTGCAAGCCTTCACTGGAAGCCTGTACAGAAGGAGAAAATACAAATACATCCAGACTTCTATCCTCTTCCAGCTGATTCTACCTCAGTCATTAGACACGAGAAGGTTCCTGCATCCTTATTCCAAATAGTGTTTGCTCCTAGCTTCCAAGAGGATTAGGAAGGTGCTGTATGTGCAGGTCTGATGCCATCACTGAGATGATAATCCCTTGTTTTCATACCTCACAACTGTTTAAGGCTGGGGTATGGTTATTCATACTCTTCTATTAATTTAGATACAGGCATGCAGACACATTTGCAATCAGGTTAAGTATGGGGTGAAAGAAGCTTTAAGTGCTACCTTGGGAAAAGCAGCAATTCCTTTGCAAAAAGAGACAGAGGTATATTTCTATTTCTGATAGATATTAACATTTTAAACATCAAACACTGTGGTCCTGCAGGGGTACAAAGCCATAGCAATATGAATGTGAGATGACCAGAGAGCTCATGAGTCACATATGTCTTCTCCAAAGAGCTGTGTCATCAACAGCAAACAGTTGGTTTTATTTTAAGCAACCATTTGAAATTCACATGGTTCTTTGGGAGAAATGTGTGTTATTTATGTCTCTCATAAGCTTCAAAGGGAATGGAGTCAGAACGTGCATAAAAATCATTTCAACAGATGAAGCTGGCAGCATTCAGAGCTGAGCTGCACAGTTTTCAGATAGCAGATTTTGGAAGTTCCCTATTTATTTGCTGGAAATCCTACTCTAAGTAATCAAAGTTACTTACTTATTTAACTGGGGAAGTTAGCTACACCTCTGAGAAATGTCAACAAAGGTGTGATCCTTCTCATCCCATTTCCTGACTGCAGAACTTCACCATGGGGGGAAGTTTCCTCAAGGTTTGCCACGCCAGGCACTTCAGACTAAGTTCTCCATGGTTTAATCCCTGAAGGCCAGCAGTGATTGCTCCCTCCCCCTCCTTTCCTTGGCTAGTTTTTTGGAGCTCCCCAGATCCCCCAGAGCAGGCCTGACCACAGCATGTCTGCAGAGGAGAATTACCGCACAGAGACACAAGGAAAAGTTCTGCAGTTCCCCAACTGTTGAGCATTTTTCCCTTTGCACAATTCTCTGAACTTACTTGTCTGCACAAACACCTTTGCTTATCTAAAGACTTGGATGCTATGTCAATAGATGTATTTAGGCTGAAAACACAGCTCAAACTGATCTGTAAATTCATTGTTTGGAAAGCAAGATGCCTTGGAAAGCTCAAAAGGCAGTTCAGGGCTAGGTATCAGACACCTCAGTCTCACTCCATTTGACAGCAACTCTTCTGATTAATTAAGGAACACAATACAAGATCAACAACATCAGGCATCTACATTAAATTACCTAATTTGGAGATATTTATTATAAATTACTGTAATAAACATGCTGTAATGATCACATTAATTGTTCTACTGCTGCATTTGTGTAACTACCATTTTTGAGCTATCCTAAAATCCTTTTCAAGAGAAAATCCCCATGGTTAGTCCCTAAATAAGTAAATAAATAAACACAGTAGTAGCACTGTATCTATCTGTGTCTAATTCATATTGGATCCAGTATGGCAAATAAAGCCCTTTAAAAACAAAGATTCGCTTAAAATACATGGAAAATATTACTGAAGTATTTAAAATGCAATACTGACATATTAAAAGCAAGTATTTTAAAACAAAATGATGTGCTACAATTCCAGCAGAATTCTCACATTTCTCTAGTAGAGGGGAACTGCAGCAGAACAAAAGAAGTAAGATCTTTTTCCCCCCCAGAGAGTTGTTGCATATTTTGAAGTGGTGATGGAAAGGGAAGAAAATATTTATTGGAGATTTTTACTGCTCTTTCACTTCCCAGCCCATCTTATTCCTGTAATTATTGTAGCCTTTAAGCCTATGAGATCTTGGAACTTCTGCCAGTATGACTGAAAATATATCTATATATGTAACACATATCTACTTATAAATAGAGACCAAACCTGAGAAGGTTTGAGTACATGTGGATGAAAGGATAGCTCAATCCCTCTAAAGCAAGTCTCCCTTTCTTAAGTAAAGTCCTTCATTTGTAAAGCTAATTTCAGCTGACATCCATCTCAGCACATTTTAGCTCTCTGGCTATTTAGGGCTTTGTTTTAGCTGGCTGTATCTCTATCAGAAGCACTGTATACACGTGCCTCTATCTATACATCCCTACACAGAGCTGCTTTTAAAGCACTCAGCTCTTGCAAGTACAAAGCCAGGCAAGTTGGCAGCTCAGAGCAGCTTTCCCCTGCCTGCCCTGTGCAGTGTAAATCTCTCTTACCGTGGGGAGAGGCTTCCTCGGGGTGACCCTCCTCTGCCAGCAAGGCTCCGGCTGTTATCTCCCAGATCTTGATCTGCAGGGTAAATATTTCACAGCTGATAAATCGACTCTTCCAGAGAATACTTTGAGAGCTGATGGAGAGAGCTTTCAAATACTTCCAATCTCTACTCCTATCTGCAGTTCCTGCTGGAGACTGAATAGGTTTCTCTAGTTTAAGATTGCTGAACTGTAGCATGTAAGGTGTTGTCCTGACACATTTCTGAGGCTGTAGCAGGCCATGGATTATGTTCCCTTCTTTCATTCCTTTCAGTTTTACAGCACAGAAGCGTGGTTTGCATTTGCAGTGCCCTCCCCTCAGCCACTTTTAATTTGTACGGTGAAAGTAATGAATCACAGCTGTGGACAGCTAATCTGTATGCTTATCACAGCAAAGCCTGATGCTCTGGGGGTTTTTTTGTTAACACTTTGCATCCCAAAACAACTCATAAACCACAGTAAGGTGCTAAACTTTACCCCTGCCCTCCAACAGGCACACACTGCTCTGCAAATGTACTGAAAGCTTTATGAAAGCCTATAATTCACTAATTCCTATTTATAAGCAGAAAGCACAGGAAAAAGTCCCTTGCTAAAAAGGTAGTAAAACAAACAAGAAAGGCCTCATTAAATATACGAAAAGGTTTTGCTTGGAAGGACTCAAAAGGGTTATTTTCCCTATGGCCTCTCAATAAAATAACCCTATCTGCCCCCTTCAAGGCTGCCCTCCCCCTATTCTGAGGCAGCCGACCTCCGACCCCTCGCAGGGCACAGACATGACTGATCCATTCTTGGTAAACTGCTAAAGTCCTTCCCTTCCCCCAAAGAGGCAGGACTAGCAGGACATGTCAACAGATCCTGACGGAGGGAATGAAACAAAGCCGAGGCAGCAGCTCATTAACAGCAGCCAGCAGAGCTCAGCCTACCGACTGCCCACCGCTAAATACTCCCCAGCTCATGGAGCACACCACACAAGTTCTGGCCTGGGATCTCTTCCACACCAACTTGTATGGAATGCAATTTCATGAATTATGCAAATAAAGGTTTAAAGTATGCACGGCAAAAACGCAGAGCTGTGTTACTCTGGGGTTGCAAAGAGCTGGGAACCGAACACATCAATCACCCAAGTCACAGGAGACACTGCTGCATTCCTGCCTGCTGATGGCTCTGCTTAAACATGTGCATGTCAGGCCCTAGAGAAAAGAAGGAAGAAAACTCCACGTTGTTGTGCAGGACATGTTCTGCAGGACAACTGAGGATTTTCTTCCAACACCTAACAACTTTATACAGGCAGCTAATAACCAAATAATAACCAAATACTGAGCAGGGGTCAAGACTAAAATCTAACATCTTTTTTAACAGGCAGCAGGGCTGTGAGTGGCAGGGGAGGCTTACCTGCTTGGCTGTTGTCAGACTGGGCTATAAGTGCTGCCATGGCTGAAGTGGGGTTCAGCCTGTTGCCGTACATGTGCGATGGAGGCACACTGACAGAAGAGCCAGGGAGGGAGTTTGCCTGCAAGAAACCAATTCAAACTTGAATCCTGTTTTAGAAAAGGGGGGGGAGAAATGCTGAATATGTTTTAAAGTAGCCTTCCTAATGCACAGATTTATTTTTTTTTTTCCTTAAAAGCTGAGTGTATTTTAAAAGTATTCTTTTTCCATTTGTGAGTACAGAAATAGAATTGAAAACGTATCAGGTTTTAAAGTGTGTTTTACTTGTTGTTGGCGAGACCTGTTAATACAAAAAACCCTCTTCTAATAAAAAAGTGACTGCAGCAAGTATTAAAAGTAGCTGAATTGCATCTTGGAAGAAGGCCAGTGCAGCAGGATGGGCAGGCTCCCTCCCAAGCCTCAAGCATGCACTCACTGCTAGGACTCTGCAGCGTGGCGACCATGTGGTTATCCTCCTAATTATTTAATCTTATTAAACCATTTACAAAATAAGGGCAGGTAGACAACAGATGTCTCACAAATGCTTGGGTTCCTTACATCACAAGCAGGCTGTGGGGGTCAAAAGGTCCAGCTCACAGCTCTCTAGTTGAGCCACACAGAGCCATATTTCCTTTGCTCCGCTCTGTCATTAGTAAAAGCAGCGCAGGGTTTGGTTATTTCCTATTTGGATCGGCTGGGAAGGCTGGGAGGGTGTTTTTTTTGTTGTTGTTGTGTTTTGTTTTTAGTTTCAAGCACACAAACAGCCATTGCAAGTATGTTTTCTATACAATGGGGGGGCTGCCCAAGCACAGCTTTGCCCTGACCCCATATAAGGAACTGTATTTTTGGCAGTGGGCCAGCTCGACTTATTGAAGAGCTCCCAAAGTTTGTGTTCATTCATGTTGCTAACCACAATTCTGAAGGTCTCTGCTGGGCCTTGTGCCAAACAAGGGAAAATGAACCCTTCAACAGATGAGGCTAAGGAGGCTGGCCAAAAACTTGCATAATCCAATGCAATAAAAATACCTTCTCTGCCTTGGCTGCTGGTGCTGTTCGCCTTTCGAAGAAAAGGCTTGTGTCAGATCCATGGCAGGGACAAGCAATCCGAGGGAAAAAAGGCAGGGCTGCTTATTAAAAAGGCATTTCCCTACCTGATAAAACAATTAGTGCAGAGGAAAAGACTGCAAAATGGGAGGAGGGAGGAAAAAAAGTCAAATCTAGCCAACCAGTGCCACTGCTGCTTTTCAAGTGAATCTTTGCAGGAAATATAAACAACCTTTAAAAAGGAGACTTTTTCTGAAAACTGGGGGGGGAAGGGGGGGGAAGGGGAAGAGTAAGGAACTC
>VWZO01021713.1:748373-762489 GCA_013396975.1 Bucco capensis | reverse complement strand
GGTGAAGAGTAAGGAACTCAATTTGTGGGACATTTTGACATGTGTAACTGCACACAAGAGACAGGGGAAACATACTGGTTATTACAGCAAAATATTAGAGAGTCTAAACTGTCTCTGGAAGGAATCACACACTGCCATTAAGGGCTGGCTGCCAGCCAGCAGAGGGAACTTGATGAATGGACTTCTCTGAATCCACACAACTGTTTTCAGTGATGCTTTTATTTACTATATGCTGCTGAGAACTTCTGCCTGATACTTACCTTTCTCTACTGTCACAAAGTTAGAAAGAGCTACAGGCAACTGGTCAGCTTTTGTTTCAGGTTCTGAAAGGTCTGTGCAAGGTTGCTAGCCACAGACCCCCAGCTTCACTCCAAATCTGCCTGCCAGGTCTTTTCACTTCTTTTGAAAGAATTGTATCTTTTTATGTAGAATTAATCTGAATTATTTGTAAGCCTTAACAGTACTGCAGGTATTTCCCACCTACCCAGGTATAAGAGCTTACAGAAGTGTATGTATGTTAGTGCTGTGACCCTTACTGAGGAAGGCAACAACACTGCACAGCTCCTGCTCTTTTCCTTGGAATCGTGCTCTAGGCATTTCTAACTCAACTTTTACTCACAAGCAACCCTCAGCTGTTTGCCTCTCAAAAACAAAACCAACTTCAACACCAAGATAGTTTTTTGTCAAATGCTTCCACTGAAGAAACCTTACAGAAGGAATATGACAAGTATCAACCCTTCTTTGCTTCCATATCTGACAAGACTAGCAATATCAAAATCTATAGATACTTTAAGGAAACTGCTTAAGTTTATGGATTATACTAGTATAGTTTGTGCCTCTTTTTTTAAGCTACAAACAGCAGGTCTTCTGTCTGTTTAGTCTTAGACTACTTGTGTAACAGATTTCATTGTGCTCAGTGCACTGCTCGTGTCTCACACAGAAGTTGCTTTGCTTTAAGCAGTTCACTGCCAGGCTGCTTAAAACTGCAATAGCATACTCATTTCTGATGGCAGGGCTGCTGTGATCAGCAAGGGGAATATCTGCTTATTTGCCTGAAAGATGCCCAAATAGCTCTAAGAACTTTCTAAAAGTACCTAAGTATCTTGAAGTGAATTGCTGAAGTCTGCTGAGTAACCATCACATCACAACAGACATCAAAGGAATGAAATCAATGTTTGCTAAGTGGGTTGATAGATCAAAAGACTCAGCATGATTTAAACACTATCTAAGGACTGCAGGTTTTTCACAAGTGGTGGTTGGTTCACCCTAACCTTAACCCTTTTAAAGGAACAGGAAAGGTGTCCTCCAGCAAGCTGGGACTCCAAAAAGTTCTAGTGCCACCATGCATCCTGTGCCACTCTGATGGGAAAATGTCACATGAATGCAATTGCTCCAGTGAGATGGAGGTAAAGACAAAGATGCTAAAATACTTTTTAAATAGAGCAAGGTAAAATAACAAGAATAATGATTTGTGAAGCTTTGTTATGTATGCAGCAGCTTCATCTGATAGGCAAGCCCCTTCAGAGGCACAGAATGCTCTCTTTAGAGGTGCAGAGTACACTGCTTGCATGTGTGGCATGTGCAGTAAGGCAGTAAGCAGCTGAGCAGCACAGAAGGAAGATCCTCTGCAGTTCATGGAATGCCTGAGTGCAGGAAGAATAATTGATGGAGATTTGATTGATGCTTAAAAACTTTTCCTCTACAGCAAGAAAGAAAATGCAACTATATTCTTCTAATTGAAGAAGAGAAGAAGACTTGCCAGTTAACTAAATTTAACTCCCATCTCTAATATTGAAAACAGCTTTACATGTATTTCATTGCAACAGGAAGATGATAAAGTTCCCCAAGTGGACAACTATTTGCATTCATCACTGGACATTTACTTCCATTTCCAGGCAAAATAGTTCCTTATTTCCAAAGCTATATGTTCTTGAAGCACCTAAACCCAGGAGCAGACAAGTAAGACAATCCTTAGCAGTTAGATCAGGTCTCTCAAAACTTGGAGAAGCCTTGAGCATCCCCTGTTGCTTCCCAGTTTGCTGCTATGGAATATTTGCTGGGAGCAGGCCTCCTTGCTGTCTCAGCCCCACACCAGCAAGGTTTTGATAGTGGGGGTGTGATGAGAGAAGAAGCCAAGTGTGAACAACTTTGGGGTCCCATGAGGAGGCTGACTGGGGAAGCTGTCAGCTTCAATTGCATCATTCCACATTATCCAATGCCCCAAACTGCTCCCTAATTGTTAAGGGCTTAACGTATTCAAACCCATTGTTGAGGCTAATGCTGAAATGCCTACAGTGGAGCTTCCAGAAAGGAAGGGGAGGGATTTAACTGGAGTTAAACCATGACTGAACTCTCCTCCTTTCATGATAGGACAAGGATAGCCAGAACAACCAATTCCAAGGCAGCTTCTTAATTAGTTTACATCCAATCAACATCCCTTTCCCCTCTGCTTTAGCCACTGCTATACTGTAGCTGTGTGTTAGACTATGATTAGTGACAATTAGTGACACATCACCTCAGTACCACTTGAGCCAATATCCATTTGTCAATAACCATCTCAGAGGTTATTTTTATTTCTTGTTTAACATAAAACCATCTCATTGTTCCTGCCCTGCCTACCTCCCTTGGAGCATGAGGAGCAGACTGAGGTGGCTGGGGTCACACCATTCACCAGTCACATGAGGTTCTTCATCCCAGCAGGAGGCTGGGATAGAAAGCACACAACTACCTCTTGTTCTTGGTCATACTAAGCCATTAAAAGCAGTAGACTTTACCAATAACAACTTCTTAGGGCCAACTACTCCTGTAAATAGTATAAAAAAAACCAATTTACACAGATGAAGTTGAAGCTAAATTTTCTGTGAAGTTTCTAATGCTTTCCATGCAACTGTCTAGCTTCATGAAACAGAGGAGGAAATACAAGCCCTAAACCCAATAGCCACATCACCTTACTTCATCTACAAGTCTTCTTAAGCTGATATATTTTAAGTAACATTTACCTGACCAACGTACTACTGAAAATAACATTAAAACCTGCATTGCAATGAAATGAGGGTAAGCATTCAAACCTATTAATGCTGTGTACACAATGATAATCCAAGATTGATACCATACAGACATAAATTAATTGCTTCTCTTGAGAAGTGGCAAGAGCTGCCTCTCAAGTGACAGCAGCCACAGCAACATGCCTTGGACAAGTGACTGGAACTGAGCTTTATCCCTAGAATCTCTAAGGCCAGCTTCTCATGCATCACCTGCTGCAAGCCAGCTCCTGGCTATTTTCACCACAAATAAGCAATTTGCTTACAACTCTTATCTAGACTTTGTTTAAAAAAAATCCCAAGTCCCTGTTTATTTTCCTAGGTGCCCAAAATTACAGATGGGATTGATGCCAGCACAGAAAATCCTCTATAGAAGAGTTTCCACACTTCTGCTGAAAAGCATCCCCCAACTTTGCAAAACAAGTGCTACAATAGCCAGGAACATTAAAATGCAGCCTGATGAGCACTACTGCTATGTTTGAGTTGAACTGCTACTGCCATTTACACCTTTCTCATCTGTATTTTGACTTGCAGAGTGCTAAGTTGAAAAGAATTACCTTTCAAGCAAACTGTATTGACTTCTGGCCTAGAAGAGCCCTGCTGGGGACAGAAAGGGGCAAGTGTCCTGTTTACAGTTCACCTCCCCTGCTACCAACAAACATCACCAATGGCTCTCGGCTCCAAACAGCCACTGCTAGCCTTTCACTCATTCATTCCAGGAAAATGATACTGGGATTGAAAAACACAACCCATCCCATAGTGCCACTGGTACTCTGACGTCCTTCAAGTTTGGGCTTTTTACAACAGATAATCAAGGGGCAATTTTACCATCAATTTCTCACTAACTGGCTGGAAGACTAAACTGAAAAGCTTAATTAGGAGGCTGGAAAAGTTAAAATGAAATTGAAAAAGGAGATGTAATATTCTCAGGAGAAAGCAGTAACTTTTCAATCCAAAAACATGAATGACAAATGTACAAATTATCATTAAAATCTGTCAGGAAAACTCTCCCCATGACATGTAAAATCATCCCATGGCTGTTGTATTCACATCATCAGTACTTGTTACGTTAGCAGCACAAATATTCCCTGGAACCTCTGGCTGTAATGGAGACTGCTGCTTTTGCACCAGCAAATAACCAAACACTGTTCTTTGAGAATCAACTGTTTGGATGAAATGTACAGAGAAATCCTTCCATTACCTGAAACCAGCTAACCTTCCAGCAGCAGCACTCAACTCTTCCCAAGAAGGGCATGAAGGAATGCAATTGGCAAGCAGTGGGAGTGGAGAGGCAAAAAGCAGAGCTCATGGCACACCTACAGAAACTAAGGAGTACCTCTGCCCAGGGCACAGTAGGCACAAGGCCTAGCTGCCAGGCCTGGGAAACAGCTCCAAGCCCAGCTGCTGTGCCACTTCACTCCTCTCTTCCATGGAAACTAGGCTAGGTATTATATTAAGCTGAAACCAATGCAAATCTCTTTATTTATAAACTAGACACAAAAAAGATACTTGGGCAAAAACTTGCTTCATTAAGAGGCCTTTTTGGGGTTCGTTGCTTGGGCTTTTGTGGTTTGGTTGGTGGTTTGCTGTTGAGTTGCTTGGGTGTTTTTAAAGGAGGCTTCAGAGAGAAAGGAGCCTGGGATTCCTCCACCTCCCCCACAGTCCAACTGAAAGCAGTTACCCTTCAGCACAAATCCCTTTTGCCTCAAGTTTGTTCCTCCATCCTTTCCATCTGCCTCTGCCTTCACAGCACTTAACCTGTGTGTGCTCTGCACAGACAATGGGAGCATCATCCTCCCCAGGCATCTCCTTTCCTTAAGGACATTAACCTATACAGCAGGAGTCACTGCTTCACTCTCCTATTGACTAGCAGAAAGCATGGCTCGGGCAGGAAACAACCCCAGGATACCCATACATCAGCTCTTTTCTTCCCAAGAGTGTTCCAAAGAAAGCCCTGGCAAATCAGGGCTCCAAGAAGAAAGGAACTACTTTCAAGAAGAGTAATAACCATCAGCCACTCACTCACAAACACTGACATTTTAGCTTCCCAAATGACAAAGCAAACACCTCCAGCAGCAGGATCAGGGCTGTGTAAAGATGCTTGCAGGATTCTCCTCTAAGGACACTGCCTGAGCACTGAACTCTGCAGCTTCTAACAAAACCAGGTAAACTTGACATCTTTCTCAAGCCAAAGCTAGAGCTTCAGTTTCATCCAAATATTCTTATTTATTCTTTCCACTTCCACTGCATACAGACCTAGGAAATGTCACATTTTTCACATTCAACACCACTCCTATTGTCTCAGGCAGCTAAATTGAAGTAGTGCTCCACTCAGTTCAACCAAGAGGTCAATGTGCCTCAGTTGCCTGGAGACTGATGGTTGCTACAGCAGCACCAGATAAGCCAAGCTAAATAAGCTTCAGCTTGCAGGCAGAAAACATTTATTGCTAGCCCAAAGCACTGCTGCAGTTGGCTCAGCATGCAGCACTGAGCAGAATCCTGCAGCTGCCTCTCCACTACCTGTGCAGTGCCTAAGTCGAGGGGAAGACAATCTCACTGAGGCAAGAGGAACACACAGAAAGGAAAGGTTTTAATTGGGCTAAATACTAGATTACTTGCAACTATGATTCCTTTGTTCTTCTAGTTGAGTCACATGTTAGAAGGAATTTTCCCTCTGGCTGTAAATTCTTCCTCCTTGCTGCTCTCCTCCACCCCCACCCCAAAAATCCTCAGTGAGACTGAATGAGAAGAAAATTCGATTTCTTTTAGCTCTTTTGCCTAGAAGTAACAAGGAATTAAACCAGCTTTTAAGTGTCAAAGAAGGAAATGCAGCTGGCAGAACCTTTAGTGGCATGCTCTTTCTACCTCTTTTTAGTTTTGCAGGACTCTTCCATCTAAGTGGCTGTGACACAAAGAGGCTTTAGTGCTTTGGGAAGGAAAGTCACTCTCTGGCACTGACATCTCCCAGCACAACACCAAACCTCAGCCTGGCTGCAGCACACTGAGGGATGCACTTAGCACACTTAGCTCTGCCCATTTCCTGTGGCAGTGAGTCCCAAGGCTAAGCAACACATTCCATCAAGAATTACTTCTTTTTTTCCTCTGGATGGGCTGGACTTTTCCTTTCCTATCTTTTTCTTCAATGATGAGATAAGGAGAAGAGAGTAATGTCAGCAGCCTGTGACCCAGGGGATCATTTCACCTCTGACCCAGGGGGAGGAATCTCTTTTGAGAGATCTTACCAGCAAGAGGTGTCCTGACAGTCACATAAAATATGTTCATTTGTGTCCAGGTCTCCCCCATTTCTAGCTATTAGAGAACTCTGCTATTTTCTAGAGTGCACCAAGAGGATAGCCCAGAAACTTCTCTCAGACAAACTCACACTCTCTCCTGTGCAGCTCCGGCAAACTTCACATGCTGAACCTACAACTTTTCTTTTCCTCACCTTTACTTGGAGCTGAATATTTAAATGCTTTAAAAAAAAAAGCAGTCAGAAACAGGATAAGCTTCTCTGAGCCAGAAATGGAATCAGAAGAGTATGTTCCTTGGTTGTACTGAAGATGGCATCCATAATTGGAGGCTACAACTACAAACTGAGCAGCACTATCAGTCAGGTATGTGCATTTTACTGGCCATGAAAATGACCACATTTCCTTTCTGAAGACTTGCAAACTCTCTCAAGTTTTCAGCAAGGACTGCTTCTAGAAGATGTGTTCTTAAATTCCCTCACAATTCCACCTCTCTTTGGGAAGGTGTGAAGTTTGCTTCCAGAACTGCTCCTAACTCAACAGAAAAGAACAAGCAGAGGAAAGCTCCTCTGACAGCACACAAATGATGAGAAGACTTAAACTATGACAAGAACAAAAGAACCACTACAGCAGGAAGCCAAAAATACTGTAAACTAGTGATGTGGAGACAAAGCTACAGAGATCCAAAATCAAGAACCAGACTAAGAAAGTGAGAAAGTAAAACCACAGACTGAAGCATCTGAAACATCAGGTGTCTGACACTCAGACTCTGAACAGATCTCAGGACTCCTGAGCTTCCACATTCCTCTACTGCCAGTATATAACTCCAAATCTCTGGGAAAGAAAAGTGATCCTTCTCTCCCTCCAGAAGCTGGGCCAGACAAAGGAGCAGATATTTGTGTGGGCTCTACCTTCCCTCCTGTATCCCCTTTTTAACTGTTAAGTGCATGGTCATGCTGAGAGAGGCTGAGTGAACGAAGCAGTGTGACCTCTCTGAGGCTATGCCCAAGACACACACAAAAAAGAGAAGTAAGATGCAAAAAACCCCCAAATGTGCATTTGCAGCAAGTGGCACTTGAGCAGAGCACTGCCTCCCTCCTGGTGAGGAACAGCAGCATTTACCTGCAGCTATGGCACAGCATGGAACACAAGCTAATCATCTCTTCTGGATTTATTAGACTGGAATGAAAATGATGAGTGGCATGAGACACAAGAGCAGAGGTGAGCCCAGCAAGGCCCACACTGTGCTTCTATCTCAAAAACAAACCAACCCCCCCAGTATGGGAACTATCATACCAGACAACAGAGGGAAGGAAGCCAAACCCAGGATTTCCAAGGTGGAGGTTTTGTTAAGCTTTCAGAGCAGTGCTGTGTAGTTGTTGAAGGGAAAAGCAGCACTTGGGGGTTTTAAGCACTGAAGTCTTCTAAGGGCAGAGCAGTTATTAAAACATAGTAAAAGGCACAGTAGCATTAGCTAATGTTTTCACTTCAGGACACTTGCTGCCAATTGCTTGCAATTTTTCTTACGACTATGAACAAAATTTTCTGGATTAGATGTTCAGCATAACCTCTTCATCAGAACAGTTCAGCCAATTTTGAGGCTAATTCTACAGAAACACATTTATTTTCTTCCCCCAAGACATTCTCTTTAGAATTCTTAACACTCTTGCTTGGAAAAACACAAAAATCCATCCAAACTTGACAAATGTAAGCTGTCCAAATATCATAATTACAAATGCCTAAGAGAGATCAGGTGAAATCTCCGAGGAGTGCAGCACCTCAGCAGCTACTCCAAGGTTTAGTGCTATTCCAACTGTGCTTCTGCCCTCCTGACCACGCAGCTGAGCAAGCTTGATTGCTCTCTTAACTAACAGTTGAAATAAACAAATCCTTCTTTCTTTGAACATGGAAAAGAACATGGTTTGCTCTCAAACTCTCGTGATGGTTTACCTGAGTTGCAGCAACAACAGTAGTTAGAGAAGGCGCAGTTGAAGGTGACAGAGCTCCCACTTGCTGCAAGTGGCCTGAAGCCTGCTGAGGTAAATGAGAACTGGAAACGGGAGTGCTAGATCCTGAGCCAGATACTGCACTGGGGAATGATACTGCTACATCAGTGCTGCTAAAAATACCTGAAAGAAATTACAGAAAAGGATTACATGCAGCTCTCTCTCTGCCCCCCAAACTCTGTTCTCTAGCAGCCGTGTAAACACGCAGCAGAAAAATCAACCAAGACAAACAAGATCACTTCATACATAATGCAGAAAGCTCCTGTGTGCTGGAACTCTAACCATGCTGAGGGAGAAAAGTGCTCTCATCATCTGACATTCTGCAGCTGAGGGAACACAGACTGAGGCAGTTCTAAGGGTTTTTTGTAAAGCATGTGTGATCAATCAAATATTTATGTGCAGTGCCAACTGCTCCAGTATAGCAGCAGCAGAATTTGGGGCTCAAATGCTTGCCTTCAAGTGAGTCTGCTATCAGAGTTTGTTCTGTCAGTGAATTACTGTAAAAATTAAGGAGGTAAAGAATGAAGTGTTGGGCTGTATAACTGAACACACACAACAGGAATGGAGAAATACTTTATAAAGTAAATTTACACAGAATCACACACAGAATCATGAAGGTTGGAAGAGACCTCTAAGATCATCAAGTCCAACCATATCTATCACTACCATACCATGGAATTGTTTCTAAACAACAGATATTGGCCCAAAATTGTCATTTTGGTCACTGAGGATTGCTTGTATGTTTTCAGAAAAATACTGACAGCAAGTCTGAGGCCCAAGGGCTCAGGTTTGCTGGTAGAACTGGTGGGATTCTGGTTATTCCCAAGCTAAAACTCAATCTGTGATCATTTCTGCTAGAACAGCCAACAAGTCACTAACTAAACATGGTAACATTAGTTAGTAATTGAACTAGGAGGAAGAGTTGATTACTTCTGTTCATCTACATGCAGGGTCAAGTTCATTCTGTAGGTTGGGGGGACAAAAACCCTAGTGACCAGAAGCCCAGGACAAGAAGTAGTACCTGTCTAGGAAAGTGTTAGGCTCCAGGTGCATTAGATAAGTGAGCTGTCAGCTGGCCAAGGAATATCAAGCATGGTAGCACTGAACTGCAGTTAGAGGAAGAGTGCCACAGGAAGTAAACAGAAGTAGAATGAACATGGTTAGATCAGCAAAAGCAACAGACAGGCCAGTCAGAAGGCAAAGGGAGGAGCTAGTTTGTCACTCACACAACTGATGGCCTGAAGAAGGCAGGGACAGGAAGAGGACAGGCACTGTTAAAGCACCCAGCAACCCCCTGAGCACTGGCACACTAGCAGCACCCAGCCCCACCCAGCCCAGCACTGGTCCATCCTAAAGCTCCTGCCTCTGACTGCCAAGGAAAATGGGACAGAACACCAGGAAGGCCCACAGGAGAAGGGAGAGAGGAATAAAACAGTACAAGGCACATTCTGACACCACTTTTTTCCTGCCTAATGAAGGTTAGTGACTTTGTGTCATCTCCTCCCCAGTCTCTCTACCACAGCACATCCCATACCTGCTCTGCTCTCCTACTGACCTCGGTATCTTTTGCCTCCTAGGTCACCTTCCCCTTCTCTCTTGGTTTTCTTAGGGTTTTTTTCATCACCATCCCAAAAATCTGCAGCTATAGCATTACTAACAATTCAAAGATCCTTAAAATGTTCCCTTTGTTATGACCTCTCTCCAGTTGTCTGTGCCTCATCTAACTAGACAAATTCTAGAGATCTTGCTCTACATTTTCCCCTCCACACCACCAAAATGAGCATCATTAACAAACAGCCTTGCTGCTGAGTCTTCTCTTCCATGTGATATCATTACAGCCCAAAAAAACCCAAAATACACCTCACATCCTCCAAAGATGCTTTCATTTTAAATCTGCTTTCAATCATGTACAGCTTGAGCTTTTTGACCCTCTGTATTTTGAATGTATTAAAACAATTAAATGTATAGAAACTCCTGAGAACAATGAGATTCTCAGGCAATTCTATGGCTCCAGAAACTGTGAATTTTAGGGGTAAAAACAATGAAATATCACAAACACTATGGATTAACTCCTAAGAACTCCTCACCACAAATGCTATCACTCTCAATACTAGTGACTGCAGAAAAGAAGATTTTTTGGTGAGAGTCAAGAAATAAAAAAGACGTTTTACCAGAAAGGTAAAACAGCTCCAAAATGTTCAAGCTACTGTAGCTTTTTTCCTTAGTTTTTCAAATATTCAGTAACTGCAGAGCTTGTGCTGCTTCTATTTTCACGATAAGGTTTATTCTTCCTCTTAAAAATTAAATTCTGGAGTATGAGCAGGTATAAAATCATGAGCAGAAAAGTAGTTCAGAAGAAAGACAAATAGTAAACTGGTTTGCCAATGGAATGAGGCAAGCTGCTATTTATTGCTAGTAGTTAAAAACACTACTTGTTGTAGCAAAGCACAGGACACATGACTGATCTCATCCTCTGTGTGGGGTAGGTGTGTTTCCATTGAGCAACATCTGACTTCCTAGATGAAGTCCATGCACCTTCCAGAAGCAGTCATGCAAGCAAGGCACTGCTCCATGCAAGCATTCCAGCAGCAACTGCATCCTGGGCACACAGCAAGCCTTCATCTTCACTCTTCCCAAAACTATGTGCAGATCATGTTAGAAAGCAGAGATTCACAATGTCTCAAAGATATCAAATTGTCCTTCTGGAGTTTTGGAAAGGATAAATCACCTTCTGGATCAGGAAGAAACAACAAAAGCCTAAACAAATCCCTGTAAGCCACATGAATGCCTAAAAGCAACCAAGCAAGCCCCCAGCTTTGAGTCCTCCCCAAAGAGTGCAGAGGCCAAGAGCTGGAGGACAATCCTCAGCATGTCCAACAGGACACAGCTCCTGGGCTGCAGGTGCCAATGGGAACACTACAACAGTGTCCAGCTAAAGCCTGACTGTGCCTGCCACCAGGACAGGAGCAGGCAGGGGAGTGAGATGCTGGATGAGGATCATTCTGCTAGCCTTGCAGTGACCAACAGCAGCTGGCCAAGGAAAAGCAGCACTAAAGGGCAAGCATGAAGTAATAATAATACTTCCCTCAAATATTCTCCCAGCCTCTAGAAATCTGTGAGGTTATGGAATTCGAGCTTGAGGAATAGCCTTGGTAACTACTAGCCTTCAATCTGCCTCCTGACCAGCTGTCACTTGTCACACCATGTCCCACAGCAAAGTTCCACCTCAGCTAATCTGTGTGGTCTGTTTTGGAGGTGTTGGAGTGGAAGAGAGGGATGACACAGGGATAAACCTCCCTTCATTGCCTTCCTCCATATGATGTGATTCCCCACAATACATCTCTGAGATGCTTTCTAACTGCCTGTTTGAGGCTCTCATCTATTATTAATTCAGCTTTATAAAACAAGGCACAGTAAGAATTTCATGCTTATTCTGGTCTGATTCAAGAAGCTTTGAAGGACTAAGAGCAAGATGTTCAAGAGCTCCACGCTCCTAACTACAGGACAGATCTGCAGTTCAAGTGTATCCCAGCACAGGGCAACAAGAAAAAGTTAGACACATATGGATGAATAAAGGAGAAATAAAGACCTTAACTTCTATGCAGATGTTCACTCTTGCCATGGTGAGCCAAGACACAAAAGCCTAAGTCACTTCCATGTGACACACTAAAACCACAGCAGTTTTACCCTCACTAAAGCATGACACTTGTCAGCTATGTGCCTGACAGCTATCATTTGTGGCTCTGAGTGTGACAAGCAGGAATCCTCCAAAACCTTAATGATTGCTAGCTGAAATGCAAAGAACTTCACCAGGCAAAGTCTAAACACTGACATTCTTCTGCTTATGCTGAACTCCCAGTCAATACAATTTGCAGTGCATGCACCCCTACCGACAGCAGCAACAAAATCATTCTGCTTGGGAGAAAGAATTCCAATTTTTATTAACAGATCACCTGATGCCAATTAAACAGACTTGATCATCTCCAAACCCAGCCTCCTGAATCTTTCCATCCCTTGTCAATGTAGCTGTGATTGCTTCCTGCAAAGGAACAAAAGCCTTGGCAAAGTAAACCAAGTTCTAATCTACTAAGATATACTGCATTTGCCATGGCTAGGAAGGAATACAGAGGCAGGGGTACAAAGGCAATGCTGAACACTAAAGGCAAGCAGCAATTAGAGAGATTAAAGAGTCAATATTGCTGCCTCTGAAATGGATAGTGCTGTTATCAGTGACACAAATGGGCAGCATCAGGCTGTCAGAACAAAGCCTGGCCCAAACAAGGCTGCCTTCACATGCATTACTTGTAGTAATTTAAGCAGTCAGGAAGGCAAGTGGGAGAATGCCTGAGGTAGACACCACTCTGACACACCTGTGAATGGAGCACAGAAGAAGAACCAGGAACACTATTCACAAAATTAAAGAAAAGGATCTCAGAACTGGCATAAAACTGTTATCATTTTACTGTGCACACACAAAAAGATCATCAAAAGAGAACTGAGGAACTATTGACCTATCAGGCTCCTGCAGACAATCTACAAAGTTTTCCCTCAAGTACTGAACAATTGACTCACTGCAGACCTGCATTTCACCCAAGCCATAGAATCTGCAGCCCTTCAATCAGGCTTCTCCACAAAAGGCTACCCTTTGTGCCAAATGAGCCTCTGAAAGAGATTCTAATGTAACTTACCATTATGTATGGTATTCATCAACTTCCAGAGAGCTTTTGAGTCAGGAGAAAAAGGGCTTCATGTTAAGATCATGTTTAACAGACACACAAAAGAATATATGTATAGACAGGAATTTCAGGGAACAATAATATACCTGAATACATCTTTCTTGTATGAAGAGCTCTGATCATTCACAGGAGCTCAAATTGTCAAATGGATTGATTTCTGTCATTTTTGACTTACATTTCTTTGATCAGTGTTTGTTAGTTTTTGGATGCTGAGTGTAAGAACATTCCAGCACAGGCCAATTAGCTGCCCCTAAAGCTGCTGCCACAAAGAAACATGCCAACACCTTCCAGCCACAAGCAATCTTCTCAGCAAAAGATTGATTTTAATTTAGTTGTCCAGAACTAATTTAGAAATTGAAGCTGAAGCTGCCTTGCTAATTTTAGTCACAAGGCCTGTTTTTTGCTTCACTGATAGAGACTAATTCAAGCAACACAAAGTTTAACAGCAGTTGTGTCTCCTGGAATTTAGGGAGCTCTGCTGAAGAACTCCTCAAGTGTGTAAAGAGAAAGAATGCCCAACTGGTGGTAGAGCAAAGAAGAGGCTCCCATGACCTTCCTGTTCTTCAAGGGCTGGTGCTTCTGAGAGCAGATGAATCTGAGAGGCTCACATCCTCTGCTGGGCAGCCAGAAGTCTCTGTAAGTCATCCTCCAGAGCCACTCACACTTGTGTGCCCAGCTGCAGAGCAAGGACATCATGCAGAAGGCCAACCTCTCACCTGTGCCACCACTTTGTCTTATTTAGGACAATCAGCTTATGTCTACAAACTTATTTTAGTTCCCATTTTCTAGGTGACTCTTTCACAGTACTAACGAACAAAGGTTTGACAAGATGGTCAAATGAGGGATTGTCACCTCATGGCATAGGGCTGTTGGGGCAGCAGTTGGACTTGAGGATCTTAGAGGTCTTTTCCAAGGATTGTGTGGTTTTATAATGCATTTATCAGAATGATAAATCAGAATTTGATGACCAGGATGGTATCTCCATTAGCTATCATACTGATGGAAGCCTATTTAACCTAAGGTGTTTGAAGGCTCATACTAAGCCCATAAAGCATCTTGTCCAGGAGCTGCTTTATGCTGCTGAC
>VWZO01021713.1:715578-748234 GCA_013396975.1 Bucco capensis | reverse complement strand
ATCACCTGAACTGCTCTCCTCTGGCCTCCAATCAGGAGCTCTGCACACACACTAGTTTTAATGCCATGGATGTTTTTGAGCAGGCACACAGGATCACTCTGGAGGAGAAAAGACAGTGTAGAAAGAATCGTGTCTTGCAGCTTCTACCTCCTGAGGAGTCCTTGTGCTGTGCCTTTTGCAACTGCTCTTGTCTGTCCCAAATTGGCCTTTGCAGCCAGCAGCGCTTGGAAAAAGCGCTTGGGAAGAGCGTGGATGGAGCCCTCCCTGGAGCTGCATTCACAAAGCCTGCCCATGATGATGATGATCAGAATGAACTTTGCACAATAAGCATGTGCTACAGTTAAATATGTAAGACAAGGATTCACACCTTGGATTCTTACTTTGAAAGCCTTTGTTTTAAATCCTTAAGATTCCCAGTAGGAAGGAAAAAGACTGTCAGGCGTTGATCAAAAAAGACAAACCTAGTGCTACGATTTATCAGAGGGAACAGAGAACAAAACACAAAGCCAATTATGCCACTTCAAAAATTCACGTTGCAGCTACTCTTCAACTACTACTTGCACTTTTCAAAAGGGATATGGTAGCACTTGGAAAGCTCTGGAAAGGGGAAGGAGAAGGTATGAACATCTCTAGGTCTAAAGCAGATAACTCGAGGAAATGACAGAAACTCATCAATTATGCTTTACACTGTGAAGATGCTCAACTGACTACTGACTATTTTTAGAGGAGTGTCAAAATATGATCAGCAACAGCTGCAAATGAAGTACATCCTTTTACAGTGCTTAAAGAGAGGAAACTAACATCTCACATTTCAGATCTTAACAGCACAAACGCTTTCACAAACTGTCAGACAAACCCATGGAAGAGATGAACAGCTACAGATAACCTGCCCCTGAGAGGAGATGCAAAGAATCCCAGCAAGTAAGCACTGTTTTTAACCTAATTCCTCTGGAAGCAATGGTTCTAAGAACCCTCACCCAGGTACATGATGAAGGGCCAACACTAGCCCTTCCCTCCTTGGGCCTGCTGGGGCTAATTCTAGGCTTTCCCCAGCCTCCACACAAAACAGAAGGAGAACTGTTCCTCTAGCACTATTCCCTTCCACACCCCATCAATTAGAAGGCAAAGGAAAAAAGGTGGTTTATTCTGGAAGGAAAAAAGAGCTACAGTTTGTGTTCCTGGTGGAAAAGCCTCTCCTGGCAGCTACTGCTCTTGCCTGCCTTTCCCTGCACTGAGTAATGGAGAACTCTTCCAACTTGATGATTCTGGGACTCTCTAACTGGCTCACAGAGTATGAACTACCTGGGGAGCTCCTGCCTCCCAATATCTCCCCAGAGAGCAGCAACTGCTGGGGGACACAGGTCTGAGCCAGCCAGAAGCAGAGCACAGCCCAGCCAGAGCTGCACAAAACTACAGCTCTTAGTCCTGGCACAGCCATGCAGCTGCTTTAAGCAAGCAAAATAAGGTACTGGAGTAAGAGGGAAGCACAGGGAAATGTGGGGTTATCATCAGACACTTGGTCTGGTTAGATTTGTTTAAAAAGGGCATGGTATATGTTCTTCTCACCATATGCACCATATCTCTGTGGATAGTACAGCTCCTACACATCACCCCAGGAAGCTTAACTCTTCAGGGATTCATCCCTGAGCAGCATCTTCCAGTTACAAGCTCAATTCTTTGAAGGTAACTAGTCTTCCTTACACCACTACACTATGCCAGCAGCTCTACTGAGATGTTTGGGTTATTTAGAAGACTTTACTGGGGAGAGCTCAGGAAACCTTACAATGATCAAGCCCAGCTCTAGCCAGCAGAGAGGTTAGTCACCACTGATCACAACCCTGAGAGCTTGCAGTCAGCTTCACTTGTGCTGCTGCAGCTCTTCACAGCCAATCCAGGCAACATTGAACTGCAAAGCACATTCCCTTCAGACTGTACAGAGCTGTCCCCTCTGGCTGACAACAGCAAGAGAACTTTACCAGATGAGCTGGAGACTCTTCAGAGGGACAACAGTACTGCAAATCCTATCAAGACATGCACATCTCAGTTTCCAGCTAGATTTGGGTTCTAAAAGCCTTGGAAGTCTGTAAGGCCTGGGAAGTACAGTATTCCAGGAGGGGTCAAACCCCTACACTGCTGCTGTTCTAGCCCAGCCTCCTCTCTGCCCTCCCCTACATTGCTTCTCTGCTCCCACAGCTTTCACAGAGCTGATGAGTTCAGAGACTGATTGCTCTCTTGCATCTGACTTACAAAGAATGCTCTGCTCTAGCAAACTGAGGCCAGATGCTGGAAAATGTTCACATTCAAAAATAGCTATATTTTGATTTGAAAATATATATATATAATATAATATCAAATAGAGGGGACTTTAAAGTCTCATTTTTAAAGGAGATCCTGAGAACTAAACAGTTGCAAGTGAGCAAACAACAGCTGCATCTCACTCCATTTTCCACAGAAAATAGGATTTCATTGAAGTCCTTGGTCTTCAGGAAAGACCTGGCCAAGGAAAGGCTACTCTAGGAGCTGACAAGAGCAGAATATTCTAAGGCAAGTGGAAGGGGGAAACCCAGGAGCATTTCCATCTGTTACCCAACTACAAAACTACTTAATCCACCTCAAGGGGACAGAAAGGAGTAAAAAAGTTCATACTAAAATCACCAGAACACTGATCTAAACCTGTGGGATGATTTCTGTCCACAACAGATAAGAGGTGATGATGTTAAAAATTCATTTTAATCAAGAAGATGGACACTGAACTAATAACTTCTTCACACACCGTTTCTCCTACTGATTTCAATGCAGGAAATGCCTTTTTTCCTAGTTACCACTATTGCCATTATTACTCATAACAAAAATCACCACTTGCCTGTATCTAACAGACTTAAACCAATGTGGGTTTGAGATCAAGTTTTTAAGTGCCTGCCTTGTCCTGAAGAAAGTTTTGTTCCCTGAAGCATGCATCTTTTTAAAGCATCTCTTGCTTACACAGAGAGAAAATACAACAGAGAGAAGTGTAAAACTCTGCCCACAACAGATACTCAACTTCCAGTTCTTCTCCCCAAAAACCCAGAAAACTAAGTACAAAATCCACTAGAAGAAGAAAAAAGGATGAAATTACAAAGTTTGAGAAACAAGGTATCAGCTAGTTTGCTATGCTTTTTAATCCAAACAGAAAGGCCTGAAAAGCAAGTGGGAAGCAGCAGAGCCTGTGCAGTGTCACTGCACACACAGGCAGCCTCTGGCAGCCCCTGATGCACACAACAGCCAGGGCAGGGCAGGAACAAACCTGCCAGTTCCAATTGCTAGGAAGCACACAAGAACATGGCAATATCATCCAGCTGCACAGGGTCCGGAGACACAACACCCTTTCAAGTGGTCATTCTCCACAGAGCCATTCTGCTTTTGAGTTCAGCTAAATTAGGAAGAATTAATTGAGGGACACACTCAGCAGAGCTGGCATGCTGCACAACTGCTTTTGTTCCTGCAGCAGCACACACAGACTACATAGTCTGGCTACACTATCACTTCTTCTAGCTAAAGCTGTCATGTCATTTCCAAAGAACCTATTTACATGGAATTTCTTTTCCCCCTAGAGCCTCAAAGCTGCATTTCTCCAGCCTACAGGTCACCACACACATCACTTTACTGCAGCCACCTACCCATGGAACAGAACTTGCTCTTCCAACAGCCATATCCTAGTTTTCTCCCCCAATATGACTTTCAAGATAGTTTAAATGATTCTCTCTTCTTGAGAAGCAGAGGCAGAGGCTCAGCTTAGCTAACGCAGAGATGTTGTGAGGTGAGAAAGCCAAGGCAGTAGATGCCTACCTGAACCCACTGGAGATGAGCCCACACTAAGACTTTGTAAACTTCCATTCCTGAGCAAAGTTGGAGATTTCTGCAGACCAGAGCTTGCCACGCTTCCTGCAGCAGATGCCACAGAGGAAGTTGGGGATGCAGAAGAGACTGAGAGGTGGGAAATGCTTTCTTGACTCTTATTCCCTTTGGGCCTGCCAGGCCCATGTTTGTTTTGCTTATTCCCTTTGCGTTTCTTCTCTGTTACAGTTTCCTCTTCTGCTCCAGAAGGCTGAGCTCGCTTGTAGGCTGCAGAAGTAAGGCTTGAGCTCCCTAGGTCTCCAGGTGAGCTGTCAAAGTTCTTAGACTGGGAAACAGCTGCTGATGAAGGGAGACCAATTAAGGAAGTGAAACAGTTGACAGTGCCCTCCTGGCTGCCAGCCTCTCCCTTCTGTACATCTTTGGTTGGAGGAGCCTGTTGGGAATGTGGGAAGCTGTCACCACGCAGATCTGTGTCTGTGAAACTCAGAAAGTCCTGGGGAGACTGAACTGAACTTCCAGAAGATGACTTGATGCTCCCAGGAGTGCCCAAAAAGCTTCCTAGAAAAGAAAAAGGACCACTTTTGTTCCTGTGGTTTGACAAAAATTGATGGGGAAGATTAATACCTTAGAATACAAAACTCTGAAGTGCAAGTTGTTTCTAGGAAGTGTTACCCATTGCTAGCTAAGGTCACTGACTGCTGCTGCTGCTGACCTTCACCCTGCTGCACCTGATGCTCAGACTCCTACCCCAGGTTCAGATTGGAAAGTGGGGCAGAAACAGGGTGAGAACGAATAAAAGGAGAGTAACAACTTTGCTGCTTGGGCAGCTCTGACTTCCCTTGTGCTCTGAAGGCAAAGCAACCCCTTGGTGCAAGGCAGAGCAGGTTTTCTCAGAACATCCACCTAGAGAAGGCAGCAGCTGCTAGAAATGAGCTAGGATCCCAGCTACAGCAGGGCTGCAGTCTGCCTCCCCACTCTCCCTAAATCAAGGGTCTGGCACAGGGCAGGGGACCAGCAATTGCTCTCCACTTACCCTCCCTGAGGAGGTGTTCCACAGAACAGCTATTGTGCAAAAGGACAGGGGAGGAAGTGGAGAAAAGTGAGGAAAATTGGCATTCTTAAGACTTCTTTAGCACTGTCAGAGACCATAAAGACCTTTTGTGTAATGAAAGTGCCCCAGTGCAAGTCATCTCATCAGTGCATCAGCACAGACAAGGCAGAGAAGAGATCCCACCTGGGCAACACAAACACCTCCTGGCCCTGGAACTGAGCCACTGGACATGGGTGCATGTGGGTGCTGCTCTGTACAACTCACACTGAGGATGACTATCCTGCCAGGAAAATTCACCTAAATACAGCACTAGGTACCAAAAAGTCCTCTAAAAATTACTGATTTATCATCCATTAAACATTATTAAGAAATCCATTTAAAATCTAGTTTACATTACTACAGCAATTTAAAAATCATACAAACATTGTTGTCTTGTACTCTAAATCAGTTATACCAACTTAAATAAAGCTTTAAAGAAGGTACCTGCACACAGTAAAGCTTCACTTTTGCCCTTTCCAGAGGCACAACCTTCTTTTTCATTTTCCAAAAATGAACATCTTTCTTCTCAGAAAAGCTTTCCCCCCCCAAAGTGAAACAACATTCTGATTACTGAGGAGAAAGGCTTACTTTTCAGTTTGAGATATGCAAGACTTCCAGCTCATGGCCAAGCAGAAGTCATGTAACAGCATTAGCAATGAGTACCTTGCTGAAAAGGGCTAGCTGCAGTCACAGTGCTTCCTGGATTCCTTCCAGCAGCAGGCTTTCTTCCCCTCTGACCTGAGCTGTGCCCTGCAGATTTCTTCCCCTTGCTCTCTGACCCTCTAGACTCTGAAGAATCTTTTCCACTTGAAACATGTGTAGAAACTTCCTGGAAATTTGCATTTGTGAATCGAGCTGTGGTGTCCTCCAGCCTCTTCAGGGAGCCTGCCATGGAGCTGCTGCTAGTGCTTGTGTAGGTCTGGCATGTGGGGGAGAGAGCAGCAAGAGAAAGGGAACAGTTACCAAACTACTCACACTTAGCATCACCTTCAGCATCTGCACTGAAAACCAGTGCAAAGCTTTCTGGTGGGAATTACATCAAACCAGAATTCCTCAGCTGGGATGCCAAACATTCCCAAGGTGAATGGGACAAATGCTTTCCAGCTCTCCAGCTGCCAGCATGCTGCCATGGCATGGCACTGCCCTGGTGCACAGCTGTCCCTTGAAAACTGCCATTGCTGACAGTTTGTCACCAGTCCAGTATAAAACTCCAAGGCTTTCTCCATGGAATAAACCTGAAATTATTTGATAATCACAGAATCCAAGCCATTCTATAGCTCTTGCATATACACTGGAGTAATTACATCATGAGATCCCAACAGTAGCTGAAATGGGAGAGCAGGAAAGACAGTGACTTACCTTCTCTGTGGTTACAGTAAGAGATGGAACCAAGGATGGTGAGGCCTCTGACTGCTTCTTGTATTTTTGCTTGTGTTTATCTTTCTCTTTATATTTCTAGAAGTGAGACAAGAGAACATAACCTCAGTTCAGCTTCATCTTTAGCAGAACCCATCTGACCTAGCACCAAGTGTTACCATAACTGAAGAGAAATGGTAACCTCTGCTATCTTCATGCAAACAACACTCATCTTTGGAATTCTTCATAATATCATTTTATAAAAGCAAATCAAGTATTTATACTTGCATTAGAAGCACACAAACTGAAATTCCTCCATTGGAGCCAGCACCTATGAATCCACTGCCGTTACTATTATCCATCTTCCCAATAATCAATTAACCAACAGAAAAAAATAGATTAAAACCAGGGACATGGCTTTTGCTTCAGAGGTCTGTCAAGTGAAGCACCAGCAGCCACCTCAAATTCCTCTCCTAGACCCAAAACACCAACAGCCAGTCTGCCAGGACAGCTCACCACTCGAGGCCTTTTGCATACAAAGATCTGGCCTTAACTCCACATCCCCTCCTCCTCTGAGGTTATTCCTCTAACAATCTCTCCTCGTTTCTCTTTTCTTCCCAAGGAAAGCTCAGAAGTTCCTACTTCTGAATGTGAATTGACTCCAGATGCAAATAACATCAAAGAAGAGAAGAACATTTCACTGCAGGAAAACCTTTGAAAGGAATGCTCAAGTTTTACCCTGGTAAGAATAAAAGTGCCAGGCACAACCTGCTGAGATGAAGAGGCTGAGCTGCCCAGGAGCAGCTCCCTGCAGCTGCACCCTCTGCTCAGCACAGAGGTGCAGAACAAGGCTTCTCAAACAGCCACTTCTGGGTCCAGGAGAGGAGGAACAGAGGGACAGGAGTTCCTACAATGTTTAACAAACAATGAAGTATGTGTCCAAGGACACAGAAACTAGCCACAGAGAACAAGTAGAGGGACAACTTGCTGCATGCTTCACTCCTGGAAGACAAAAAATCCCATAGCAGCAGCTCCCCAAGATAAACAGCCAGCCAGCAAGCCCCAAGGAACCCCAGCACTCTGGGTCAGGTCATGGTCTCAAATAGCTGACCTTTTACAAGCTCTACTGTACAGAAAAATAGGCCAGAAATGACTCTTAACAAGCACTGAGAATAATACTGCTAGGAAGTGAAACCTAAGGGAGCCCTGAGGGCAGGCAGAACCCAGGCTAGAGCTACCCCATTTATACCATACACACACTTACTCAGTTTATACAGCCTTTAAAGATTCACAGACATGAGTTCAGATGTTCCAAACCCCTGCTTAAGACAGTTGCAGAGCTGATAAATACAATGCTATCTTCTGTAAAAACAGCATTTAACCCAGGCTAGAGCTACACAACACAGAAGCAGCTAAGTAACAACACAGAAGCTAAATAACACCACCAAATATTTGGAGTTCATGTGCCATGATTAATCAGGAAGCTTCATTTGTCACTAGGGATCTCAATTCAAGTTTTTGTTTCTTACCTACAAAACCTCTGTCCTACCTTCCTAATTTCAGTAGCTACATGCTGCAAGAAAGGAAAACAAATGTGGTGCAGAACTTTGGGATCTCTGTAGCAGCTTCTGCACTTGCCCTCTTCTGGGGGAGGGAAAAGCACATCCTGAGTGCTTCTGTTTCTGCTTCCCCAAAGATTCAATCTACAAAATTATTACATTAGATGGTCCCAACTCTTCGGGGTTTTAGCCCATTTTACACACTAGATCACTAAAGATCAGCACCTGCTCATCCCTTCACAGTTATCAAGATTACTGAATGAAAATCTCATCAAAATATCAAATTAAGGACACATGTATGATTTTATCTTGGCTCTGATCTGCTAGCAACAGAATAAATGTGCTCAAATCTCTCTCTCCACAGTTTGGACCTCAATGCCTGAGAAGACAAGAGTACTGCAAGTGGATGGTAACCTCCCCAGGACAGATGGCCTGGCTGAGTGCAGCCTTCCTCCAAGGGCATTATTAATCCATCACATTTCCACATGGAAGTGTCCTTTAACATCTTGAAGGTATTTATACTTATTTGCAACTCATGTTTGCCTCAGGAAGGCAGAGTCTTCTCCAGAGAGGTTTCCCCAGGACTTCATTTCATTGAGCTATGCTCTGAAGATTGGCATTTAACAGTTCACTGTTACAAAAGGGGGAGGAGAGGGAACAAAACCCAAACCCAACAGTTTCCTGGTGCCTTTCTTGCCTTTCCCACACTGCTCAGCTTGTCAGATCTTGTGTGCCAATTCCAACTGCTGTAACAGCAGCAACAGAAAGAAAAGAGGCAGCTTGCTGCTGGTTTAGGGAGCTAGGTTAGCTCAGTAAAGGAGCATGAGAGCTGGGCAAGGGACAAGAGGCAGACACAGAACAGAGGAGCAGGAGCTCACCTGCCCAGGGAGCAGACACTGACTGCTCTCTCACAACTACACCACATCCACACCCGCAGCAAGCAGCAGTGCTCAGACAAAACTGCGTGGCCTGACCCTGAAGCAGGGCATTTTTATCCCCTTCTCTAACACAAAGATCCTAACCTCCCACAAGTCTTCAAACCTTAACCTCTTTTCCTTAGTGATTCCTGGAAGCAAGATCATGTCCCTGTCTAGATCACTCACTTTTCAGCCACTGTTCTGGACTCCTTTAACCAATTGCAAGGTACCAGAATGCACTATCGGCAGCACAGAGCACTCACACTGGGGCTGTTGGCATCTATGGATTTTCTGCACTATCTTCCTGCCTCTGAAGCTTGTAAATCCAGAGCTGTCACCATCACAACTAATGTCTTTAATAAAAAGCCACACACAGCTCTTGCTAATCCCAAGGACAAGACCTGCTTGGACTCTTATTTGTGACTAGGAGCTATTAGGAATAGAATCCAGAAGAGTCCAGAATGAAAGATGTCCACAGTCCACAGGTTTCAAATTCAAATCCTAATTTATCTTGTTTTGACAAGGCAGCATTTTATATGGGATAAAACACAGCAGGAAAATGAAATGCACTAACAGTCACAGGAATAAAGGGCTCTAGGCCCAGGAGAGTTTCCAGGGAGAGCAGAACATAGCATGATTCAAATGCATCCATGTCCAGTGGCATCCCTCCCACTGGAGACAGCCCTCCAGGAGCTTCTCCTAGCAGTGTGGGTCCTCTCCATAGGCCATGCTCATCCCAGTGACAGACTGCTCCAGCACGGCCTTCTTCAGGAGCACTCTCCTGCTCTGCAGATGGGATGATTCTGCTCCACTGCTGCTGTGAGGGCTGCAAGGGCTCAGTCTGCCCTCTCCCCATAGGCTGGAGGGGAATGGCTGCAGTGCCATGCTTCCCTCCCTCACCTGGCTGGCAGTATTGTTCTCTCTCTCCCATCTTACTCCTCTCACCCACAAAAGAACCTCCAGAACAACAGAACTCACCCAGCATGTTCTCCCCTCTTAAATGCCTTATCCCAGAGACACTGATTGTCTCAGCCTTGGCCAGAGCAGAGCCCAGCCTGCAGCTGGCAGAGCTTCTCCCAGGACCCCAGAGCAGCAGCCCCTTTATATCAATAAAGCCAAACTTATCTGCTTATGGAGCTCTTCCTGACCTCCACAAGAAACTCTTCTGCTGAGCTATCTATGCCAACTGGTGCCAGCCCCAGCAGATTACACACAGTTGATTATCAGCCTGCGAGACAGAACACAGCAAAAGCTAACACAGAACTTCAGCAGGCAACAAACCCACTAAGAAGATGCCACCTCTGCTCTTAATCCTACAGACTTGAAAGATACCTACTACTGAACAGACAAGATACTCCCAGAGAGCAAGCTTCTCATGAAATTGGGCTTACATATAGTTTTTGTTCACACTGCCACTCTCACTGGACTTTCAACTCCATTTGAAAGGGATGCATTACAGAAGAAAAACAAATGCACTTCTACAAAGCCAGGACTACATGAGAAGGGTTTTTAAAGCAAACCATAGAGAATCATTCCTTATGCAGCTCAATGGTAATCCAAAGAACTTCAGCCTGTTCCTACTTTTTGCCACGGGACATATCCTTCACAGCCCCCCGGGCCAGGCTGGGCAGTTCAGGAGGCAGTTCCCAAACCTACACACAGCCAAGCCTACAGAAACTTTCAACAAGCAGCCTTGTGCTTTGAATGTTCCCTTCCCATGGGCCTAACAGCCAAAGCCACAGCTAGAGAGGAGCACACTGCATGGCATCCACTGCCTCAGCTGCTCCTTAGATGTTCACTTTGTTCCCCTCCAATCCAGAGAAGGTCTAACATTTCCTTAAGAACAGGAGAAGCAGCAAGAAGATACCCACCATCAATTCCCTTTAGGCAGTAGCTCAGTGCCTAGGACACTGCATTTGAGGTTCTCCTCTGACACTCTTCAGCCTCTCCAGTACAGCCCTGGGGATCCTCACCACTCTGCTGTTCTCTCTGCCTCTCCCATCACCACATGTGCAGTTGTGCTTTAACCCAGCTGACAGCCAAGCTCCCCAAAGCTCCCTCACTCCCCACCCCAGGGGGATGGGCAGGAGAACTGGAAGGGTAAAAGCAACAAATCTCAGGGGTTGAGATAAAAAGAGAGCTTAGGAGGTAAAGCAAGAGCCAGATGCAAGCAAAGCAAAGCAAGGAACTCATTCAGCACTTCCCATCTGCAGGCAGGTGCTCAGCCATCCCCAGGACAGCAAGGCTTACCTGGCAGACAAACACCATCCCTCTGAACCTTCTCCCCTCTGCTTCCCCAGCTTTATATGCTGAGCATGACATCATCTGGTAGGAGATGTCCCTTTGGTCAGCTGGGGTCAGCTGTCCCAGCTCTGTCCCCTCCCCAGCCTGCTTGCTGCTGGGGGGGAGAAGCAGAGAAGGCCTTGACTCTGTCTAAGCTCTGCTCAGCAAGAATGGAAACAGCCCTGAATTATCAACACTGCTTCAGCACAAATCCCAAACACAGCCACATGCTAGCTACTGGGAACAAAATTAACTCTCTGCTAGCCAAAAGCAGCACAGTATTCTGCAGCCACAAGCCCATTTTGCTTTCATTTGCACCACATGAGCCATCACAGCAAAGAGTATTCCATGTGCTTTGTAGCTGGCAGGATCTGGCAGTGGGGCAGAGGCTATGGCATGGCTCCTCTAGGAAGCTGCAAGCTGGCCTTGCCTCTGGCCAAGGCTGAGACAATCAGTGTCCCTGGGATAAGACACTGAAGAGGGGAGAACATGTTGCCCAAGTTCTTTTGGTGTGGGGGTTCTTTTGTTTGGGTGATGGGAAGGTGGGTTTAAGACCCAGTGGATTTCTCCCTGTCCTACTCTGATTCAGTTAGTAAATCAGTGGTGGTTTTGTTGTTTAAATTAGATTGGTTTTTATTTCCCTAAATTGAGTCTTTTGCCCATGACCATAACTGCTGAGTGATCTCTCCATGTCCTTGCTCTCAACCCTGGAGCCTTAGGTTGTGTCTTCTCCTGCTCCTCTCCCTGGAGGAGGGGTGAGTGGCTGTGTGCTTGCTGGGATGCCCTCTGAGGCCTTCACCCACACAGGCTCTTCTGCTAGCAGAGAGCTGTGCCATTCAGCTGCTGCACAGCAGCTCCTGGGCACTCAAAGCACATTTCCAGCAGTCACAAACATGCAATGCTTGCCTCGCTCTCTCAGCAGTGGCAAGACACTCACTTTGCACAAAGGTCAATCCCAGATATGGATTAGTGCCTCTTTAGTCTCTTCTTGATCCCTTCCAAAGGGTGCCAGGAACATTAGCAAAGCAAGAGGTTCTTCCACAGCCTCATGGTAGCCTAAGCCTGCCCCAAAAAAAACTCTGAGGTAAGCACTTGAGACCTGAAAAAAGGGATACTCCAATGGGATGTCAAGCAAGGGACTAGAAACCCCACAAGGAGGCACAGGTCAGGGTTTGCAGACCAACTTCATATTGCAGAGTAGGATTTTTTATGCTTTGGAGGACTGAGGAATAGAAATGTTTCCAATCTTCAGCTCTGCTTGGCAAAGGAAAGCTTTAAGGTTGTCTGAAGATCAGATTATCCAAATTGCCAAACAATGAAAGATAAAGCAGAAACCAGAGTGCCCTTACTGGGAGGGGGTGGGAGGGGAAATACCACTCCATCTGGGAATATATACATATCTACTGTGAGATGACAACAATCTAGATTCCAAACAGATGTACAGAAGAGGAAATAAGGCAAATCACCCTAAAAAAATGACCCTCCTCCTCCTAGACACAATGTCTATTTGATAAAGGCTATCAAATCAGCTATCACATGCAGAGGGTAATGCAATTCACCAAGACAATGAGCCTCCAGACCACAGCCAGCTCACTAACTGAAGAGCAGCAGTTTGCAAAGCCCAAGTCAATCTTTAACTACAGAACACCAAATAAAAAGATCTGGAGGCACAAAAAAACTAGGTGGTTAAGAGCTTTAGGAAGCTGCAACTTCTTCACCACTTGATTTTAACCAGAATGGTTAAAAGTTTAACTAGAATAGTGGGGTTTTCATATTACAGATGAAGCAAATTAAAGCTGGTAAATGAACATGCCATGAGAACCAGATCATGAGCCCTTCTGCATTACCATCCTCCAGCTCATGAAAGGGAGGAGAAACTTGAATCTCCTCTTTCTAGCACACTTCAAGCCACTACATGAACTAGTTCTAGAAGACTCCAGAGCAGGAGCCGAGCAGCTAGCAGTAACAAAAACATAAGGTAAGAATCACTATAAATTTATCTAGTTATACTGTTAACAGAATACATCCATGAAAGAAATTAGCAGTCAGTGATGTTCTTTGTACCCTGAGAGGAAGATTCCCAGATGAATGACAAGGGATTTTGCCATCACAGTTGGCCTGACCACCAGTACCAGGAAAATGCATCAACAAGAGATATCAATTCTTTGATGAGGAGAAAAACATGCAACAGGCTGAGACACAAAAGATCAGATGCATCTGCTGCTCAGCACACTTGCTCAAATGTTTACCCACTCTTCTTTCCCACCTAGTCACAAAGGTTACACCAAAATCTCTCTAATGGAAAACTAAAGCAAAGAGAGCTGTATGGAAACAGCCTTTCCCAGAGGTGTTTCTGTGTGTATCCCAAAGCAAGGATAAAGAGGAACAGGGAGGTACATGTACCAATACACCTGAAGCTGTTTCTCACTGCACCCTGGTACCTCTAGTTTATCATCTGTATCATTATTCAGTACTTCAGGAACAAGATTTCCTTCAGGCTTTTCAGCACAACTAGAGTTTCTCAGCAAGTGCTCCTCTTCAGCAGACATGCCACACAACTAGCAAGGACAAAGCCACTTACTTTTTTCTCCTTCTCATGGTGTTTATCCTGAGAGTGAGAGGAAGAATCACTCAGGCTTTGATCATATGACCTGTTAGATCCCCGTTTGCTCTTCTTCTGAAAGAGAAAGAGAGATTTACTGATAGAGGCTGAGATGGTATTGCAGAGAACTTTGAGGCAACTGGCTAAAAGGTGAGAGATGGAGCAAGAGGAAGAAAGATAAGTAACAGAAGCAGAAACTGAAAGCTTCTTTCTTCTCTAATGTACAGGATAATAGGTAATATTTGCTAGATTATTCCCCAACTAATCAAATGGCAAAAGAAAACATTACAGGAATGGAATGAATAAAACCACTAAATGTGCATGCTATTTCTGGCAGAGAGGAAACCCCCACAGCTAGAGAGGAACCACTAAAAAAACAGCTTCAGCTAGTACTTCTGTAACTGTGATTAAACCCCTGTTTCAGTGAAATACAATCTACTTTCTGAGCTACATGAAAACATTCTTTCCAGTGTCCCCAGCAGTTCAGAGTGCATTCCCTCCAGATTTCAAGCCATACATACCAGTTTGCTAAAGTGGTATTTACAGTAGCCACAATACTGGACATTGTCTGCACCATTGCCTTCTTCCTCACAGAGAAGTCCTGCAAACTGTGCACTAAAAACAAGCCAAACAACATCAGTTTGTACCACAGGATCACAGCTGATAAGGTAATTGACTATTATAGCTGCAATTAATAGCAGAGATTCCCACCCATGTGTCTTCCAATGGCTTGTGAGCTCCTAACTCACCTCTGCAGCCCCCTGCAACACTTGGATGCTTTATACTTTGCCCTGATGTCCTCTTCATTCTTTAAGCCACTCACACACAAGCTTACAACTTGAGAATCCACATTTACTATGCAGTTAAACCATGGCAAAGCAGTTACAATGACTCTCAGCTCAACTTCAAGCCAAAAATGGCCTCTGGAAAGAACAGTTTCTAACATAATGATGCTGGAGCTCCAAAGCAGACGTTTGCCTGAAGTTGCTTACATCCTTCTCTGCTCTGCCAGGAAAATGACTTCTGTTAAAAATAAAACTTCAGTGCCATAATAAATCAAACCATATTTATTGGCTGAAAAGACAGTGGCAGGTTAATTTCCTTCTTAAAAGAACAAGACTTCCATGTCTCCTTACCTAGGCTAATTATTACATTATTCTACTCCATTTTTCAGATTAAATTTGCTTTTCACCCTTTGTAATGTTGATTTATTTTCTTTATCAAAACCAATTTAGACATTGAAAAACCAAATATTCAGTCTCATTTTCCATATCATTTCCATTAGCATAATAATGCAATGCTGCAGTCAAGAAATGCTGCACAGGAGGATTTAAATTAAAGAACCATGTCTGAGGCAGCTGATTTCCATTGCTTGTGGAAATCACCTTCCCCTCACTTGGAACTTCTGCTCTTGGCCATGCACACCTAGATGTCAGGAAACATCCAAGAGGATGTCTTTAAGCAAGGTTTCATTGTTCTAAGCTTGCCACACAAGAAGAGCTGGACTCAAGCTCATTCTTCCTCATCAGCATGAGCTTTGCTAAGCCCAGACTGATCCACCTCACCCTGCAGCTCTGCCTTCTGTAGTTCTCACATTTTCTTCCCATTTTTAAACACTCCAGAAGCCTCTCAATAGCCTTAGTCTCAGTACTCTGACTCCATGTCATTTGATAGCATATACCTGGAGTTTAGAATTAAAACTGTCTAAAAACTGGTAAGATATATATTTTGTGACTATAATTCTCATGTTCTTGATGGCATTCCTTGAACATGGGGTCTGGGAAGAAAGAAAGAGATGAAAAGGGCTCTTGGATGCATCCAAGTGTCTGACAGAAAAGAGACCTTTTCATCCAAACACTTGATGCACATTTTTCCCCATCTGTAAGTAACCTCTCTGCATGGTATGCATGCCTTGAGGCACACAATCCATCTCCACCACGAGAAGAAACCTGACATTAATCATATCCAGTGAAAAATCCGATGCTTATGAAAGAGGAAACGCTGCCAGATAGCCAAGTAGTTAAAAGAATACAGTGGCCAAGAAATCAGCACCTGAACTACAGAATGAGATCCTTTCAGATCTGCACAAGACATTCCAAGTATCTCGTGATGACACTGAAGAAAACACCTTCCAAGTTACTGCAGGAGATGCACAAATCCCATTTCCCTGCCTGAGCTGCTCCTGAGGCAGCAGAGTGGGACATTCCTGCAGCACAGCTCAATCTGGCCTGGGAGGGCTGGGCCTAGGGCACTTCTATGGAGAGCTCAGCCACTTCTCCCACTGCTTCACCAAAAGCAAACAGCAAATCAACAGGTAAACAACCAGTAACTACACATTCCCATACCCTACAAAACATCATCTCAACAAAGCAATCAGTAAACCTTCTCCACAAGAACACACAACACTGAGCTCTGCTCCAGGCAGTCTCACCACACAGCTCCTGCAGCTGACAGCAATGTCTGTGCTGCCACTGCCACACTGTTAGTAAACTCTAAGAGTTCAATATTTCTATATAAACCACTTCACTGTATTTCTTCACTCAGAAATATACTAAATCCAGAGTTTATTCATGACACTGTGTGCACCAATTGTCTCTGGAGGATCAGAGATGTTAAATAAAACAAGATACTTACCATGTTACATGAAAGGCTTGTCGACAGCCATGCTTATTACATGTCATGCAAGCACCAGTGGCTGCTTTGCTCTCTCTGCCTTGTTCATCACAAATATAGCATGTCTGGCAAAGAGAAAACACTTCACATGAGGAGGAGCATACAAAGAAATCCTGTGTTGCTCACAGGAGACTGTAGGGCGAGCACCACTAGATTTGGTAGCTCCTTGTTAACATGCAAGACTCTAGGGCAGGTGAGTCATTCTTGTATGGCTTCCACAAGGCATTTAAAAAACATTAAACCCAAGAGCTGATATATCCCAAAATCACACCCTGGATATCCTAACGTTGGCAGGATCAGAAAGGGGATAATCCTACTTCTTTCCCTTGCTCCCTCTGCACATCAAAGTAGTGCAGACAGATCATTCAGCCTGGCTGCTTCTCAGCTTCCCATAGCACAATCTGACACATTCAGATTTTAGGAACAAACCAGCTCATGCTCTCTCAGCCTCAGCTGAGTAACTATAGTAAGGCAGCTCTATAAACAGATCTCAACAGACCCCCTAAAACTTGAACTCCACTTACTGAGCTGTTTTTTCAGAGTTTTGCCTTGAGATCTATAACATTTTCCTCACTGAAGCTCAGAAAGAGAAGCAATACAAGCATTCTGCTTGTGTTCTTCAACACCTCTGGGGGCCTGTGTTTCAGGAGCCCTGCAACCAATTTACAGTAAAATGACAACAAATGACCAGCTACACTAGGAACAAAAGAGTCTCCAACCTGTGAAAGAATAATGGCACACGGCAGATAACT
This sequence comes from Bucco capensis, assembly GCA_013396975.1. Lineage (NCBI taxonomy): Eukaryota > Metazoa > Chordata > Aves > Piciformes > Bucconidae > Bucco > Bucco capensis. Next base: position 731,168 of record VWZO01021713.1, on the reverse strand, counting down.
CTAATTTCATACCACAGCTTTCTTAACTCTTGAGTTCACCAAGCACAAAGCACACAGCATTACTGCATCCATCTGTGGATTCTAGCTGGAGTGCAGTGGCAGCAGTGCAGGTTTAGGCTGTTACAGGTGTGCCAGCACATCCCTGAGGAGCTGCAGAGAGCTGCGGGTACCTTGTTGTAGCGCTCGTGCGGCACAGACTGCAGGACGATCGGCTCCATGGTGGCAACGTTGGCAAACTGCACCTCGGGAATGTACAGAGCACAGACCACATGAGCCCAGCCTACAAAGAGGGACACTGGGCTTTAATTGCAAGCTTTCCTACAAGCTCAAAGGACACTGCAATTAGAGCACAAAGAAGCTTTTCCAACACTTTTTTTCCCCCCCATAGGCTACTTCAACTGTTTATTAGAATATTACAGACTTAAGTTACTGAAGTCATGTTTCTAATTCATTTTCTATTATCCAAAGTTCGGATGAGCTGTAAGATAAAGTTTTAATTTTATTCAGTTTATTTATACTCCACAAAATCCAAATACTAACAATTTAGACAAACAGTGAGACAAAAATGGAAAAAAAGGTTACTTCTTTCCATTTCTTGGATTAACAGTCCCCATGTAACAGCTGCATGAGGGAAACATCAGCTGAGCAACCCAACACTCAGACAAGCATCTCCATCATACAGCTTGTGGGCATGCTTTTTATTCAAAGTCATTCTGGTTTGGCTAGACTGCTGTTTTCTTTCTGTAGAAAGAAACTCCAACACAACACATCTCCTCTCTCCAATCTCTTCTTTTCCTTCTTTCAAGGCCTGGCGAGCTCATCTCTCATATGAATGTCAACTGCTAGCTCCAATTCTGTTCTAACTCACCAACTTCTGGTCATCAAGAAATGCTTAGATACTTACCATATTGTGCTTTGACAACATTTCAACAAGTAACCATTCCTACCTGTCTGACAATTGCATCAATTGCCAACTTGAGCTGCTTTTAAAAACAGCTCTTACAGACCATTTGGACATTATCATCAATAGATTGGAAAATAAATAAACCCTGCAAAAACACACAGCCCTTTTTTGCTCTCTCCTCCAAGTATCTTCAGGGAATAAGGGGTTATAAGGACTTTTCTAAGACTTGCAAATTGCCCTAAGCCAGGCAGATAAATAAATGTTAACATGGGTTAATGGTGAATATCTACCTTCAAATCTCCTCTCAAAAAATGAACTCAAACAAAGCACCATTCATCTAACAAAGCCATTAAACCACTAGAAAAGGGAAGCTGAATTTTTGAGACAAACCCTTCTTCAGGTAGTTACACAGCTATCAAAAGCCTTTACTTCAGACATCATCAAGTCTGCACTCCAGTTACACTTACTTACAGTGAAAAATTATTACGTAAGTATACTAAATGTACCAGAGATTTAAAAAAAAGGAAGAAAATCACTTACTAAGCCAACTGAAATTTAGGTAACAAAGAATTTTCACTGCAAGAAGCCAGTTTCTGAAGCATCTTTAGACCCCAGATAATCTGACCCTGCTGGAAAAACACAACCTGTCCAAGAAAAACTTATCCCCAGGGGAGGCAGCAGCTCCCTGCTGTCACCAGCCTCAAATGCCTACATCACTAAGGAGCCCAACTCCAGCACCAGCTCCCACACAGAATGGAGGCACAATTCCTGTTAAAAAAAACAACCAAAATAAGTCCTGTTTGTCTGTGAAGAAAAGGCTTCACCCTACAGAGACTATCACCAAACTCCCCATTTATCCAAACTTGTTCCTCAGCTAAAGAATTGAGAGAAATTCCCTTTGGATCACCATTCCACAGCACCACAGCCACAGATGACATGCCACTGGTCCACTTTATAACACTTGTACCTGGCCTGCTGAGGCATTAGACTCTCTTCCTCCTCCCTCAAGAAATCTTTTGATACAACAAAAAGGAAGAAACATCATAAATATTTATCTAAAGCTCTACAAATTGTTTCCTTCTTATGCATTATGATTACTAGCAGCATAATTAATAAATATACAATAGAGATTACATTGCAATATGTGTATTAGTAAAGTACTGTAAATTTTTACTGTATTTCACAGTAAAAAAAAAGATAAAAATACACATACAAACTCCTGCAAATCTGCACAAAAAGGGGCTTAAGAAACACAAAAGGAGCAGGTGTTTAAGAACCATTTAGGTGCTTTTCTTAGGGCCATGGGTTAGTGGCATGGGAGTGCTAGGTATGGTTGGACTTGATGAGTTTAGAGATCTCTTCCAACCTTTGTGATTCTGGGAAGAAGAGCAGAACATCTGTAGGTGAGCACTATGCCTGAATGTGCTTCCTTGGAATTAGGCACTAATGCCAAGGAAACTCATCAGAAGACTAAACCTGACTGGGAGAGCTGCTGACTCATAACAACAGCAACAGGAAAGCCTAGCATCTCGTGTTTTATAGACTGGCAGGGATGGGAAGAGAGCCTGGACCAGGCCATAAAGCCAGTGCATTGTTAGCTGGCCTTTGCCCAAGCAGCTGCTTGAAAGAAGGCTCCTGGAGAAGCCAGACAAAGAATGCTGCTGCACAGCATTCCTGAGCATCATCCAGGGGAGTCAGATTTCAAAGTACTAGCTTGCCCAGCAACATCCAGCCTTTGAGGCTTACAGAAAACCATGGGCAAAGATGACTGGAAGAACCCTAGCTGAATGGGAGATGCACAAATGAACAATCTGCTCACTCCATATTAGGAGATGATACAAAAATTGGGACTCAGCAAGCAATAATCAGCTCCAATGGTCACCACTAGATTTCCTCCTCACTGGGTGTCAAAACCCAAAGGAAATGACTGCAACAGTTAAGGAAACATTACTGAACCGGAAAAGCCCAAAGCTGTCAGGCAGCCAACACTCTCAAGCATCTCTGAACAAATGCTCACTTGTTGCTTTGCTGTTTTTCAAATCAATGTGTTTATATTTTGTCCAACAACTAATCCACAGACAGAGTACAAAGCTAAAGGAAAGTTCATCTCTCTCTCAATAGCCTTCTTACACATCAGACAGCAAATCAGTAAGCAACTCATACACATCAGTTTTTCCTCATTTACTATTCAGTCAAGTGTTTAAAGCTACAGTGGTCCCCCTAAATGAACATAAATTCCAAACTTAGCAGGGCATTCTGTCAATAAATACACTCCAAAAGTTCCTTTTTTAACTCCATGCTACTTTTCTACTTTTAGCATCAATAACTTGATGATCCTGGGGGTCTTTTCCAGCCTTGGTGATTCTGGAAAAAAATACATAGACACAGACAAAAAAGGAAATAACCTTACAGAATTTCTAGAGGTGCAGAATTTCTCAAGCCAGGCTCTGAACACTGAAAGAGTCCTAATGTGTATGTAAAAGCAAATTCCACAGAGTCTCCATCTAGGAAAGACTGATTTTTGTTCTTAACCCTAGCTGTGAGACAGTCACAGACATGAGGCAACCAAAACACTGAAACATACTCAGAGCATACTCCTAAAACCTCTGACCATTACTGTGTAATGTCCCACTCCTAATAATGAATTAATTGAATCAAATGTGCAGCTAAATGCAGTCCATTTTTAATAACCCTTAGCATGGCTAACCAGCTGAGAGATAATCCACACTGGGGATATCAGTCCAGGCTAAATTCAAGGCATTGTTCCCGAGCTCTGTGCAAGTGCAGGAGTGGAATGATCATTTCCACACAGTGTGAGGACATTGAACATACCACCCATCTGCAACCAGATCTCTGCTGCTGCTGCACAAGGTCAGTTCAGCTCTGTGACAATGGGAAGCACAGGAGGGATGCTGAAGCAGACTAGGAAGTATCCTGCTCAAATCCAGACAGAATTCTCTCTTTGGGCTCACTAGAGGTTCTGGTAACAGCAACATCAACCACCATCACCAAGCCAAGAACAGGCAGGCATGTGTGTACTGCTATAAGCAACAAAAAATGCCATTCCCACTTAGAGCTCCACATGAACTCCTTCAGCCCTTCCAGATCCAGACACACTAGCAGCTTGGTGTAGAACCATCTGCAGGAGTTTCCAACACTAAGGAGAAGCTTTCCACAACACTTTCTAGAAAGCACTTGGCTAACAGAGTCACTGTTATCTAGGATAACACAGTCAAACCACACACCACCATTCCTCTTCTCTAGCCAGTCATACTGAAAAACAGCAGTTGGATTCCTAGACTAGGTTGTCAAGCTCATCTTCCAGTGCCCCAGAGTTCTTAAAGGCAAGATAACACCATGGTTTAAGAGCTAAAAGATGAGGCTGCTTTCAGTGATGGGTCAGGAAAATTACAGGAGGGACAACGCTGTTCATACAATGTAACATCTCTGCTACTTCAATAATTTCAGTCTTACACAGTAATTCCTTTTCAGACAAGAATTCACCATTACAATTAATACAGCTCTAAGACACAATTAATAGGATGCTCAGATCTTTGATTGATGTACACTGTCAAAACATGTTCTCAAGCCTCTGTGCAAAGAGAAAGTCTCAAAATCACCACAGAGAAGAGAAGGCATTCCCAAATACTGCTCTAAGTGTAAAAACAGACAAGACTTCAGCTAACTCATACCTCACACATTGTACTGAGTATGGCAAGAGGTTTGAGGCTTTCCCATTACTTATTTCCTAAACAAAAAACCAAGTGTAGAGCTGCCATTTCTGATGAACTGCCCTCAACACTGCCATGGATCAGCCTCTCAGAGAAGAAGAGTTGGAAGGCTAACTGCTGGCAGTTTTGCTGGCACACAGAGCACGCACAACTCACAGCAGACACCAAACTCACTACCATGTCTGAGATAAGCAGCCACTACAGTGGTGAACACTAGAGCCTGGCACACAAGGCAAAGGGGAGATGAGCCCAAACACAAGGAGGCTCTGAGTGTTCCTGCACCAGCAACAGCAAAGCTGCACCAACACTAAGCTAAGATACAGTTAGGCTAGTACCTATGCAGCATAACAGCTCCAGAACACCATCTACACAGACTGTCCAAATGAAATCCTGAATGCTGAGCTCCCAAAGAAAAGGCTCAGCATGAAAATGACCAGGCTATTTACAAACAGATGATGGACAGGAATTTGGAAGTCTCTAGTAAAGAGAGAAGAAGGAATCCCAGAAGGGATTGAGAAGCTAATTGCCATTTCTCACTCCTATCACCCAGCTATTAGCATAAACATAATCAAGAGAGGATAGTCAGTGGAGCCTTTCTCTAACAGCCCTGCTCTGCAGGAGCAGAACTGAGGAGAACCTGAAGGATGAAACTGGGAAGAGGCAAGGGGCAGGTAATCACTACCACAACTTTCCAGCTTTAGCTTCTTTGTTAGAGAAGCTCTGAGGAAATGAGGCAGCCAGGAGCTGTGCCCTGAACATGCCCTGGGGCATTGAGGCTGGGCTACAGACAGCCACACTCCACTTTCCTCTAGCAGTGGTGCACTTCCAAGAGCTTTCTAGAAACATGCAAATTCCAGCTAAATACACAGCACATTTATCCTTTTTACCCATTAAAATCTTAAGTTAAAATGCACTTTCTCCTTCATTGTAACTTTTTTCCTAACTAAGAATTAAGATTGATGTTCTCAAACTACATTCAACCTCAACTCGACAAGTGAAAGTTACTGTAAAAGTCTTTTCTCTTTCCAAATCAGTCTGTGTTTTTATTTATCTTTAAGATCCCTATAATTATTTTTTCCACACTTATTTCCCTCATACAAAATAAGAGAGTTCACAAAAAAAAAAAGATTAAAACTTACCCCCATTATCTGTTCTCTTTAAAGCACCATCCTTATGAGGGCATAATTCACATCTCTAGGGAAAAAAAAAGCAAAAACAAAATAAAAAAATGGAATGATCATAGGAGCATTGAAAAAGAAACCACACACATCAAAGCTGTTAGCTGACATTAAGGAAACAACCATTCTGTAAAAGGAATGGGTGTATTTTCCCTTAACCTTTACTCAAATATTCATGTTAGTCTGTCACAAAGCTTTCTCCTCCAGACCTGGAAACTCTGAGATATATATACATATATATTAAAGCTACTTGCAGTTCTACATCCACCTTCTTTATTCCTGGATTCCACATCCTGGAATTTTGATGACAAGCTTCCAAAAACTAGAGCCTAGCACAGACTCACTGAATAAGGAATGTGAGACCCCAGCCTGTTTCCTTCCCCTAGCATCTCTGCTCTCACCAGGGTGCTCAGTCACAAGGACATGCCACAGATACAACCAGGTGCACATACTAGGGCTCTGCTAGCTCCCACTTACCCTGAGACCCCAACACCAAGCTCACTTTCTGTCTCAGGAAATCAAAAGTTGACTCATCCCTGAAACTCTCCAAGGCTGCCCTAAGTGTCCTAGAGCAGTGTGAGCCAACTCCAAACCAGTCCAGAGATGACAGAATTGGAACAGGATTGACACACATCTCACTTCCACTGCTCCAAATGACATGCAAAGGGATCCTGTACTTAGAAATCACCTTTCTGTATTCCCAAATCAGGGACAACTCCAAGCATACCCATCTGAAGAAGAGTCTGATTATCAGATGGCAAAACCAAGGCACCATCCTTCAACTGGAGAGGGGCATGTGGCAGCAGGACAGCTCAGCTCTGTGTTCCCTCACACATAAAGGAGCTCCTGATGATTCAGGTGCCTCAGAAGCACTTTGTTCAGATTGATTTGAGGAATGAGAAGTTTCACTCCTGAAATTCATAGGGCTGAAGTATACCTTGAGGGCTATCTATCATTTATGCATTTATTCTTCACAATGGCTAGAATAGGAAAGCTCTTACATTCTTTTGGCTCAGTGCATTGGTACAGACAGCTGCACACAGGAATGAGAACCTTTAGCATTGCTGGGTTTTGTCTGTGGGTTCATTCATCCTCCCTCACACTCACCGGCTAAAACGATCAGCAATTGATTGGAAGGCAGCATTAAGTCTGTGATGAAATCTAGACAGAAAAGTGGTTGGAAACTTCTGGACCATTCTGTGAGCTGCCTCCAGCCTGGGAGCATTACACCATTCATTTTATTTCTTCAAGTCAAGATTCTAAGGTCTTCCTTGCCACTGAGCTGAACTGATCAGCTGATTTTAAACACAATCCTACATGTGCAGCAGTATGTGAGCTATCTCAACACTCAGCTCTCCAAACCTTCAATACTAGGTGCTGAGAGAGGTTCATCAGCAGGTTCATTTCAGTAAATTCCCCATACCCTGAACAAGATTCTCTAAGTGAGAAGCCTGCCATCAATTGATGGTGACAATGCAATAAGGTCTGTTCCCACCCCAAAGCTGTGAGCTGGCAGCTCAGGGCCAGGAGGCAGAGATGATCTATCTCCCAGCCAGGCAAGGGAAGCTGCTCACATAGTCTGCACCCTGCCCCACCCTCTCCAAGCCTCTGGAAGTTTGACACACATTTTCACTAGTGGTAAAACCAGTTTAGGAGGTTCTCTGCTTCCCTTCACCTTTCCCTTACTAATCTCTCCCTTCAGACTCCCTCAGCTGCTGCCCCAACTCTCTGCCTCTCAAACCAGAGCAGTGAATCAAATGAACTTTCTAACACTTTTAATACAAGTCATATCACTGATGCAACTGAAGCCAAATTCCATGAGCAGTTGCACCAGCAGAAGAGAAGGCAGGGAGCCATCCTACTCCAGCATTAGGAACTGAAAAACCAGCAAACTTCACCACATAACTGAAAAAATGGCAGTGATGCCAAGAGACTAAGCAGCAAGGAACCTAACTAGTCCTTCATGCAGCAAAGTTCAGCATGCTCCATTCAGTCTCATTTCAACTAACTTATTTTTGTCTCCTGTCTCTAACAGGACTCAGGCCCACGAGGTCCTCCCTCATTACCCTGCTGCCCTGGCTGCAACAGTCAGAGGAGACACAAGCCAGAAAACTGGAGAAGGGGACTCTTGGGTGTAATTTGTTGTGCAGAGTATCCTGTCCCTGGCAAGGAGCAGTATGCCTGCACTGAGCTCTCCTGGAGCTGCAGCAGACACATGCATTCTGGTGACAGAGCACTGCTGGTGGTGTGAGCTCTGGCTGCAATCTGCAATACACAGCAACGAGACAAAATTGGAACAAGACTATACAAGTAGGAGAGGAGAGCCAAAAAAAAAAAAAAAGACTAGCAGGAATATAGGATTGTTCTTCCCTCAGGGTTCTGCACATTTGGAGCAAGTTTCATAAAGCATCATCTGCACACATCCATTATATGCTGTCTCTTGTTAAAGAAAACAAAGGTCAGAGAATTCTTGTGCAGGTGATTTACTGAATTCTGGTCCAAGCTAGGCCAATGAAACCATTCACCTGAATAATGACTGTCAACCAAGTGAAGTCCTGCAGGACTGAATTCCCAGCATTGCAATGAGGCAATAAACTCTGTGTCTCAGTATGACCTGTTAACCTAAATAACACAAGAAGATCTACAGCAGATTAAATAGACCACAGTTCCTAAAAGTTAGCTGAGAAATTAGGCTGCAGTTCCAGCTGACTTTCCTTCAGGCACACTTGGAGCTAACATAATTGCACACTGCTGCCAAAAGAAGATCACTGGCCATCCCCTGCTGTGTACTTTCTACTGCTTCCCTTGCTCTGGGAAGAGCATGCATTTGATCATATGGAAATCCTAATCAGCTAGCTAAAAATCAAATACTTTTCCTCCAGCCAGCTCACCTTTTTAAGCCATTTTTCCATAAGGCCAGATGAACCACTATGCCAGAGAAAAAACCCAGCAGGAGCACAGCCAGGGAGTAGGGAAAGGAGACAACCACTCTGTTCATAAGTGACTATGGAATCCCAACCAAGGGGGGTAAAATCATCAGAAACCCAACACACGAGAACATCACCACACATACACAGTCCCTCAAAAAAAAGGGACAAACCACACACACCTGAAGCAGACTGGTTTAATTTCAATAGTAAGTTTGGGCCCAAACTCAGACTTATTTACCAGGCCAGCTCTGTTCTGCTATTTCCCTGACATTCCTCTCTTCCAAGTTTCTCAGGAGGCATTGGCTATACCCACACATTGCTTATTTACAAGCTCATCTGCCCTCCCAAGCTGTGCTCTACCCAGCATGACATCTATGCTTCCAGAAACAGGGAGGTTTATAAGCCAAAGTACAGAAAAACAAAGCTACCATCAGTATTTAGCTGAAAGGAACAACTTCAAGAGATTATAATAGATGACTCTTAAAGTTATAAAAACAGCAAGTTACACAAAATGAGCAACCTGACAATCTCTTTCAATCCTTTCATCAATAGGAGTTAAAACTTGACACACAAAACACTTTATTCTGCTGCTCCTGTTAATCATTAATCAAACTGGTTAAATCCAGACTGGCTAAATTAATCAATCAGTCTGGTCAAATCCATTTGGTTTTGGTGTGAGTTTTAGTTCATATTTTAGTGAAAATAAACCCTGCACACTCACCATCAAATTCTTACCACCTTCTTAAAATTCACTTAGGACTAGAGAGTCAGTTGCCAAGCAGAAGTCATTTTATTGCTTTAATTCCAAATGTGTATTCCATCTTCTCCAGAGGGAAGTCTTACACTTTCTCATCTGCCTTTTACACTTTCCTTTCTATGTCCTTCTTTCCCCCTAGTGTTTTGCCTCACTTCTTTGATAGGAAAAAAAAAAAAGGCGGGGGGGGGAGAAGACCAAACCCACATACAGTGAAATGAGACTACTGACAATAAGAAAAACTCTGCTTTCCCCCTAGCAAATCTGGAAAAATTGAAGGCAGTTTTAGTGATTAGTTTGTGCAGATTCAAGCAAACATGGTGCTGAACAATCAGTGTAAACACAGCTCCCTCTCTGAAGAGACACCACAGTATAAAGATACATAAAAAGCCAACTAATTACAGCACAGACATGGCATGACACTTGACAGAAAATGAGGAGCCATCTACAGAAGAACAAACAAATGCCTTCAAGCCTACAGTTTCTGCAAGATGAGACAAGCAGAGTAAGCAAAGCCCCCAGATCTCTGCAGAGGGGTGCAAAGCAGTACCCTGCCCATTCAGATCTTGGCATAAATTCTCTCAAGTGAGAAGTCCCAGGCAGTTAGTACAAAACCAGACCAAGAGCAGGATGTGTACCAGACTGACCATGTCTACATCTGCTGGCAGTAACTCAGCCCAGCCTGCAGAACCCAGGGACATCTCTTTTTTCCACTCACCCCTTCCAACTACCTTCTGCAAAGCAAAGCCAAGCCAATACTGCCAACATACCAAGGACTAGCCAGAGAAGATCATCCTCTCAGCCGCTCAAGCCTCCAGAAAGCCCAGTAAAGCTCACAAGCACTCCCAGATGCTTCTGAAGTTGCTGAAGCTCAACTGATACCACACTTAGCCTGTCTAGTCATACCAAACCCTTCTCCTCTGATAATTTACTGATCTCCTCTTTGGTTTTTTTTCTCCTTAAAACCAACTAGATGCTTTGAAAATTCCCATTAGTTTCTCTCTGACTCTTTACAGCAGTGCTTTACAATACTTCCCTCTACACTTGTTCAGCACAGCAGAAAGGATGAATTGCACCTCCCTTTCCCAACAGCTGCTCTAGGAACACATAGCCCAGCCAATGAAGAGACTGCTACCTACAAAGCCAAACCCACACTTTCCTATCTATCAGTTCCTAGACTGCAGCTGGATATCAATATTATCAACAGCCTCAACCTGCAGTATTTTAAGAGCTTCATCATAAACCCAGAGAATACCCACCTTCAGTATTTGGATCTCAATGGCTCAATAAATGATAGCTTTGAAGCAGAAGTCAGCAAGTAGCTAAGAACACAATTTTTCAGCCAAGGCATCTGCAGAGAACCAAAGCTCCAATGTTTCTGAGCTGTGATTCACACCAGACTCCACAGTGAAGAACCAAGAGGAGTGAAAAGCTCTTCTGCCACATCCAGGAATCCCCAACTGGCTGACACCACTAATAGAGCAGAGGAATGCATGCTGTCAGCACTGCTCTTGGAAAGTGCTATGTTCTGCAACTTGACAACCTAAGGAATTAAGTCATCTCCATCTTCAAATAATCATTTCTCCATGCTGACAACTTTGCCAAATCCCTGCCCCATCTCTATTCAGTCATCTGTCCCAGGAGAAGGAGAACACTTTTTTTTTTAAAGCAAAGAGTTGACAGGTAAAAGAGAAACAGCCTGACTACCTGGCGCATCTTGGGCTTTGTACCTGGAGAAATTCAAGAGACTCCACCTAGTTCTCTTTATCAAGGCATCAGCTAAAGATATATGCAGATTCAGTTAGCTCTGTCAGAAACATCTCCTGCAGATAATAAATGACAGAGTGTGACAGGGAGATGAGAGGCACTCAACATGCAAATCAGCATTCTTCCAAGGCCATCCAGCCTCTGTACTACAGGTGACACTTAGACATACTTCTACTCAATACAAGTAAGGCAAGAGGAGGCAGAAGGCAGAGGGCAACATAACCTAGTGATAACACACACTATAGGCCAAGACCTGGCTAATCCAGCTTCTCAAGTCCAAAGCCACAGATCTCCCACTAAACATTTAAGACTAGTAAACCCTGCTAGATGGTGCAGGAATCCAAATTACAAACAGACACAAAGTTTCAGGTTCATATGTTGATCTTTAATGAAAAGTCTCAGAAGGCTGTGAGAAATGCCTGCCATGTCTGGCTGGATTGTTGTTAGCAGGCTGAAAGCTGAAGAAAACACAGTATGTGATGGTTCACTTCAGTGTCCTCCTGCAACACAGCACAGCTGCACCCTAAAAAGTTCCTTCCTATTAAATGCTAGCATGCCTTTTAAGCCAGGCTCCTTGCAGTTGAGGAGCATCTTGCTTGCTGTAGAGAGTTCTTCTGCCAGTGACTTAACAGTCTAGCAACAAAACAAACTTCCACAAAACTAAGAAACAAATCAATTCCTGCAACAGAAACTGGTAAGCTCTGGTCTCACTTGGGTTAGGAATTCTGCCACAGAACCTTCAGAGCATTTTCTGAAGTACCTGTTGTATTGATACTTACGTGAAAAAACTGTGATCAAGTAGTACTCTGAGTGATGGAACAGGGTGTTCTAAAGCTTGAATACTCCATGGAGCCATACTTAGCATAATGCAATTATCAATTACTGCACAAATAAGGTGTGCATCCAGGTAAACTCAGCTAATCACAACTGAAAAAAACATCAGCAGGTCTTTTCTGCTGTAATGAAGTGCTCCAAGTGAGTTTCTGAACTCAGCTGTGCATTTAGAAACCAAGAAGCAAGTATGCATGTGAGCAGGGCAAGATGCAGCACACCCACAGCCAAAACCCCAAGCCATGCAGGCAGCACAGTCAGAAACAGCTCTGCTGCTCCCCCCTGGAATGCACAGCACACAGGAGAGTGCCCAAGGGCCAGCTCAGCAAGTGCTGTGGAGGAAGCACAGCAACAGCACCTGCTGCTGTTTGGACTCCTGTGAGAAGCACACACTCCTCAGCAACTCTGGCAGCTTTGGAGCCTAGGTGAAATCAGGTTATGGATGCACACTAAAACAACCATTCATTTCACCATTTCTGCAGGAATTCTTTCAAGAGGTATCTTCAAAGATAACACACAGAAGTTAGTCCTGGATGAGCTGATGGCCAGTATTTCCAAATGAAGGAAAAAAGAAAAGAGCACGTTTTCTTCTAGAATTGAGTTTAGCTCACCTCCACTGCGACTGTACTTATCAACATGCACTCTAGTTTACAGGTAAAAGGTGTCACAACAACACCAAAACTGTTCTAAGCACAGGCACAGCTATCCCATTCCCCTGGAAGCAGCCTGATGAGCCAGAGCTGTCAGAGCTCTGATCACAACACCTACATTCCTATTTCCTCCTTCTTTGCCTCCTTCTGTTGAGGCAAAAGGCAACTAACACTACACCTCTCATTCTTTCACACTACATCAAAGCTGAGGTGGAGTGTTAAGCTATGGATCCATTACAGGACTCACATGAGCAACTCCTAACAAACTTGTAGATACATGGGAGAGAAGATTTTTATTTTGAAGGGAACTTGGAGAGAACTCCAACTGCTGCAATATTAAAGATTATCAAAACACTGTGGGTCATCTGTGCAGCAGCTGCAGGAATGGCTCAGGTGTGGCAGGACTGCTAGCAGCAGCCTGTCACTAGGAGAGCACTGTGTAGCTGAACTGCCTTTGGAGCTGAACAGCATAGCTGCATTTCTGCAGCTCTGAATCCTCAAGTGTGAAGCACTGTGGGATCTGAAGTGACTCTGCACTGCCAGGCTCTGCATCAGCTTCCAGCAAACCCATGGGGAAGGGCAGGGACTGCAGTTCCACCAGACTCAGCTGAGATCCAGATGAATACCATCTCCAGTCTTATGTGGCTAGCTCCACAGGGAGTCACAGCCCTCCCCACATTCCCCAGGACTAAAATCCAGGTGGCTTATTAGACAAGCTGTTGTGCAAATGTGCCAGCTCAGTTCTGGGCCAGTACTGCACTCAACTTCCTAAGGCACCCCATCAAAAACAACCAGTGCAGAAATGCCATGGGAAAAACCACCTTTACAACAGCAGACTTCATTAGGAGCAAGTCTGAACTGATTCTTCCGCATGCAATGACTGGCCTGTAACACCTATTCCAGTGAAACAGACCAACAGCACATTAATTCCCTTGCAGTGCTGGAAGCAATCTAACTACACATGGAGATGCTGAGCTGTGCCTGAGCTAGGCAAACTTCCTGGAATGGTTTCTCTTTGGATACAAAATCCATGCACCATCTCATTACCCAAGTCTGGAGCCAAAGTCCCTTATGTGCTACTCCATGTGGGAACATCCTCACACAGACCCCAGTATGACTTTTTCCACATGTATCTGCTCTGCTTTTTGATTCAGAAGACTGGGTACACCTGAAGACATCAGAAGGGCTCACTAGGCAGGGTAACAGCAGCTGGTGCTGACACAGACAAAGCTGGGAGCAGTTGCCACCCATCTTGAAGAGCCTCACATTCCAAGCTCAGCACAGGTCAGATAAATTAGCTGACTGAGGGATAACTAAGGCTTTTCAAGCAATAGTTAAAGATTTACACAGTAGTTGTAAAAAGTGCAAACAGATTATAACCGTTTGTTATGTACTACACACACAGAACTACAAGGTAACTCAAATTATTACCACACACGTCAGTGTGTCCATTCTCCAAACAGCTCAGATTTACAAAAATCACACTTCCTCTCACACAAAAATAGGACCATGCAAGAGCCAAGACTCAGCACGACTTGTCAGGCATCTAACTGTGCTTTCCAACTAGTAGCTGACCATTCAAAAGCCAAGACACAGGCTACCAGCTCACCATCACAAACACACAAGCCCACCAGCCAGCAGGCTTGTGTGGCTGAGAAACACCAGGCACCACTTGCAGTGCCAAGCAGCACCAGCCAGAGAGAGGGAAGGCAGCAGTGTGTGACAGCTGAAACCATGGGAATTCAACTGCTCGGAAACAAAGCTCTGTGGTGACCCACCTCCTGCAGTTACACACTCCTGAGTTCCTCTGCTTTTTCAGTCACTAAGGCAAGGCTAACTTCAGTGGCAGCAACCAGGCCTAGTCTCTTATCAGAATGGATTCGTTTGCCCAGTGACTGCAGCTCAAACAAAAAATAAACCACACCCAAGCCCACACAGTGCAGAGAGCACCAGCAGGGAGAAACAGGCCTGCAGTGCAAGACTCGGGTCCATTTAAAGCCTGGAAGTAAGGAACATTCCATGGGGGCAAGGGCAAGCATTAGAAAACTCTCACACACACACACACACCAGAAATTATCAGAGTACTTAGGTATTGCCACTTAAAAAAATACTACTACAACAAAAAAGTCTTCCTGAACAGCATCTAGATGGCATGATGACCAAAAGCTAAGTTATTTTCTCCTCTTACTGAGATACTTGGGTAAATATTCTCCACACAAGCATTCTAAGTAGCATTACTTAATAAACACAGCACATACCACTCTGGCTGCTCTTTCCTGAGATTCACACTTCCTGCAAAACCAAGGTCCAGTGGGTACTTGAACAATTCCATAGCAAGCTGTGGTGAACAAGACAAAGTATTTCAGCAGACAGAAGAAACACTGCAGTACTAACACAAGTGTTATAACAAAGCTTAGTGTTAGCTGATCTCACATCATTTTGGTAAGTCAAATTGATATCTACACATTGTGCATGAAATCCTTCCACAGAGGTACTAACCATGAAGTACAGCAAGGTTCCACTTAATTTATGCAAAATCTGTTCAATAGATTTGTTAAATAAAAAGACACTGATTAGCTTGAAAAGTAATAGAACCATTCACAAGCAGTAATGTTTCATAATTGCTCTGTTTTGCTATTTATTTACCAGCAAAGCAGGTAAAACACAACAACAAACATTCACCAGTTATTGTGGAGTCTTTTTTTAAGAGAAAACTAAAAGCAACTAACACATTTTGAGTCTGTCATAACATTCACACACTTTGTTACTATCAAGTTCTTTCTTCGTTAAGCAGAATAACTGGTCTTAAGTAGCAAATAAACTGAACAAAGATACACAGTTTGCT
>VWZO01021713.1:696150-712395 GCA_013396975.1 Bucco capensis | reverse complement strand
ATCCCGCCCCCGCCCCCACCCCGGCCGGCCTATTTCTAACGCGCTCCGCGCCGCCAGCTCCCCGCCGGGGAAGGGGTTGCTGCCGGCCGGGGGCCCCGCTCAGCTCGCTCGAGCCGCGGGACGACCCCTTCGAACGGCGACCGTTAGCCGGGCTCCTCGGTGCCCCCCCTCCCCGCGGTGAGTGTGGGGGGGCGGGGAGGTGGCAGACATGCGCCCCGCTCCCACCCGCGATGTCACGCTGCTCATGCCCCCTTCAGGAAGGCTGCAGGACTCGCCCCATTCCCGCCCTCCTCCTCCTCCCTCCCCCGCAGAAATCGGTTTTACTATCTTGTTTATTTTCCCCCTGATGTGGCTGCAGGACTAATGCATTCCCGCTCCCAACTTTTATTATCCTGTTTATGTCCCTTCGGTGTGCCTGCAGCACTAATGCCCTCTCCCCTCTTATACCACTTCCCTGCCCTCGCCGCAACTTCCACTATTTTGTTTATTTTCCCTGCGATGGGGCTGCAAAACTAATGCATTATTAATCCTGCTCGCTCTTCTCCTCTCCCCCTCTCCTCCCAAAAGTGCTGGTGCGGCTGCAGCGCTGCGAGGCGATCGCTGCCACGGCAGCCGAAGGGATGCTGAATGGGAGATGTGACAAACGGAGGAAGCCGGGAGGCCACAGACACACACAAACAAACACGTTTCTCCAGCACAGCTGCTCTCTACCTTTACTTCAGGGTGGATGTGCCTTTCGAGGCGTTGGGGGGGTTCTTAGTAAAACAATTCTGTTGTCTCTTTTAATTGAGGGGGAAAAAATAGAAGAAAAAATTGAAAAGGGGAAAAAAAAAAGAAAACCTGGGGGAAGAGAGAGCTGAGCTGAGGTGGTCAGCAGAGAGGAAAATCTCAGGCTATTCAATTCTCCATTGTAAGCAGGTATGCCTGTAAGCAGAAGGAACTAATTGTGGCGATTGTTCGGAGCACAGAGAAATTAAATGCAGCCTTGCAAAAATCCTGCTCCCTGGCTTGCCCCAGGGCCAGCATTTATTTATTAATTAATTATTTATTTAGCGGCGGGCAGAGGAAGATACAATTGATTTATCTTCATTATCATGCTAAAAGGCAGGGAAGCAGCATTTGTGTGCCTGGACTATTCTTTTTCAGGAGGATTTTTTTTTTTTTTTTGCAAGGCCAGCTTCGTTGATATGGGATCTGCACAAATCACTCCTGAATTATGTACATTCCTGGACATGTCCCTACCTAGACCTCTAGATATATCTAGCTAGATAGATGCAGGTTATATTTCATACATTGTTAACCACTAGAACATCTGCCCTGGTGGAGGGGAGGATGAGGAACTGCGATGTGGAAGGGAGAGGTGGGATGTGCCCAACTCCCTACCCCCTCGAGACATCTGAGTCTGCAGTTTGTGTGCAGGATATCTTAGGTCAAGCTCCTTTCTCTCCTTGAAAGTTTGAAGTGAAATTATGTAGATAGAGGAAGAATGGAGGGCAGGCAAAAAAAAAAAAAGGAATGATGAAGGGAGCTTCCCAGAGGAAGGGCCCAGCCAAACACACGATGGCTGCAGCCCTGAGAGACACATCCTAAACATTTCTCTGCAAATATATGTTCCAATATCCTGCAGAGCTTTGACGTTTTTCAGGACTGCTTCAGTTTGTGTAAAATCATACAGATTACCTTAAAAAAAACAAAAAACAACCCACCCCACAGCCCAGTGTCCTAGCTCAAAACACCAATTTGAACATCAAACTATTGACGTTATAAAACATACTTACAACACCATTTTTATTGCTTTGAAAGCTTGTAAAAAAAATACCCTGAAAATTGCAGGTGCAAGCAATTACTTTGTAAGGAAATAAAGCAATTAATATATCCTGGTGTTTAAAAAAAAAAAAATTCAAGTGATTTGAAGCTGAGAGCTCTGGTGTCCCAGCCCTTCCTCAGTCTTGTCAGGAAAATGACATCTAATTTAAAGAGCAGTCTCAGGGATTCTGGTAACCCTGACCAAAACAAAAAAACAACAAAAAAAGCCCCACAGTACAGCAGCAAATCTGCCCCTTATTTCCCTGCCAGGTAAATTAAAATAAAGACCATTTCTAAATGAAAACATATTAAATATAGTTTAATTTGTTGGATGAATTTATACATTTAGGAACAAGCAATTGTAATTTCTTCTCACAGCTTTCCCCCCCCCTAAATTCACTGAGAAGCTCTTCCTGCAATTTCCTCTTTGAAAAGCAACAATTCTCAGGTCTTTTTTGTTGTTGTTAATGTTAGCTATTTTAAAGCTCAATTTTTAGTTTTAGAAAGAAGCATCACCAAAGGGGAAAAAAATTAATCACTTTGCAGCAAGCTGATTAAAGCTGCACCATGGCAACAGGAGGGGAGTTTGGAATAGCCTGCTAGATAGTTTTCCAATGGAAACCTGTGAATCTCACACCATGTCAGACATCAGCTCAGCACTGAACTGCCTCACGTTTTGCTCTGCTCCAAATCCAGTCAAGCCTAATACATTCCATTATTTCATGAAACAGTTGTGGTCTTTTTTTTTTTATGGATTTCTGCTTCATTCTTTCTTGTAGATGGACTGAAAGCAACCCCCTGACTCCCACCTTATGGCATGGGGGAATACTGGATGGAAAAATTTAGATAACCTCCTGATAGTTCTGTAAAACAATCATTTAGGGAAAAGCTTTGAAATGCAAAACAGGAAAAGAAATGCATTCCCACTAAATAAATACTGCAAACACTAAGCCTCTCACAGCTCTGGAATCAGAACATAAAATCTTGTAGCATATCTGTCCTTAGGATTGTAGTATTTAATAAGCACTGACATGACACAGAAGGCCAATTTTCCCTTTAAAAAAAGAAGCCTGTCCTTCTTATAGTGATGTATAAGAGATTAAAATAATTAGAGAGGAATATAATTCAGTGAGTGAGAATGAATAATTTCATTGTTCATCTAAATGCAAGGAGAAAATCCAATTCCCTTAAAAGGAACCCACAAAACCTGGGAGCTAAACAAGTTGGATTAGAAAAAAAACATACAAGAAGATTATATGGTTCCAGATTTTTGTCAGATCTTAGGTCTTTTTTCAAATAGAGTAAATGCCTAAGTGAAAGAAAATGACACTCTCCAAATGCAGACTGCTTTTGGAAATGGAAGGAATTCCTCAAGAAAATGTGAGCACATCAGCACAGAGCACTTCAGCTTCACGAACAAATAAAGAGGTGTTCCCTCTGGATTTTTAACTGCAAATCAGTCAATTCCAACAATAATGCTAAGGTTTTGGAATGCTTGCTTTAAATCTCACTGTTTTTTTACTAAAATGTGCAAAATCATATTGTATGTTTAGTGAACAAAACAAAGCATTGAAGAAGAAAATGTCTTTCATTTACAAAACCTCATTACCAGTTGGATATAATCATCAGAAGAGTCTTCCAGGAATAACAGAAACAGCACAGACTTCATATAAATATCAATGATAATAAATATCAATATCGAGACTTGGAGCTGTAGAGGAGGGAAACTCCTTTCTTTCCAGAAAGTGAATTTCTCAGAGCAATTTTTTACTCTGTTTTCAGACTGAGTCTTTCTTGAGAAAGCTTTGATCTTTACCTATGTGCAGAAGGCTACATGCTGCAGCTAAAGAGATGCAAGTGGGAACGGGGAAATCCTTGCAGTAACTTCGTGCTACTCAGTAGGCTGGCTAACACACCTCCTGATTATCCATTGCAGCTACAGTGCTGCCTCTCTGCCTTTTGCTGCTGGGGGTTTAAATCATGGAGAGCCTTCCCTGAAATCCAGCCTCAGCGAGGGCATTTGCTGCATTTCTAGCAAGGCAGCAGCAAAATGCTCCCTTTCCCCCAAAGCAAATGCAAGTGCTGTGTGGTGTCCTGTGCATGCAGCCTGGTGCAAATGGCAGCCTGCCTCAGAGCCACCAGCCTAGCCCTAGCCAGCTTCACTCTGCAAGGATACAGCACATCCATGGCTGCTCTTCAACTGGACTGAGAAAGAGGGAAGTTTTCATTTCCTTCCCTTTCTTTCCTACCCTGTATTCCACCCCTCTCCAAATGCCCTGTGCTGGGCAAGTCCAAAGTCTCAGCATCTAGCATGTGGTTGCTCCTCAATCGAGATTTGCACACTCTCTATGTACAGGTCATGGAGTACAGGTAGAGGCATCCAAGGTCCTGCCAGTTGCACCTCCATGGCTCCTCATGGTTTGGGCTATTTTCTTTTGTGCCAGTGTCATTACAAATTTTGGTCTTTAGACTGCAAAGAAAGAGGGAAGTAATTCCACCAACTATTGTATTCATTTTCGTGCTTGTAATTGTATGATCACCTTTGGAGGCTGTGGTAAATTCCACTTAACTAGCAGCAGTGGATAAAATTGGTGGTTTTCAAGTACTGCTTCTGTTCCTAATGTTGTCATTTAAATGATAATTTCAGCCTGAGGTTTACAGTAAACACCAAACAAGGGGTTTCCTTTGAATGAACAATCTCACACCAAAATTCTAAATACAGGAATCCTAAGCTCAGGATGTCTTTAAGTGCAGTGATTATTTCATTTTCAAGATCTCTGATTCCCCAAGTGATAGAAGTTACAGGTTGACATGTGACAGTTAATTTATAATTCTTTACATTTAAAAGGCATTTAAATGTTAACCACAATTTTATATGAGTCAAGTCAAAGTAATGATAATTGCAGTATGATACCAAAGAACATGAAATAAACTTCCAGCACACCAGATTGAATATTAATGCTGTATTAAGCTCTGAAAAAGCTGGGTTAGTAAACTCTGGAATTTATATGAGACTTAACCATAACTCAGAGCTTTTCTTCAGAAAAGAATACTTCATTTCCAAGTTTGGATTTTTATGATGTTTGTATCAATTGACTGAATTTTTATTAAATGCATTTGCACAGCACCACTCCAAAAGCAAGCCTCCCATTACTTCTCTTCTACAGGCACATCTCTACCTAAGATTTGCTAAATCTATCATACCATTTATAATATAAATTCATCGGGTTTTTGCCATGTTTGCTCTGTTCTGCTCAGCAGTGGGATGCTGTGCTGCATCCCAGGCCGCGTTGCTTTGATTCCCACGTAGGACTGCTCTCTGTGCTACGTATGAAACACCAGGAACGACACGCTAAATTTCCCCTCGACTACCTTAAATACAGACCTATTTCTGATGGATTTGTCTAAACACAACACACATCTAGCTAAGAGAGGCGTGGGAAAGGCAGAGCCGGTTGGCTAGGCGCTGGAGCAAAGCGGGGTACCGCGGCCGGCTCGGCGGCTGCAGCAGCACGACTCCTCTGCTTTTCCCAGTACCGTTTGGGACAAAACAATGTTACTTTTTTATTATTTAAAGTGTTTTCTTCTCAACAAGGGGCCACCACTTCCCAATCTCCAAAACACGCCCCAGAATATGTTAATTAATTGTATTGTGTCTCTGAAAGAAAGAGGTTGCCAAATGCAATTAAAAAAAAAAAGGAAAGGGAAAAAAAAAAAAAAGTCTTTGGCTCAGCGAGCTCTGTTCCCACTGCTGGCTTCCAGCTCATTGCAATTCCACATCTACACGGATAAATACAGTTCCTCCAGGTCCAACCGGACCGGGGAAAGCTGCCGAAGAGGGCAAGCCTGACTTGCCCACATAGGGTGTCCCTGGGAAGCTTAACATTCCTGGCGAATTAAGCGCGCAAGCCTCCGATCACTTTTTGTCAATCTTACTCCGCCAGTTCCGAGTCGGGAATGTGGGTAATTTTCATATCGTGGTCCTTCCCAATTAAAAGTAACAACAATGCTCCTTTGTGGGGGAAAAAAAAACAACACAACTTAATCTATGAAATATGTCAACACATTCCTCACAAATACAAAATAAAGAGCAGCAAACGGATCTCTCCTTGACTTATTTTTATCTCCCCTTTCAGTAAGATAGTTTTCAAATAGCGATATATTGGTTTAGTAAACACAGGAGCACTAAATGTCCTTTAGAATGATGCTCTCTGCATTTGGAGTTACCTTCTGAAAATTGCCAAGCAGCAATCAAGGGTAAATTTATCTCCGGAATACTCAAGGAGGAGAAGTAAAACAACAACCAAAAAAATCTTTCCTCGATCTTAATGTCTTTAGCTATCACCAGGGTGGTGTTTTCCTATTAAATATTACTTGCATCTCCAGCTTGCGAATAACACGGGTGCTTTTTTACCACCTAAACTGAATCGAGCTTTTATTTGGAGGAGTCCCACAAAAGGCTGCAAGTTTACAAAGAGTGAAAGAGAAGTCCCCAACTGTATGATCTCAAACAATGACTGCAAGCATGCAACTTCCCAAGTGTGCGGGGGGAGGGGGAGGAAAAGCATGCCACAGTTCTTTGCAGCTAGGTGATAGCCACAGACATCATCCTTTAAAAGTTCTTTTACTTGCTGCTCACCATTTCTGCCTAACGTTCATTTCTTGGCGGCATATTCACTACAAGGAAATTCCAATTTCGGCACCACTTCCAAGATTTTTAAATCAATTCTCAGGCAGTTGGAGAGAACTTGCTAAAAATAATCACAGTTCTCCTAGAAAGGATTTTTTCTTAAAATAACTAGTTCTCTTGAAATTCTTTCCTCATCACAAATATGAGCTAATGAACCCGTGCTAATTGAATCTTCAGAAACAACGTGCAAAGACGTATGTATTTTTTTCCCCTCAGAAGATCAGGGCACTTGTTGGAAATCCTCTTGCACATCAAGTTAGTCAATTCTGCCTCTATGTAAATAGAGGAGAAAGTTCAGCTCTGAAATGGCGTACCAAAACTATTTCATTCCTAATTATTTTCAGCGGGGAGAAAAAAAAAGGAGACAACAAACACTTTCCCTAGAAACCAAATCTTTACAAATATCAAACCAACATAAAACAATCACTTGGGGGGAAAAAACCTCCAGACACTATGGTGCTTGTATGAAAAAACAGAGTAAGATTAATCTTCGTTTTTTTAAACAGCCCAGAAAGACGAGTTCCTTCCAAAATTCTCTTTGGCTACATTTATTATTCTAAATCCAGCGGTTGTGGAGCAGTTTCTCCCGATTTCTTTCGGAAGCCCTGCTCTACCAAAACCCACCCCCGAGCAGATGTTCCTTTCTCTCCAAATGCACGGCACCGGTGGAGGGTTTTATTTTACCTTTCAAGTAACACGTGAGCTACAGCCTCACAGGAGCTCCCTCAGTGGATGGCACTTCTAAAAGGCTCCTCTCTTACTTATGGACCGGCCGGCTGGCCGGAGCGGCCCCGCCGGGACCTCCTCTCTGCGCCCGGCGGAAAGCGGCGCGAAAAGCGGCTCCTGGGGAACAATGGGCAACGGCGCGAGGAGAGCGAGCCCCGGCCCGCGCTTCCCCCGGCCCCAACACGGCCCCTCGCCATGCTACCTACGGCAGCCTGCCCGGAGCCCGCCCCCGCTGACGGGAGACCCTCGCTCACCCTCGGCGAGCCTGCTGCCGGTTCAGCGCCGCGCTGCCGACGGCACAACAGCACCGGTTTAACTCACTCACTCTCTCTCTCTCTCTCTCTCAGACGCTCGCCCCAACCTTTCTACCAACCCTCCCTCCCCCTCCCCGGCGCGAAGCGTGCTAGAGGGCGAGTGGGGCTGCCGGGCTGGCCCGCCGCCAGCGCCGCTCCCGAGCCTATCCCGGGGTCCGGCGGCGCGGGCAGACCGGCCTATGGCAGCCCTCAGCCCTCCGCTGGCTGCCCCCCGAGCCCCTGCTCCGACCCCGCGCATGCCGTGAGCACTACCCGCCGGAGAGGAGGCAGCACTACAGAGGCGCCCCGGGCCGGGCGCTGCAGTGCTCGCTCCTTCCCTTCAGGGGACGGTGCTGCGCACAAAAGGCACCTCAGCATTGTTCTCCTCCGTGACCCCCGAATCCCCCTTTTTACCCTGCAAGAGAAGGGCCGGGAGCGAGGATGAAGACGGGGAGTCTCCAGCTGCCCGCGGCAGCAAGGTCTCTCGCAACCGTTGCCTCCTCTAAACTCGCCCCCGTGGCGTGCCTGCAGACCTCCCGGGCCGGCCCCGAGACACGTGTGTCAGACCTCCTGCCCCGGGACCCTCCGTCCCACCGAGCCTCGGCACCGGGCATCGCGCTTCTTCCCTCCCTTATCCCCGACTCGCAAGGAGCAGCTCTTGCACGTGTTACTTTGCGTAAAAACCCTGCTGAGGCTGCAAGGACACCTCTCCGTGTCCTCGGCACGGAAACCTTCCTCCTCCAGGTTCCACGTGGAATCACCCACAGAGGAAAAAAACCTAAAACAACTAGCAGTGCAAAGTATTATTTGAGGGGTTTGTCCTCAAATTTGCACACAGCAGTACTACTTTTTCATCTTGATGGCCTTGCTTTGGAGACCAAGCGTTATGTCCACTGCCTGCTCTGCCACGCCAGCAGATCCAGGGGGATCGCAAGTCCAGTAGTTCTTGGCCACTACATTAAAAACACCATATAGTGGAAAATGAGGCACTGGGATCCAGCGGAGAACGAGACACCAGGATCCAGTGGAGAACAACACACCAGGATCTAATGGAGAACGAGACACCCATATGCAGCAGAAAACACGGAGCATGTGGGGAAGATAGCAGGAGCTACAACCCGACACAGAGGAAAAACCAGGGCTTGATTTAAATAATTGCATAATATTAGGATTTAACTTATAAATGTTTACATTTGTGTGATTTGATTAATGTCACGTTTGATTTCCTTAAAGCCACTGACAAGGCACTTTAGAACACGAGATTAACGTCTACCAGCAGTGTTCAACAGGCAGATCCCCTCCCGGCGCCCTGTCCTCCCCCCACACTGGGGCAGGCAGGTAGGGACCTCCCGCTCCCCAACCCCTCCCCGCAGGGGCCCTTCCCCGCGCCTCCTGAGGGGCTCGGTCCCTCCCCGCCCCCTCGGCAGCTGACAGTCCCCGAGGGGATTCCCCCTGGCCCCCGCTCGGCAATCAACCAGCCTTCAACGCGCCTCGCGGCCCGTTCAAACGCGGCCGGGCCGGGCCCGCCTCAGCCTCTCCCTCGCCCCTGCCCCCCCCGCACCGTTACCGCCACCACAGGGACACCCCCGCTCCCTCCCGCCCCTCTCCCCCGCGCTGGCGCTGAGCGCTCCCTGGAGCTCCGCCGCTCCGGGGCTTGGGAGGGGGATGGGCGGCGGCGGGAGGCACGAGCGCGGACGGCGCGGGGCATTGTGGGTAGGGAAGTGGTCGGTCGCCGAAGGAAGCAGCGGGCGGGGGAGGGGTGAGAGGTCAGCGGCCGAGAGCCCTCGCGCCAATGGCGGGCGGGACTCGCCGGGGCCACACCGCACACCACTGCATCGCCCGGTACCGGCCTGGCCCCGCAGCGCCGCGCGCTCCCCGTATAGCCTGCTGGGGATGTCGCTCGCCCCGGCTGGACAGACCGAGCTTGTGTCTGGCTGTGTGTCCCGGCCCGGCGCTCCCGGGGGCGGGATGAGGCCCGGCCTGGCCCCGTCCGCCACCCTTTGTAACGGTCCGCGGCGGAGCCCAGCACCGGCGATGTTTGTTTGCACACAGCCCCACCCCCACCCGCTCTTTGCTCTTTGATGCAATTTATTTGATTTGCAAATAATCGCAGATTTTTTTCCTCCCGCCCCTCCGCTGCCTCCTAACCTCCGCTTCCCGCCTCGGCAGTCACCGGCCCGATCCGTCCTTCCCGGCAGTCGCGGCTCCCGCCGTGCTCCGGGGCAGATCCCGCGCACGGAGGTCTCGGTGCGGGAGCGGCGAGTTCTCCCGGGACGGCCCCGAGCCCGCTCCCACCGGCCGCGGCTCGCCCTCGTGGGGACTCTCTGGTGAGTTCAGAGCCATGAAAGCAGCAACTCGTGCTGGCCGCGGGCCCCGCTGCTGCTAACGGCAGCGAACGGGGAGATCGTGCAAACCGCTCCGCAACTTTTCCTCACCGTCCCCGGCACCCCCGCGTCTGCCGCACAGGCTCCGAAGGTAAAGCTGAAGCGAGTCCCTCCGCAACGAGACCCGAACGGAGGAGGAAAACGTGAAATGTTCACACCGAGAAGTGCTTCCCTTTGTTCTTGCATTGTTTCTACCCGAACTGGCGGAGACGAGGACGAACACTTACCTTCTCGCCTTTTTCCTCCAAAGCACACCCGTTCCCATCAGCTTTAAATCGCACCGGCCACCTCGGAGGCGGCTACCAACCTTGAGAGAGTTTGTATTCCATTCTCTTTCGCTCTCTGCTCTTTTTGGCGTAAGATTAAGTTGCCGAGCACGTTGTTGCAAGCTGTAGCCCCCCGCCTTAGTGAATGGTCACGTTTAGGACCCTCCAAGTCCATCCTAATTCTGCCAGTAGAATCGAGGGTGTTGGAGGTCTAAACTTTGAGAAGGAAAAGGGCCTGCGTCTGTCTAGCAGAGCTCAAAACGCACTCGGTTCCTTCAGCCACCTCCACAAAATGGATAGAAACATTTCGCCCCAGACAACTCCACGAAATATACATTTGAAAGCTTGAGTGTAGACAAGCTGTTCCCTCAGCTGAAATAAGCTAAAAAGCAAACGGGAGTGAAGAAAGTCTCCCTCAGCGTACTCCGCCAGGAGAATCGTTTCTGTCAGTTTAAAATAAACAAATAAATGAGAGCATCCTAGAGAAATATTAAGGGGAAAGTTTAAAGGGGAAACAAGCTCCGAGAGGAAGGTGCTACCCAGGGTGGAATGGAGAATCACAGCTTNAGGGGAGGGGAACCCTTTTTCTGCTTGCTGTGTAGCCTGCTTGGTGTTTCCCACCAGCCACCCAGGCGATTCCCCCCCAAACCTTGCTTTAATCTGATTATGATGAGATTTGCTGATACAATGAATATTTGCAATGATCCTTGTGTCTTAGGGAGCGCGATGCATTTCCAAGCTCCCATTTCCCCGCCGCAGAGGGAAAGAGGAGAGCGGGGGGGAGACCCCGCTCCCCGGGAGGGGGGGTGGGGTGAGGGGGGCAGCCCCCTCCTCCAGCACCCTAAGGAGGCACCCGGCACATCCATTCAGCCCAGTTGCCCCAGGGCGATGTTTGGAACGGGGCTCCTGAAGTGCCTTTTCCCCCCGCAGCATCACGCCTTTGCCAGTTGACAAATAAACAAATAAATAAATTAAAAAGAAAGAAAAAAAGGATGCAAGCGACCCAAGTAATTGTGGGAGCCGGCGTGAAGGTTGTCTCCCCACCCACCACCTCCTCCCCCTCCCCCCGAGGTGGCCTTAATAGCAAATTGGAAGGCCGGTTTATTTTGTAGGGCCATATTACACCCAACAAGGTAAATAGGGAGTCGTGGGGGGAGAGGGAGGGAGGGAAAGGAGGGAGAGGGGGCTTTTCTTTGATAGCGTTTAATTGGAATTGAAACATTCTCGGGCTGTAAACATTCTTTATTTATTCAGCACACATAAGCGGGCATTGTTTTATCACCACCGTAATTACGGTGTCCTTTCAAGGGGCTGATAGCGAAGGAGATAAGGGAATGCTGCCTGTAGCTCCAGATCAAATCGCTGCCTCTTCCCTCTCCCCGGGTCAGAAGGATCCACACGGTCCTTGGAGATGAGGAGCGCCGGAAAATTGTGGCCTGGCCATCCCTTACGTCATGAAAGTGATTTGTACCACATTGCTAATTTGGTGCAATCCATAACCTCCTGATCCCCAGCGTTTGCAACTCCTTCCCAGTTGGCAGAGAATGTTTTTTGAGGTGGTGTTCCCCCAGCGTAGAAATGAAGAGCGATCACCTCCATGCAGGAGAGGATCTTATTTCCCAGTGTTTGTTGCTTTACCTTTGTCTAATTAAAAATGCAAACTTTTAGGATCCTTTCAGAACAAAGCCTCCCCAAATCCCCTTTACGTCCAAGGATTTGCAAATTTATAAAGGCTGCATTGAATTCAGCATGGGTCAAGGGGCAAAAAAAGGGTAGAAGGTCACTGCATTTTGATTATGGGTCAGTAAACAACATGGCATGGAGTATGTGTCCAGAAACCCCAGCTAAAAAAGTATTTTAAAACTACCAGGAGTGTAAAACTCCAGAAATAGTCTTAGACCGTGGTGATTAGAAATTGCACAAAATCTAGTGTGCAAGTGACACTTGAGAAAAAACAACTTAAAAAGCACTCAGCAGAACTCTGCAGTGCTGCTTTGTTTACCAAAAAAAAAAAAAAAAAAGAAAAAGAAAAGAAAAAAAGCCAACCCTGAAACTCCTAGGCACAGGAGTGTTAGCCAGATTATGATTTTCTTTTCCCCCGGACTGATGGTTGGCATTTCTTTGTCCTACACATTTAGGAGATTTAGTTATACCTTCTGATTTGTTGTCATACCAGAATTTATGGCAAATTTTAAGGTACTACACTCCCATTTGGCTGACTTTAAAATAGCAGAAGGATCCTATTATACTGTTCTTTGACCCTATTATATTTACGTTACTGGACTCTTTGTGATAGCCTCTAGCTGCTTTCTATCTATGTCCTCCTTCAGCAAAATATGCCCAGCAATTTCTGGAAGCAGAGTACAGGGTTAGAAAACAACTTCTCACTTGAAATAAATACATATATTTGTGCCCAGTGTCATGAAAACAAAAGGTTTATTTAATGCGTGTCAATACTTGAAGCCATGGCCCAGCTCTTCACAAATAATAATAAATAATAACACAACACCAATACTGTGGCAATCCTAGTGTGGAAATGCACATGAGCTCTTAGTTTTTCCTGCAGATTGCCAGCAGGATTGTCCTCGTTGGTGAACATCACTGCTGCATTTCCCAACCAAACCTTTCCAAGCCTGGAAATGGTGTGTGCAGAAGGAAGAGGTCAGGCTGAATTGCACTGGTATTTAAACATAATTATACTATGAAAATAAATCCAAACATCGCCTAAAAGGAGTATTTTAAACGTTGCAGGCATTTTCTTGCCGGGATGCCGTGGCTAAGCACATCCCTGGGAGCAGAGATATTTTAACCTGAGTTTACCAAAATGAAAGTAGACAATTTCCAATCAATGGGAAAAGGTTTGCAGCAAGGTATTATGAATATGATTTTGCTCTTTCTTTTCTAATGAGGTTTATCCTTCGGCCAGACAGCTTCAAGACTGAACTACTCCTGCCTATAGAGTGTAGATTGCAGATTGCACGCTACTCAACGTGAAAAGGAGCACGTTTGATTGATAGTCTGTGTGTGTGTGTGCCCCATGCACACAACTCTCTGTAGTTGCATGGATATGTATTGGGCAAACCAGGGCATCTCTGGGCGTCCTTATCTGAAGAAATGTGAGACAAACATCCAGCCCTTTAATCATGTTCATCTTTGATCACCGGCGAGGGTGACACAGTCCACAAAATTAACAAAGAAACTCCCTTGCTCTTGAGAGAGAGCTGCACATCCATCTGGGTCTGCACTCACACACGCACGACGGACACAGGGACACACAACCACGCAGGCTCCCAGCGAGGCAGTGATTGCAGAACTTTTCCTGTAATTGATACCAGACACCTTTAATTTTCCATTTTCATTCTTTTGGCCAGCTTTCGCATTACCAATCTGAGCCATAAATGTTGGTGGCTATCGATCGCAGTCCCCTGTGTGCGTGCAAATCCATTTTCGAGTCCCCTGCCCTCACTGTGCGTGTGCAAGGGCCTCTGAGCCTCTGTGCCTCTGAGCCTCTGTGGCAGGGGCTGCTCCCAGCCTGCCCGAGGACGACCCCGGATACACATCAACGTGTGCTGATGGCCCAGGGAAACCTCACACACACACACAAATAAAGCAAACCCAAAGGTTTGGCAGAGGTAGGGACGCAGAGGTCTGCTCCCTGTGAGATGCGGAGGACGATATGGGTGCGTGGGGATGGGGATGTGGAGCTTGGGTGCTTCCTGACATCTCCCCAGACCTCTGCTGCCTTTCTCCCTGTGACATTTGGCTCTGCCTCGGCCCCGGCGCTCCCGACAGCACCTTCCAGGACGGGGAGGTTTTTGCCGAAGAGCCAGCACTTAGTTTTCGACGTTTGGTAGGGGCGGAATGAAAAGGGGAAAAAACAAACCCTGTTGGAAGGAGCTGCCGAAGCCCAGTGCCAGGCTGTCACCGGCGGGACGCGCTGCGGGTGCCCGTGCTGCGGGTGCCCGTGGCTCCCTGCCTAAGGGCGCACCCCTGGGTGGAGGTACAGGGGGATCCACCCCCCTGGCTGAAGAACCTGGCAAATAAAGGACTTTTCAGCCCATCGAAGGGGTTTGCTAACCTCTTCCGAGCAGCTTTCTCAGAGTTTACTGCTCCTTTACTGTTGACTCCATCGCCTTAACCTTAAAGCAGGGGGAGGAGAGCAGCGGGGAGGGGGTGGGGGTGTTGGCAGCATATAAGTACATCAGGAGGAATTTTTAAACGACCTTATTGTCTCTCGCTCTAGAAAGACTAGGAGGATTTCTTTTTTAGAGCCAGCAGCTGTTTTGCCTCGCAACTTCGCTTTCAAGGCTCAGCGTCTAGCCAGTGTGCCTCTGACAGAGGCGAGGAGGAGGAAGGCGAAGGCTGAGGGGATGCCGAGGGCAGGCGAACCCCGCGGATGGGCTTAGCTGCGCCGAGGCATTGTTGGCTGCTGCCTCTCTCGGTTACGTTTAGGGGCTGAAATACCACGTTTAAAGGCTGAAATATCACGAGATCGGCTCGGTGAGCCTTTTCTAATTCGAGGGACAAAATGTAATTTGCTATAGCTCTGCTCCCTCGGATGGGAACGCTATCCCTCGGTTCCAAAGGGAAGAAGTAGGCTCGGCGCTTGGCGCACACATGGATGAAGTTGAACAGCGGCGATCGCATCTGCGCTGAGAGAGCAACAGTAGTCCAGGGCTGACTTTTCCAAGCTCAGCCCTGCGAGCGAGAGGCTCCCTCCAGCAGACTTCCTCCATTCCCGGATGCACTTCTCCAAATTCCCACTTCTCTCTAGAATTCCTGCGAAACAGGGGGCTCGCCTGCATTCCGCCTTGGCATGCAGAGCTGCCTTTTCACCGAGCGATTATGCGCTTTATTTTCGCTCTACCTGACTGGGTAACACGAACTCCACGCACCATGTTGCCAGCACGCCGAGTGGATATTGACGTTTGGGACTGAAGATTTCCTTAATTTTAATTTTTCTTTTAATTATATATTTTTTTAATGATTTTGTTTCCTTCTGTCGATTTTTTTGCCCAGTCCCAGAAATATGAGATGTCTCATGAACCTCGCGGATATGTCTAATTCTGGATGCGCGGCGACACACAGAAGTGCTTCTGTTCGTAGCCAGCGGAACACTGGATGCTCCACGGCAGAGATCGGTGGTTTTCTCCTCGCAGCGCCTAACGTGCACACCGGCAGCAGCATCCCTTCCCCGTGACACGGCAGAGGGAGGCATGCAGCTATCGCAACACTTGCGAGATCCTCGCTCCTGACGCTCGAACCCTTTCACGTTCCCGAGGAGATGTTCATCCTTCCTGCCGCTTCTTCAAACTGATTTGGAGGGGGCTGCTCTACGTGGAACACCACAAAGCTACGGCAGGGCTACTCCTCGGAGCAGAAGATGCAAACTGCGAGCCAGAAGCATCCTAGCCCGTTGCAATCCCCTACATTGTGTGTGCCAGCACTTTTTTGTGTGTGTGTTATTACGTAAAGGCTCTTGGAAGCACCTTGGATATTTTACATTCTCCTTCCTCTGCTGGAAGCAATCAGCACGTAGGAATCCTGACGTGGGCTCTGGGACTATAGGACATTCCAGCTCGTGATCCAGCACCGTCAATCGTGAAAAGTGTATACATTTCTGGCTTATCTATGCTTTGTTATGGGTCTGACGTGAGCCCACGTCCACGTCCCCGTCCCCCCCCCCGCAATATTACAGGCAGAATTTCAGCTAAAAGTGTTACAGTAGCACGGTGCGGGAACCCGTGATACTCAGGCAGCAAAACAACCATAGTCCTCGGCTGTAAAAAGCTAATTAAGCAGAAGAGGAAAATCAAGAGAAAGTCGAAAATGTAAGTACTGCCTCTCTTTAACGACGGAGCCTTTAACTTTGGAGCCCCAGGACGGGAAATACCAGGCTGCTCGGCACGTTCTCGCTAAGCTTCATTTTCCACACAATGCAGAAGAAAATGCCAGTTTAAAGCGGCTTCGTTACCGAAGGATTTGCCATCACTACGAGCAGACTTATGTCCTTTAAATTCACGGCATGCACAAAAGAGCAACGTTTGTCCAAAACAGGCTAAAAAATATACGGAACGAGT
>VWZO01021713.1:610954-684343 GCA_013396975.1 Bucco capensis | reverse complement strand
CCCTCGCCTTCAGCTGCCACTCGGGTCACTTCACATCTTTGTATTGTATTTCATCCTGTCATTCCCCTTTCTCTACCTTCCCGAGTACAAATAAATAAACTAACAAACAAACAGAGCCTTGGAAAAGCTGTTGTTGATGGGGAAGCGAGGGGCCAGCCGGGGCTCGGCTCGGCTGGGAGCACACCGTCCCCGGGCTCGTGCTGCAGCTAGTTGTGGCTCTCTCTGTGCAGACCCCCTGCTCTCCCCAGTGCAGACCCCCAGCTTTCCACGAGCAGAAGCCCTGTTCTCCTTGGTACAGTTGTCCCCGGTGCACACCCCCTACTCTCCCACTTCAGACTCCCTACTGTCCCACTTCAGACCCCCCTGCTCTCCCCGGGGACCCCCCGCCCGAGCCGCGGCTGCCACGCCGGGAGCAGGGCGTTTGCTGGGCTCTCCAGAGCCTTTGTGCCTTGGAAGAGATGCGTGTGAACGGGGCTGCGAGTGTTAAAAGTGCCACATAACCGGTGCGAACATATGTTTTATATTTACCCTCGATGCTTTTGTATTCCCGGGATTCAAGGGTAAACTGCCCGGGACAATAGCAAACCCTGAAATATTACCTAGTAAACTGCATTAAAAAAAAAATAATAAAAAAGGGGAAAAAAATAGGGATTTTGCTCGCTGTTGGCAATGATAATTCCCATTTTCGTGGATGTGACATTCTGCATAAGGGTAAATAGCGATAACATGCTATTCTGCGTGCTGTTTTCCAGACCATTTGAAAAACTTGACTGTGTCTGCTGAGGATGTTTGAAGTAGCACAATTCTAAGCAAAAAAGAAAAAAGTATTTTCAGGTTGTTTCCCGCTATGACATAATCGCCCCCGTCAAAATCTGGCTAAGTTCGCCGGAGGGAAAAAGATGTTCATGGTAAATGATGTGGGAGAAGAAAAGAGAGGAGGGCGTTTAATACGCCCTATAAAATACTGTCAGCTCTCCCCGGCTGTGATCTCGCAGATTCTCTTGCATTTCAGGGGAAGTTTATAAATGGTTACCTGGGGTTTACAAATTTTGCTAGTAAAATCTCATTAATTCCATTATGATTTCTGCATCCTTCTCCCGTAAAGGGGCCTGTAAAAAAAAAAGTGTATTAATTCTAACACAAGCGCTGCCATTCATCAACCCGGGAACGTTTGGATTGCTCTATCTGACTGCGCAGAGGCCGATCAAGAGAAAGGCTCTCCAGATAATCGCTGCTATCTCTTGTCCTCCACGCAGAGAGAGCACTCGGTGCTATTTGTTCCGTCCCGGAAAAAAACTCAACTTCTTAAAGAGCCTTGAAAGTAGGTGAACTTCTGAAAACACACCTGAAAGCTGGGAATCTTTATGTGTGTTTGCGTTGTTCGTGAGGCAAAAAGGGAGGCTACCCGGCGGCAATTCCTCATCAGCCGACTTAAAAGAGGCTCCTGCCTGTCCCGAGGCCTTTCTGCCTCCTGCCTCCTCCTCCCTCTCTGTAAACACTAGCGCACAGATGCTCCCCTGAACCCTCAGCCCGGAGCCGCTCCTGCCTCCTTTGGTTCTCCCCTTTCCCGCAGAAGGATGACATCGGGTTTAAGGGAAAAGCTCCGGAGGTTACCCGAGAGCTCAGCGATTCCCAACCCCAGCCCCAACCCCAACTACAGGATCGTTTTGCTGCGGCTTGGTGCGATCTGCTCTGGCTTCCCAAAACCTGCAAGCCCAAGGCGCCTTCCAGGCAGAATTTAACTGCTTGTACTTGGTTTAGCAACGCCGAAGACATCTGATCGTTCCGAGAGGCGAACTGCACTCCCGTCTGAGAGTTTGTGTTAGAACCAAGCACAGCGACAACTGCACAGAGCTGGTTTTAATTTTATTCCAAAAGTGTTTACACATCGACATATGGTAAATTTGTCTCCGCTGAGAAAGTTAAGAATCAATAGCGTTAATAGCTTTGCATAGACATGATAGCAATTAACATTTCTGCATCTCTGCCGGCCCGAGGTTCCTCAAGATAAACCCTTGCGTGCTCAAAGAAAAAGCTCTTTCCATCGAGGCTGAGCTGGCTCTGCCCGCAAAGGTGCTTAGAGGTTCTCTGCAGGGGTTCAGCGGGGCTCCCTCTCTCTGCTGATGGGGAGGAGGAGGAGGCAGCAGGATCCTTGCTCCCTTTTCATCTTGATTTTGCGATGCCTTTGCTCACCAGTACCTGCAAAGCCCGCTCCTGAGGCAAACAATCGGCTTCTTCCCGGCGGGAAGAGCTGAGCAGTGAGGGAGGCTGGAGCCTGCTTCCCCCGGACTCCGGCAAGGATGACAGCGTTCGCCAAGAGCCTCTCGCTCCCAGGGAAGCAGGAAAAGCAAAGCTACCGAGCTCGCTCCCTAAGCCACGCTTCCTATCAAGGTGCCGCAGATCCTTAAGTGTATTCCCTGCTTTTCCCAAGGCATGCTCAGCGAGGTGGCAAAACTCGGGTCGTGCCGGGACTTTTTTTAGATCTCTTCAAGAGATCATCAAACCATGTATTTAGCTATCTTAGAAAAACCCTCATTCGCAGGCATTTGCAAACGCTCTTCTTGCAGCAATTTCCCCCAACGCTGAAGGGCTGTTTTGATTTTTAGTTTTCAGGTGTTACTTTAGGAAGATCATGAAATCATGTACAAAACTCGAAGCCTAACCCGATCCACAGATGGCTATGCACGTCTCGAAGTCAAACAGGTCAAATATTTTTTAAACACGCATTTACCAAGAGAGAGAGAGGGGGGAAAAAAAGGCATCTAAGCTGGAAACCTGTAGGGGCATAACAAAAGGAAAGAGGCCAGAAAGAAATATCCCACAGTGGATTACAAGGTTATGGGACAGGTCACTATAGGAAAGTTAAACAAAAAATGAAGGGTACATTATATAAACCTCACGTAATTAAAAAATAGTTAGTTCCAATGCTGTAGTTATAGCCTCAGGTATTTGTTGAGTTTGTTGATCAAGTGCCTGGGAGTTGATTGATTGGGAGTTTATTCTCTTAATATAACTTTATTTACCCGGCGTTTGATTTTTCACATCACTTAAAAACTGACCGCAGCCTTTAATGACTGCATTTTTAATGAAGACTATCATTATTTTACACTGCAGAAAAAGGAGCAGGATGAGCTCTGGAAGGGACGTAGTCAGACAAGAAATAAACCCAGCCTTACGGAGAGAGGACTCTAAGACAGTAATATATTAAATATTGCAGCGATCGATTTCAATACCCTGAGTGGACACTGGAATAAGAATTTACCCCCAAGATGAAACGATTAGGAATTCTTTGTTGGGAGGAAAAAAAAAGGGGGGAAAAAAGTGTGGGTTTTTTGTATTTTTTTTTTCGCTGATCCTTTTTGTTGAGGTTAGACGAGGGCCAGGCAAGCATCTTTCAACCTCTCAGGTCCGAGTTTGGCATATAACCCTAAAGGTTAGCCACATCTCCACGGCGTTTCCCCGCGGTACGGAGATGGCTCTTTGTCCGGTGGGAGCCGGATTAAATATCAAGCGTGGCTCCGGTGCGCGGGGCAGGGGCAGTGCCCCCGGCAGCGACCGGGCGCCTGCCTGGGGGGCACCGGGGGCTCCCCGCAGCCGTGCCGGGCTGTGCCCTGCCGCTCGGGGCTGTGCTGGTCACGGCGGCGGCGGGATCGCGTCCCTGTGCCGGTGCTGGAGGGGAGCGGCACCGAGCTACCTCCTCACCCCCTCCGGTAGCCCCTTTGTAGGCAGGCCAATTAAAAGGGCAGATAAAGCTGCCCCCCCAGCCACCCCCCGCTTCCTCTGTGCCCCCAGCCCTCTCTTCTCCTCCGCCTCAAGCCACGGCGCTTTTCGGCTGTAATTAATAATTAAAAGTCGGGATGAAAATTAGAGAGGGAGCAGAGGAGGGGCGCGGCGTTCCCGTGCCCCCCCGGGAGCCCTCCTGGGCGCTGGGGATGCGGGAGAAGGTGGCGGGCGTTGTGCGAGGCTGCGGGGCTGGGCTTTCCTGCACCCTGCGGGCCACCTCCCTCCTCCTCCCCCTCCCCCAGGGTGCCGGGGTGGCCACCGGCTTTGCTCCGTTCCCACTCGGCTGCAGGGCAGAGGAATTGCAGCCCAGAAAATGTGAACCTGTTGAGTGGCACATCCCGAGAGCTAGGGCCGGTAGATCCTTTACATTCCCAAACCTATGCAGTTGGGATGCCATCGCTGGGCCCCTGGATTCACCTGTCACTGCGATCACTTGCCCCGAGCACTGACAAATATTCACAATAAAAGAGTGAAAGGGTCTCTTAAGGTTCACTGATTTGTGTGTAGAACTTTGGAAAACTGCAAACAAGCGAGAAAAATTGTCCATTCTTGTGAAGGGAAATACAAGTTTGCACTTAGGCGTCCAGCCACAAAACCGCAGGACTGGCCAAAGAGCCACTGACACACACTGTAATCTCCAGAACAATTTCATTTCCTCTCGTCCCTCTCTCCCTCTTTACTGGTTAGCAAAGGGGAAAATCTGAGGGTTTAATCCAGAGAAAGCCTTTTTCATTTATTCCCACTGCAGGGAGAAGGGGATATTGAGAAAAGCCAACAAAATGGAGAGGGAAGTCCTCGGGCTCCGCGCTGTGAGCATCCAGGCAGAGGACACATGCGAGCTAGAGGGAAATAGAAACTGGCACTATTAAATTGCCTTAAAAGGGTGCCTTTGGATTACTGGTACACGGGATCTAGTAATTAAGGCTTTTCTCTTTAGAGAAAACCTTTTCGGGTTGGTGTTGCAGAGTGATTGCTGCACGCTCGGGAGGAAAAAAAGAAAAAGACAAATAAAAGACCAGTTTTCCCTTTAAGCGCCCGAAGTTGCTGCCACGCAAGTCGTTTTTACTAAAGATGACATGAAATTGTAGGGAATTAGCAATAATCACTGAGGGATCTGGTTTATGCCGTCTCAGGCCTCAGAATCCGCTGTTCCCGTCTTGCTGGGAGCAGGGAAAAGCCCTTCCCGATTAAATTCTGCATTAATAGAACTTGGCAACCGGCAACAAAAACCTTGCTTAAGTGAAATGAAGAGACAAAAGGCACTTTAACTGCTGAGGCTGGGGGCTGGGGACCTTGTGCCACTAATTTTAAATGAAGACGACGTCCATGCCTTGCAACCAGCGGAGAGCCCGTGCCTGGGCTGGGTGAGGGATAGCACTAATTCCGCGGGGCTCCGCGCAGGGCTCGCCTCCCTCCGCACCCTCCCGGGCACACCGCGAAGATCCGCGGGAACCCACTCCTCTGCTCCCGGCTGGGGATGCTTCCACCTCCTCTGCCCAGGCGATGGAAAAGCAAGGAGCTCACGGCACCCCCTGCCCAGCGCCCAGGACAGGCAGGAGGTGGTGCGGGATGTCCCCACGCACTGCCCACGGGAAGCTGCTGGCCGGGATGGGACATGTCCTGCGCGGGGAGGTTGTTCTTTCCCACGGGGACAAGCGGCCTCACAAGTCCTTTCTCGATGGCCGTGAGCTCTGTGCTGCTCGGGGGTGGTGTGTGGGGAGGATCCCACGCGTGTCCGCGGAGCGCCCGGTCCTACCCCGGTAGTGTCGGCGCGGAGCCGGGAGCGGAGCGGGATGCGGAGCAGGGAGCGGAGCACGGAATGGGATGCGGAGCGGGTGCAGAGTGAGGTGCGGAGCGGGATGCGGAGGGGGCGCGGAGCGGGATGCAGAGCGGGATGCAGAGGGGGCGCGGAGCGGGATGCGGAGCGAGGTGCAGAGCGGGATGCGGAGCCGGGCGCGGAGCGGGGCTGCAGCCCGTGCCGGGGCCAGCTCCGGGCGCGGAAATAGAAATGTAACATCTCCGCAGACAAATTAATTTTTGACGGATTTATGGCACGGTTGGCTCCTAGGATATTCATTGGCTCCTCGGAGCTGAACTGAAGTCCAGGGAGCGGGAGGACAAACAGGCAGCGTCTGCTCGGCGGAAAGGCTCCAAGAGGATCTGCCAGCCAGAGATCAAGACACTTTGTGCATTTTGCACAGATAATGCCCATATTCCGAGTGAGTGATCAGAGAACTCCGGTATTGTGAAGTAAAATGAGAGGAAGGCGAGTGACGTGGGAGCCGAACAATGGCATTTCTGAATCGGTTTGCTTGATTGACATTTGGGGGCTTCATGACCCGAGGGAATAGGACTCATTACCGTGAATACACCAAAACATCAACCGAGATTAGAACTCTGGATCCTTTAAAAATCCTATTTCATTCTAAATTATAGTGGGAAAATACCAATTCTGAGGAAAAAAAAAGAAAGAGAGAGGGAAGAAATTACTCCTTTATGCTCCTTTAATTGCTCAAAGCCCCCAAATAGAGTAAGAAATACCGTCAAGATTTTAGGCAGCATTTAAAGGGAGAAAAATTAACTTTACGAACTAAAACCCTTGCTGCTGACAGAACACTGAAGGCAAGGAAATACATATTTCTGGAAGCTGCAGATCCTGCGCCGAGCTGAGATGGGAACAGGAGCACAGTGCAGGAATAACTTCCTCGGAAGGCCGTTTGGAAGATTGATATGAATAGCTAATTAGATATTATTCAATTTTCCTTTGCTGCGTGTTTAATATCCCAAATCCTCAGGAAAATAAAAAAAAAGGAAAATAAAAAGAAGAAAACAAACAAAAAGAAGATAAGTAACATGACAGGGAAAAAAGCATGAGGGGAAAATAAAAGGGTGAGGAAAAACATGTCCAAAGCAGCCTGGAGAGTCAGGAAAAGCAATCGCTAGGAGTGCCTTGGGATTCTGCTTGGAAAACCAGCTGGCCCTGAACAAAGTCTATTGCTCACAAAATTGGGAGCTAAAAAGAAAATAAATCTAGCGGGGTGTGTGTCGGAGGAGAAACCTCTCTGGGAGCCGGTGAGCAGCCCCAGCCACCGTCACCATTTGCTCATCTCCCGAGCTCCCTCCGGATCCCAAAGCGAAGCCACAGTCCCTGGGTCCAGCTCAGGGCCAACGGGGGTCAGGTGTAGTTCTGTTTGCTCCTTCTATCTTCAGGGCGACAAATGCTCTCGGGGCTCTGAGCCAGGACGAAGCCTTCAGCCAGTGGCACCGTGAGGGAGGCTGCCAGAGAAGGGTGCTCTGATAGCGATACCAAAGCTGAGCGTGGCTTAGGAGTCATCGCTTTGCACAATGGAAACAAGGATAAGGTTTCATCTGTTCTGCGACCAGAAATACAAATAATTAGGACCGTGCCAGATACAAGTTGGTGCGTTCAGGTTCAACCACAGGCACAAACCCAACCCGATGATTATCTAAATGTTCAATTAGACGCTACTGAACGGCCAATGACTCAAAGCCTCCGCACATCTAGATACCATCTCGATACGGAGACATCCTGCTTTTAATTGATGACTGCTTTATTCTCATTCTTGTCAAGAAAAATAGAGGTCACGTCACACTAAAATTAAGATTATTTTAATTTATTTAGGCTCTTCAGTAAAAACCCAGCCTAATTCTAGGCGAGAGGCAGGCAGCGGAACTCGTTGGAGAGTTCGAACAAAGGCAGCGCCGCCCGGTGCCGTGCCCCGCCGAGCTTGGGGCAGAGCAGGAGCGCTCCCTCTCTTCCCCGCGCCCCTGGGAGGTGGCACCTGGCGAATGGATGACCCCGAACCGCCGGGCCCCAGCCGGTACCGGCCCTCGGCCGAGCCCAGTTCAGACTGCGGCGCTCCGCTCCCGTCTGCCTGCCTATCTCCCACCCGGGCACGGCGGGGAGAGACCTGCAGAGAGCACACCCGGAGCGGGGAGCTGCGGAAGCGCTGCGGAGGCTCGGCGAGCAGAGGCGGCGGCCCCGTCCCCGCAGCTGCGCGGGGTGGTCCCCGGGGAACAAGGGCGCGGGGCCGAGGCGAGGCCGCGGCCGAGCACTGAGCCGCCGCTGGCGGCGCCAAACGCGAGCCGGCAGCGCCCCCTGCAGGGCGGCGGCGGCACTGGCCCTTAAAGGGG
Organism: Bucco capensis; assembly: GCA_013396975.1. Classification (NCBI taxonomy): domain Eukaryota; kingdom Metazoa; phylum Chordata; class Aves; order Piciformes; family Bucconidae; genus Bucco; species Bucco capensis. The sequence goes on along the minus strand of VWZO01021713.1, from coordinate 676,405 downwards.
CAGGAGCTCTTAAGGTGGAACGGGCGCGGAGCGGCGGCTGCGCACCCCCGCGCCCGCGGCTCGCTGCGGGCACTCTGCGTCCCGCCCGACGGCCGCGGCACTGCCGCTTGCCTCCTCCTGACAGGCTGCCGCTGCTACCGCCGTTCTCCCCTCCTCAGACCCCGCTCTGCCGTGGAGGAATCGCTGGTTTCGCTGCGCACTGTAGCGCGGAGTGTTCCCACGCGGAAGCTGCGGGTGGATCAGTCGCGGGCAGCGGTGTCGGGACAAACCCCGCCTTTGGATGCACCGGGGACATCACCGAGGGAGGTGTCGGTGGGGCTGCCCTGGCCGAAGCTGCTAACGGGGTTCCCCAGGACTCCTGACAGAGACCACCCTGCTCCTTCCCGGGACATGGATAGCCCCTGCCACTCGCAAACCGATCCCCGCGACCGGCCGCCGCTCCGGCTTCGCCTCCCGCCTGGAGGGTGGAAGAAAAAAGGGAAAGAAGGAAAAAAAGAAGTGTTAGCGCCCCGCAAGGGGTGACCCGTGCGGAGCCGGGAGCGCGCAGAACTCCCGCCAGCCCCGGGCAGCTTTACCAGGAGGTCTGGGCAGGCTTCTCGGGAGGATGCTCTCCCGCGTGCCCATGCTCCCACTGCGCACACGGGCACGGCAGAGGCTCCGCTTTGGGCGAGGCAGGACGGAGGCTGCGGGTGGAAACGCTCCCAGGCGCGCAATTGCTGCGGAGCATCCTCCTGCTGCTACTCTGCTCCACTTGTCCCTAGAGCAAACCAAATACAGTTGATTAAAGTAAAGAAAAGAAAAAGAGAGTCGGGAGGACAATTCCACCCCTGCCAGTCTTTTGGAGCTGCCCGAGAAGGGCCGTGCGGCTCCGTCCTGCCCTGTCCGGGGAGCGGGGGATGGATGCGCAGCCGTGCGCGCTCCCCCGCGGTCCGCTCCGAACCCTCCGGCCTCACCGAGCGATAATTTCATTCCGGCTCTTGGGGTTGGGGCGAAAGCTCGGTGACAGCCCGGAGGGTCCTGCCAGAGGAGCATTGCTGAGGCATTGCTCAGCGCTGGCGTGGCAGAGCCGCGCAGTTCCCAACTCCGGCCCGCGGCCGCGGCACGAGTGGGCATTGGCCAGGGACCACCCGCCTGTGCCCCTCTGGCACCCTCCGAAAGGAATCCGAGCAGGTAGAGGCGGGGGTTGGGGATGCCTCTCGGCTGCGCGATCGTTGCTCTGAAAATTCAGAGGCGAATTTCTCGTGTTCCTAGGCAGGGATGGAATTGTTTTGGGGGGAGAGTTGGAAACTAGTGAAGACAAATCTGCCTTACATCTGCTCCACACAGACCGTTAAGCACCACGAGGTTTCCCTCGCGTGTTTCTTTAAGCGGTGGTTCGTGGTCGCGCCTTACAGTGGCAGCGGTGAGGCAACCCTACCGCCCAGCTCCGCGCAACTCTGCGCAGCTCCGCGCTCTCAGGGCTCCTCGCAAGCCTCCGCCGAGCTGCCCGAAAATAACAGCGGAAGGTTTTCAACACCAAACCCGTTTTCTGCTCTCCCCCTCCCCGCGCAGCAGGGCCGGATGGTGACAGCATTCCTCTACGCGGCTCTGCGCAGCTCTGCGCGGAGCGCTCCCCGACCGGCTCCGCTCTTTGCAGTTCAACAGCCCAGGGCAGCTCTGGGGCAAGGGGAGGATTCCCGAGCCATGTCCATCTGCCTTATTTGTTTTGTTTTCCTCTTGAAGTTGGAACTCCCTTTTGCTTGAATTGAACAACTGCATTGGGCAAGCAGTCAGCGCTGGGGCTCTCCTGGCAGGAGAAGGTCCCCGAAATGTGGCAGTTATCCCTGTAGCTTCCTGCTGAGGCTTCCACGGGTGGGAGGCTTAGAAAAGTAAACCAAACTGCACCCTGCCAAATCACCCAAGAGACACAGCTGCTGGAGGGGGAAGCGATGGTTTCCCCCCCGGGCTCATGCACAAGAGGATTAAAAGCAGTACAGAGCCATTTATTGATTGATCTCCTGTTTGAGGGGAAGACTGTGAGATCCTGAAGGGATGAGCAGAGCCCTGAGGGAGCAGCAGTCCCACAGACTCCAGCAGCACCCTGAGCCATAAGAACTGCGATTAAAGCAGATCAGGTACCTTAGTTCCCCTTTTTATTTGAGCATCAGAATCTTCTGCCTTCCCTCGACAAAAATGCCCTCATCCGAAGTGGTCTTTTAGTCTTCCTTTTAAATTTAATTTTGTTTTTTCCCCGTTTTCAGAATGAAGCACATTTTCTCCCCAAAGTAAACACAATGCATGTGACCAAAACCCTGGCAGGGCCAGCAGCAGGGAACTGAACTTTTAAAGAGGCTGAGGGCTGCCAGTGATTGATGCTGTGTGCCTCTGACAACAGAGCCTCTGGAGCTAATTGCCTCTATAAACGAAAAAAGATATTGCCCTCATTTTATCAAACACATTCTTTGTCCAGGGCTAAAACAAGTGTCACAGTAAATGGACATGACTGTAGAGATTAATAGTTTCCCAGCAGTGAAACCTGAATAAGGAACCCCACGTTGGCAGCCAGTCTCCGGTTTAAACTGGGAAGGAGGTTTACATCCATTTTCCAGGAGCAGCTTCTCTTCCAAGGATCCACCTATGGTCACCTGGGATTGGGATAACCCACGGCTGCTGTCATGGAGCAGAGGAGGATTTGGGTAACCCACAGGACCTCCCTGGGAGTCCTCCAGCCCTGGGGACTTGTCTGGCAGAGCTTTGGCTGAAGGTGCAGGGTACAGCTCTCCCATCCACCCTCCAGCAGACACGATGGAGAAGGGACTGCAGTAGCTTTCCTTTGGGGTTCACGAAAGGGTAGAGAGAGCCTTACTTTTTTCTTGCAGAAGAGCTTCAGATGTTTTCTCTCTTCTTGCAAACATTTTTTCCCTTTATAGCTTGAAGACCAGCAGCCAATATTAGGAAGAACAAGGGGAAGCTTTATAGCAATATTTAGTCAAACAGATAACAGCAAAATCTGTGAGCACCTAACAAAATCAAATTTCATCCTCAGCCAACACCGAGATGCAGCTTCTGAGATCTTTCTGTTACAGCTCCCCAGTTTATGCTTTACTCCCATTCTTTCCCTTGCAAGCCATTCCCTCAACTTCATATCCAGGCAGGATAACAGTGCCCTGTCATGCTCTTAGGTTGAACAAAATCTATCTGCCCTCTGCACTTGATGTTTTTGTAGATTGAGAGAATTGAACACTGAGGGTCACAGCTCCTGCTTAGTCCAACCTCAGTGACTTTGGCCAAAAAGCCTGTGAAGGTCCTGAAGCACAGGTAGAGCCCCTGAGGCTCCTCTCGAGCTGTTGTTCATTTCTCCTCATCTTCTCTGGAGTTGTTACTGACAGAGAACCTCTGGAGTAAACCATCTTTGCATAATCATTTAAGCTTCAGCTTTAAACTCCCAAATCCATACCCTTGTCTCTTTTTTTTCCCGTTGGGAGTTTGTCCCTCTCTCCATGGGATAACATCCTCAGTGCTGATCTTTCCCCTGCTGAAGCTGCCTTGCAGATAGCATGGAGAGTGCAGTTATGCCTATTAGTCACAGTGCTCGGCCCTGGTGTTAGACTAATTTGGAAAGACTTCCTGCATGGCAAGAAACAGCAGGATTTGATCAGAGTCAGGGATCCATTACAATCTGCAGCACGGCTCTTGAAGGAGCTTTATCACCTGGGACAGTTAAAAACTGCACTGCAGGAGGCAGCAGCCAAAAAACCAAACCACGCAGAAACCTTAAATGCAAAGGAAGATGGATCACTGGTCTGCTGGATCTTCTCCATCACTGGATTCCAGGGCAGTCACTTGATTAAACAGTAATAATAATAAACCCCTGACAAAGCAGGGAGGGGATGGACAGTGAATATTGGCTCTTTAGCTGCACTCTTCTGCAGAATACTAAATGAATGTTCCCACATGATGTCCAAGCATCAATCCTGTTCTCCCTGGAAGTCAATGGTGACATTGCTATTGCCTCCCATAGAAGGGAGCTATTTATCTGAGGGCATCTTGCTCCAAATAAACAGAAGGAAATAGATCGGGCTGGAATAATATCTTGAGCTTCCTTTTGCTCCATTTGAACAATTGCATTGCTGCTAGGTTATTAAATCTTGACTTCACCCCAAGAGAGGTTCCTGTTGTATTGCTCTCCTCTTCCCTTTGCTGCAGGGATAATCAAACATTTCAATAGCTTTCTGTTGACTCTCAGACCAGAGTTACTTTTAACCCTTTTTCAGCCTCCTCATACAAAAATGTTAATGAAAACAACTGCAGACAGTGCTTGGTCCATCTGCATACCAATCAGACTGTGTAAAACCCGGGTGCTCTCTCCAGGGGTGAAAAGCAGGTGCTTGGCAGAGAGGGAAATCCATGGATGCGTTTTGTACTGAGAAGGAAATCACCTTGTGAGATTTGAGTACAGGTGCTAGGCAAATACACAAGAGTTTTGATGACAGCCTCTGCTTTAAAATGCTACCCTAGAGCTCCCAGATCACCCCTCGGGCTCACAGCAACTGACATAGTCTCCTTTTTGAACAAAATAAAACAAGCTGATCTTGGAATGGGCACTAAAAGTGCTTCTCTCCTGGTTTACATGAGACAACCCTTTCGCTGCCTTCTTGTAATCCCTTTTTTGTTTTGCCATGGAAACATCCCCAATAAGATTCACAGCTGTTTATGTGAATGTCTAACCCTATTAGGTGTGAAAGGGGAGAGCTACAAAGGTAACCAGTTATTCTTGGGTTTTAACTAATGTAACTCCACCTGAATTTTCCCCTTGATTGCCAGGGCAAACCTAAGCAGTACAGGGAAAATGTGGTTGGTTTTGCTGATGTCTTTCCATAGGATGCTGTAAATAGCAGTGTTGAGAGGCATGCCAGCTATGAGCCCTGCTACATTAAGTGACCTCTTAGCTATTAACAGCCTGTGTTTCTCCAGTGTTATTTAAGCAGAGCAGTGATAAATAAATACAGACCAACACCACAAACTCACAGCAAGACTTTACCAGCTGTGCCTTGGTGTAAAAACCTTCCCCAACGAGTGGATAATTTGCTTTCCTCATCCAGCAATATAACAGCCAGAGGCCCTGGTGTGTTAATAAACTTTCCAGGGGGATGGAGGAGGCAGGGAAGGGTTAAGAGGCACAGCCTGGGCTGCCTCCAGCCCCTTCTGCGGGGAGGGCTGCAGGGGAAGGAGGGTGCGGGGAAAGCCTGTGTCGGCTCTTCGGGCAGGGCAGAGAGGTTTGGGAGGTGTTAGGTCGGGTAGTAATGAGCCATGCCTTAAGGGAAGGGCCTACGAGAGATCTGGGAGCTTCCCGGGAGGCCAGAGGTCTGCCAGGGCTGGAAAGGAGCCTGGCGCTTCGGAAGGATGCTACTGGGGATACTCTGGAGGGGATGCTCCGGGGGGGATGCTGCGGGAGGATGCTCTGGAGGGGATGCTGCGGGGGGATGCTCTGGAGGGAATGATCCAGGGGGATGTTCCGGGGGGATGCTCTGGAGTGATGCTCCAAGAGGATGCTCCGGGGGGGTGCTGAGCTCCCTGCGCCCCGACCCCCTGGGGTACCCTGGCACAAAGCAGGCAGGAACATGGTCCTGCAAGTATCCCTCGGGAACACAAGCTGTCCCATCTGGAACCTCCCTCACACTTCTCCCCTCTCCAGCCCAGGCTGGCAGGGCTGGGCAGGGCTGGGCAGGGGGAAGGGGCTGGCAGGGGCAGGGCCGGGCAGCAGTGGGCAGCAGCGTATGCGCTGCTCTCTTTTCCTGAGGAGAACTGGGCTCGAAACCTAGCCTCCGGGCTCAAAAGGATGCTGCGGCGGCTCGGGAGCAGCTCTGCTTCCAGGGATCCCACACCATGGGCAATGGGCATACTCTGCTATTCCTGGTGTGTGGGCACCATTTCTGTTGGGAATTTGACTGAAATGAATGTTTGCAGCTTTCTCTCTTGGCCAAGTGCTAACACAGAGTGCTGGGGCAGAGGAAAGGTCTTGCCCCTAGCTCAAACCCACAAATCTTTTGGAAGCAACTTGAGGCTATTACAAATTCCCTAATGTGTTCCAAAAGTATATATTTTTTTCAAGACACAGTGCTTTGCAGCACAAATACTAAGGGAACCACTTGGTTTGCCAATAACCCAGCTCAGTTGTGCACATTCCAAGGCAGGACTGGGAAGGTGTTTGCTGCCTGGGGGCTGCATCCTCATTTAAACATCATTACTCCTCCTCTCATGACACAGCACTGATTTTATTGGTGTTGTCTTTGTCTGCATGTGAAAATTTGCCACAAGACAGGGGTTTGTTTTGTGTTGAGAAACACCTGGGGAAGAATATTCCTCTGCTCCCTTTGCTAGAGGTCTGCTTATTGCTGTCAGCTTTCTGCAGGCCACTGCTGATTTGACTAAAGCTAAACCACCTCCTTTGGCTTTGCATTGTGCATGATTTTAACAGCAGAAGATAGCATCTAAACACCTTTTTATCTACTTTCCCTCCTACTGGGCTTGTAACATCAAAGATCATCTGTGTTCCAAGGGGGGGTGCAAGTTCTCCTCTGACAGGGGTGGTTGGAAATCAAACTGGCTGTACTTGATCACAGTGGGATCTGCATGAAAATCCATCTCCAAGTTGAGCTGTAATGCTCACCTGTCTAGGTCAATTTGGGAACAAGAAGAATGATAAGCACATCAAGCTGAAAGAGTGTTGTTGCACAGTGGGGCTGTGCCACTGCCAGAGCAGCACGAAAAGCTGATCCAGGTGAATGTGGAGCTGCATGCAAAGCCACGTGGGTTTATCCCAGAGGTGATTAGATGCAATTCCTTCTGATGATTTTGCCTTTCCACTTGCCCTGACAGCTACCTGGGGGTTAGCCCAGCTGAGCCATGGTTCTCAGCTACACTCTGAGCTTGTTTGGGCTTTTGTGCTCAAGCTTGCTAAGCATTTGGCCTCCTGGAGCCCTGGTTTCTCGTGCCCCTGGAGGCTGCTGTGGGGCTGAGCTCTCAGCAGGGGCTGCAGCAGCAGCCCAAGGCTATCCCATCCTTTTGGGCCAGGTGAGGACTGGGGGGGTCCTGCCTCTCCTTTCCACAGAGGAAATTTCCATTACCAAACTATGTCCAAAAATAAGTGGAGGTTGTGAAGTCAAGTGCTCAGGATTGAGGAAATCAGAGTGATGTTTCCTGTGCTGTCTTCCCTCTTGGTCTCCAAGCCGTTATGATGCAACCTTGGAGTGCTCCAACTGCTCTTACAGCTTTCCTTCTCTTGTGAGAATGAATAACTATTTCTGCAAATGACTTAGCAGCAATAGCCTGATGTTTGCTCATGTTACAGAGTAAAAATGGATTTTTCTGGTTGGTTTTTACTGAGCAAAATGTTCTTTTTAATGGAGTTTTGGTGCCGTTGAACCCGAGCATCCTGTGAGCCTAGTGGAGATAGACATCTGTAGAGGAGCTGAGCTGTTGTCTCTCCTCCTCCTCTTTTATTTCTCTGCTCTCTTGTCACTTTTGGCAGTTCTCAGCCCTTATCTCAACGTTTGGGCAGGGAGGTCAGCATTCAGCAGAGCCAAAGCAGGCTGCCTGCTTGGCCCCCAGAGGAAGGAAGGATGCCTCTTCCTGCCCAACTGCCAGCACAGGAGCTGCCACTGCCTGCTCCCCTCTGCTCAGGGACGAGCTGCAAACAGCAGCACAACCTCCTGGGCTGAAGCTTGCACACAGCTTACTGAGCCAAACTGCTGCTCAGCTCTTCTTCTTGCAGCCTTTGTCTCAGGTTAGAACTCTGTGTATTCCTGCTCCATCACTGCCTGAAAATGTGTGAGTTAACCTTCTGAAAGCAGGAGAGGCTCTGCTTGTGTCAGGTGCAAGCTGTACTTTTTTCCAGCAAGGAAGAAGGCTGAGTAAGGAAGATGTTACCCCAGGGGTGCAGCTGCTACTCCCAGACTGACTCAAACCACTTCTCTTTGTAGAGCTATCCTTAGAAAGCAGGGAGCTGCTGGGAGCATGGAGTGGTTTTGGTTGGAAGAGACCTTTCAGATCATCAAGTCCAGCCATTCACCAGCATTTTCTTTGCCTTAGGATAAAACTGAGGGAGGACAGGTATTTGTGTGTCTGTTTCTTCCACTCATGTCCTTGTGGCAATACATGGGTATAAACATTAAGTACATTTCATACCTTTGCAATATTTACTGTAGTTATGACTTTGAAACTTGACCCAGCATGGATAGGAGGTTGGAGGATGATCTCCCAGAAGGAAAGAGCTTAGTTTTTGCTGACAAAGGAGAGCCAGAGCCTCTGCAGAAGTCTCTCCCTTCCATGCTCTTCTCCTTCTCTGCAAGGTGAGGAGATGTCAGATGTCTGACATGGTTTCTGCAGGAAGGCTGAGGACAGTCAGCCAGGAATGGTAACTTCTCCTCTGGATCCACTTAAATCCCTGGCTCTGTTAGGCTAATAAAGTTGCAGGCTGCTGCTGCAATCCATCCCAGAGCCTGCCTGCAATAGCTCCTGCTGATGAGTGATGCCAGCAAGCTCCCTGCTCTTTGCCCTGAAGGATATGCTTCTCTCTTGCCTGTGCCTGCAGATAGATAACCAAGGCTCAGGTTGTGGTTCCTGGGGTGCTTTGTGGCCTAGGACATGGCAGCACAATGTCACAGCCCTGGAGCTGGCTTCCAGAGGCTGCTCTCCTGCTTTATCCTGGCCTGGCTGCAACTGAGCAGCTAGAGCACAGCTCTGGGTCCTTGATTCCAGCAGAGCTGCTGTCTCAGCAATTCACAGAGCTTCTCCCCTTCCAGCTCTGGGTAGATGTATCCTGGAATGTTTTTATAGATGCTGGCAGCCCAGGAAAGAATAATTAGGATGATGATGACTCGTAATTTGCCATCAATGGCTTGTTTTATTTACAAAACATCTGTTCTTCATCAATCCTCATCTTCTCTCCTCCTTTCATCGTGCTGATGCCCATGGCACTAACAAAACATTGCTCTCTCTTGAAAAAGTAATGACAGGAAAGTTGTTCAAGTACAAGTAAAACAAACTCCAAGGATCATTAAGCTATCAAATGTTTTCTAAGTACCAATAACCACTCTCTAATTGTATTTCAATATCAGGTGGTTTGAATAATCTGAACTTCTGGCTGGAATGGAGAGAAGCAAAAGGAAATCCAAGTGTTCAGAAGATGTGGTTCCCCAAGCCCATGGCTTGGCTCTTGCCAGGGCTCCTGATGCCTTGAGGATGTCTTGTTTGTCCTGGTCCACCCTCAGAGACAGAGATGCCTTGCTGGAGTTTCGTCCTGCTGCCTCCCTGCTGAGGCTCACAAGGCTGTGGAGATGTCTGCAGTGCTTTGTGCAGTAGCCTCAGGCATCCCTTAGATCTCTCAATTAGAAGCACAGGCTGATGTTAAATGCTTTGTCAGTCAGCAGCATCCCTGCCATGTGCAGCATGGCTCTGAGGTCCAGCACACACACACACACACTTGCTGCTGGCTTTGGGACCAGGCACAGGGCACAGCAGCACTGCAGCTTTGATGTCTGCAGCCACAGGGCTTTTTGCTCACTTTGTTCAAGAAAATGCCTCCCATTAGGCTCAGGTGAGTGAGCTGAAGATAACCATGGAGATTTCTGCAGATCTTGCAGTGTTCATCACTTGGAGTGTTCAAACCAAGCTGTGTTATTATTATTATTCTTCACTATGTCTCTGTTTTTTTTGTTACCTTTATAGACGTTTTCTGCATTGTCTCCTTCCCTCTGGATGCTTCCAGCATCCTTCCCATCCAAATCATAGAATCCTAGAGTCCTAGACTGGTTTGTGTTGGAAGGGACCTCTGGAGCTCATCTAGTGCAACCCCCCTGCAGTGGCCAGGGACATCCCCAACTAGAGCAGCTTGCCCAGAGCCCTGGCAAGCCTCACCTGCAATGCCTCCAGGGATGGGAACTCAACCACCTCCCTGGGCAACCTGGGCCAGTGTTCCACCACCCTCGTGGGGAGGAACTTCTTTCTAATGTCCAGTTTAAATCTACTCTTCTCCAATTTCAAACCATTGCCCCTTGTCCTTTCCCTGCAGGCCTTTGCAAACAGGCCCTCTGCAGCCTGCTTGGAAGTTCCCTTTAGGTCCTGGAAGGTCACTAGTAGTTCCCCTGAAGCCTTCTCTTCTCCAGGCTGAACAATGCCAGCTCCCTCAGCCTGTCCTCAGAGCAGAGGTGTTGCAGCCCCTGAGCATTCTCGTGGCCTCCTCTGCACCTGCTCCAGCAGCTCCATGGCCTTTGTGTGTTGAGGGCTCCAGAGCTGGCCCCAGTATTGCAGAGGAGGTGTGAGCAGAGCAGAGTGCAGTGGCACAATCACCTCTCTGGGGAGGGCAGGAGAGGCAAGGGGGAAATCCCTTGGCCATCAGCTCAGCAGCACTGATGGAGCTGAATGGACTCTTCCCCATCCCTCAGGCTCTGAAGCCAGCCTGTGAGCCTTGCCTTGTGCCCAGGGCACACTGCATGTCTCCACACTGAAGTTCTGGCCCAGGCCTGGGCTGCTCATGTTCCCCGAGCAGGCAGAGCTGGGTGCACTGAGGCCAGCCTGCAGCAAGGCCAAGCTGCACCTAACCATCTCCTCATCCACAGAGCCATCCCAATCCTTCCCATCCTGGAAGGTGTCTCTCATCCCTCCTAGCTCTGTGTTCTCAGAGAGGAGAACCACTGCTGTGCTTTCTTTCTGACAAGGCATATGCTGTTGGGATCTCTATTTTTCATTGATTAAGAGGTGGGTCTCTGATCCAAGGTTTTGGCCTCCGTGCTGTAAAACATTATTCTAGGCAGGGTCCCAAAGGCATTTTTAATCACCAGGCTAGATGAAAAAGAATCTCCATCTCTAAGTATCCTTGGAAGTACCAGCAATGTAAAATGCCAAGTGGGTCTGGGCAACATTTTGGTTGTTTAAGCCACAAAGGCTTAAAGAAGGTTAAACAAAATCCTGTCTTTGAAAAGAAAATGTGATGCAGGCCTTTGGAAGCTTCTCCCCTCTCAGTCCTTTGCCTTTTGGATGGGAGGATCTCAAATGCTTCTCAGCAATGCTCTCCCTCTTATTAGCAGAGGAATGGTCCTTGCACAGCACCTTTGGGATGGCTCTGGCACCTCAGCTTATTGCTTGGCATGGGCTCATGCTTGGCCATGCCCTGAGGAACCTGAGAGCTATCAACCTGTCCTAGGCATTACATGATGCCTTGGGATAAGACAGGAGGAAAAGTCCTCAGGTTGCTCCAGGGGAGGTTCAGATGGTTTGTTAGGAAGAATTTCCTCCCCCAGAGGGTTCTCAGGCATTGTGCCAGGCTGCCCAGGGAGCTGCTGGAATCTCCATCCCTGGCAGTGCCCAGAAGCGTGGAGCTGTGGTGCCTGGGGCATGGCTCAGGGCTGAGCATGGTGCTGCTGGGGTAATGCTTGGACTGGATGAGCTCAGAGGTCTTTCCCAACCAGAATGATTCTAGGATTCCTATCAGAAGCACCTAGGAGGTGGTTTTCCTGCTCTTTTCAAGGCAGGTAGGTGGCTGTGGCTGGAATTGCAGCTTCAGCTCCTGCTCCTGGAGTTGTGCTGTGCATGTGTCATTTCCCTGCTTGGGACTGTAGCTCTCCCTGAGCCCTCAGCCTGCATCTTCCAGCCAGAGCTTGCCCTGGGCAGTCCTTCCATGAAGTGTGCTCTCCTGGATTCCACCCATCTTTCTATTTTCACATGCTAAATCATCCTCAAACATTTAATACTGAAGGCCAACACAAACATTTCTGTGTGCTCCAACAACCCAAATGAGTCTGCACCCTCTGGAGAGTCCTTTAAAAACAAAAAATCACTTTCTTTCCCTTTGGAGATGATTAATAGTATGAGATTCCACCAGTATTTTCCTAGGCTCATACCACATGAACATGTAGCATGGACTATCTCAGAGCTGTTGGAGTAGGTGATGAGAGCCAGGAAGGTAGGAAAGCACTCAACTGGAGGATAGCTGCTCACAAGGCTGCTTTGAAAGCAGAATCTGTGCTGTCAGAGCTGAGTTTTATGAGCAGACAATGCTAGCACGACCTCTCCTGGAGGTCTCCTCTCACTTTCTGCTCCAAAGCTCAGTTCTCAGTTGTTTATAGCTCTGCCATCTGTGATCTGCTTGGCCTGGAAGCATCCTTAGTGTGAGCCTGGCTTGGGCTGTGCTACTTTGGGAAGCTTCAGCCAGGATGCTTCATCTGGAAGGGGGAAAAGGGCTGTGGCCAAGCTAAAACTCCTTGTTTGTAGTGGTGTTTGAGCTCCTTGCTCTGGCTCTGCTGCCAGGCTTGCAGCAGGGCACTGTTTGGATTGTGTGCAGTTGTGGTTGTGGTGCAGCACAAGAAGACTGAAGAGCAAAGCTGCTCTTTGCTCTGCCTTTGCCTGCCTAGCCCCAGCATTTGGCTGACCTCCTGGTGCATCCAACCTGCTCCTAGCTAAGAGCTGCAGCACCAGGGATGCAATGGGGGGATATTCCTTTTCTTCTGCCCTAAAAACCAACCCCATGTGCTCTCCTTGTGTCTCTAAACAGTGCTGAACCTGGAGCTTGTTTCCTTGTCAGCTGGCTTGAGGACTCTTTTTCCATTGGCACGAGACAGACTCTTGATGTGCTGGCCCAGCTCAGGGCCCCACTCATCCAGACAAGCTCCCTGTGCCAGGAGGTACATTAAAGCATCCTAGTGCCCTGCTTGTCTGAGAGCAGCCTTCTGTGACATGCTAAACTTCCCTACACAAACATTGGCCTAGGCAGAGTTTATGCCTGCTCATTTTTACTTCAGGACACCCCCAAAAATCACATTTTTCACTCTTGAAGTGGTGAAGACAACTTTACTTTCACATCTATACTACTACATTGCCTTTTCCTCTTTCCAGAGGGGGAAAAGAAAGGTCTGTACTGTCCAGTGAGAAGGCTAAAGCTCTTTTTCAGATTTACAGCACTATCTCCACACCTACTCAGCTGAAAAGGATGAAGGAGTCAGGAGGCAAATAAATGGATGCTGCTGGGGCTACCAGCCTGGAAGAAAATAATGAAGGCAAGCATCCTCCACATACTTTATTTCCTTGTGAATGATAAACATGACATAACTTAGGTCTCGTAGTGGCCCTGTCTAGGATCTCCTGAGTGGGTATCTGGAACTCCAGCATGGTTGTGATGCAATCCCTGCAACTTCCCAGAGCTTTGGAGGGAGATGGAGAGAGCTTGACTGCAAACACCCTGGTGAGTGAGAAGCAAGTGTTTAGCACATGGCTTTGGGAGTTCTCCCTCTGAATGAGGTGTCTGTGGGTGACTGTGTCTGGGTGCTGAAGAAGTGGGGCAATCTGAGCATTATTCTGAGGTACAGCTAAGAAAAACTGCTGAGATGAGGAGCTGGGTGTGTAGAACTGCATTGTGACTCAGAGATGGGCTTGCTTGGCTGACAACTTGGAACTTCCTACCTGAGGAAAACTGCTGAGCATGGAAATGGATCTGTTCCATACAGACCCAGGTGGGATTGGTGCTGGACACACTAAGGCATTGGGAAACCTTTCTGTCTTTCCTGTATTTTGTCCTGCAAGTCATCAGCCAAGCTGTGAGCTGCAGCTCTGTGTGTGTTTGATGGTCAGACATTGGTGCTGAGCAGAAGCAGAGGGGCAGGAGCTGAGCTCTTCTCTCTGGTGAGCAGTGACAGGAGCTGAGGGAACGGCATGGAGCTGTGCCAGGAGAGGGGTAGCTTGGATAGCAGGCAAAGGTTCTTCCCCCAGAGAGTGTTGGAGCTCTGGCACAGGATCCATGGGTTAGCACTCACAGCCCCAAGCCTGACACAATTCCAGCAGCACCTGGACAATGCTCTTGGACTCGTGGGGTGATGTCTAGGGCTGTCCTGGGCACAGACAGGAGCTGGACTCAATGATCCTGGTGAGTCCTTCCAACTCAGAACATTCTATGCCAACATCCTTTAATTGCTGTCACTGCACAGTGACAGTGCTGCTCCTCTCTTATGGACTTCTGACTGTGTTTAATGTTGGGAAAACCCCTAGGGAATGCCTCTAGTGCCCTAGTCTGTTCAGCATGCTCCAGCAGCCTTGTCCTGAGCAGCCCTGGGTGGGTTTTGGCAGGGTCCTGGCTGTGGTGGGATGCTGAGGGCTGTCTCTTCCCAGGGAGCAGGCTGTGCTGGGTCCAGGGCTCAGGAGAGAGCTCTGCTGCTCCTGCCCCTGCAGCTGGCTTGCTCACAGCAAGCTTAGATCTCTCAGCACCAGGCTCCAGCAGAAGGCCCAGAGTGGCCTTGGAAAGCTGTGGGATAATGAAGTTTTCCTTTAGAAGCCTTGCCCCACTGAACTCCACAGGCAAACTGCAGCTGGCTTGCCAGGGATGAAAAGCTGTCTCTTGTGGCTAGGTTTGGGCTGCAGAGCTGAGCTGCCAGCAGCTAAGGGGAGTGCCAGGGCAGAGGTGGGAGCAGAGCAGCTCCCTTTCATCTGCTGAGCATCATGCTTCTCTGGGGCTCTCCCAGGGCTGCCTTTATTTTCGTGATGTAGCAGGAGTGTCCTGACTTCCTAGGAAGGTACTTTGTTGTAATTATCTTGTATGTCTAGGGGCACCACCAGGGCTTACATTTATTTTACTGCCAGAGAACTGTTGTTTCAGCTGCAGCTCTATGAAGCAACAATCACATCTCCAGCAGCTTGGTAGATGAATCACAGGTGTGTGATCCCAGCCCACCCCCCCAGAGGGGCTCTCCTTTGACCTGCTTCCCTTCTTTAAAGGGCAAACTCGGAATTAGGATCACTTGCATCTCTTATCACCATCCAGGCTGGCTTTCTGTGCAAAAGAAAGCAAGAGCTTCCATGGCCTTTGTTTTACTGGTGTGGAGCTGAGCACTGTCACTTCAGGCACCTGAGCTGCTCAGGGACACAATTCCCTGGGAAATGGTGACTTCATGTGAATGCACAACTGGCTTGGGAACTGACTAAACCCTGCAGGAGGGAAGAGGTTGTCTGCTCTTAGCACCTAGCCATGCTTCAGTGCTTTACCCCAATGGCATTTTAGTTCATCAGCTCATCGTTTATTGCTTTGCAGGAGGCAATAGGTAAAGATCTCTGCTCCTCAGCAACCTCTGTGGTCCTTGCACAGGTTTAAAATAGCATCACCTGTGATTTTAGCACTGTAATTGTTCCTCCAGGTTAAGAGTAGCATAAGGATGCACCAAATTCCAGCTGCATCCCATGCTTTGTGCTACAGACCAGCATCGAGTGAAGGTTAACAGCTTTTAGGGACAAAGCAGAAGGTTTTCTGGACTTTTGCATCTCAACATGTCACCATCTAATGCAGAAACAAGTAAGTATCTAGGAGCTAGAGCTTTTGTAAGCTACAGCATGTTTAAAAGCCTCACCTGGGGAAAATTCAGTGAGTCTGTGAGAAGGGAGATGCATTTGCCTTCATTGTAAGTTGACTTCTTGCACTAAAGCAGCCTCTGGGACAGAATCTCTGTAGGGGAAGGGATTTCTGTGCATCCAGCAGAAATTCATCCAATGATTCAGGGAAACACAGGAACTGTTGTGCCTAGGAGTACATTTTGGAGTCATTTTGGCTGCTGAGCCCTCTGTAGCTCCTGGAGGGGAGGTTTTGGCTGTGCCTGCACAGAGGCCATGGGCTTGGTGCCTGTGGCCAGCACAGCTCTGCAGGAATGTGTCTGCACCGGGGGGGGGAACTGCATCTGGACCTCTGAGCATCCCTGGGCACCCCTGAGGGGCAGTTCAGAGCCAAGCAAAGCCATTGCTGAGGCCTTGCTCCACAGCAAGACCCAGCTCTGCCCCAAGAAGGAGCAGGATGCAGTGATGGATGGCTCCTGGCAGGGATTTGGGAAGGGCTTGGGCAGCACTGCAGCTCTTGCCCAGCACACAGCCCTGGCCCCTGAGGTCAGTTTGTGAGGCACTCAGGAGGCTTGGCAGGACACCATTCTGCAAGGGGTTAACCCCACATTGTATTCTTCACTCCAGCTGTCCTGGAAATGTGGAGGAGCTCTTAGATTTTTAGGAGCTGACCTTACTGTGAGTCCTTTGTATGCCCTGAGGACCTGTTTGGTATGCACAGAACATCCTTAGCTCCCTGATCCATCCCTGAGCCCAGCAGCTTGCTGTTGTTTGAGGAGAAGGCTCTCCAGGGAAGGACTAGCCTGGCTGGCCTTGCAGAGCAAGGCATGGCTGCAGTTCTTGGGGATATTTATGGGCAATGCATCCAATGGGAATTCAGAGTCCTTCTGGGATTTCATTCTTGGCCAGGCTATTGCAAGTAATAACCTTTAACTGCTATTAATAATCTAGTAACTCCCTCATGGCTCTAGTGAACACAGATGTGTGGCAGCAAAGCTTGTTGTGGGAGAATGGCTGCAGAGCCCACCCTGCAAAAGAGATTTGTGGGAAGAAAAAAAGGGAGTAATAACAAAAACAAGGGAAGTGCCTTGCCTCAGCTGAGTGTTTGTTGCTTGTATTATTGTGCTTCAGAACAGCATCAGCTCCTGAGCTCAGCTATCCCCCCGATGGGGACAGGAGGAGTGGGGAGATGCTTTGTGCCAAAGACAAGGGTGAGCTCACAGGGAAGCTTCCTCAAGACAGACCCAACTGAGGCTGAACTGAAACAAGTCCTGCTTCTGCACAAAGCTGCAATAGGAACAGGAGTTCTTGTGCTGGGACTGTTGTGATGGAGCTGCTGCTGGACAAACACTAACTGGAGTCCAAGAGAACGAAGCTCCCCTTGGAGTGCTCCCACTGGAAGCTCAGTGCTGGGAGCTTTAGCAGAGCATCCCACCAGGGCTGCAGGGAGCATGCAGCATGTGCTGAGCTCAGCCTGTGCCAGATGTTCCCCCTGCAAAATCCTGGGATACTTCCCCTCTGTGGAAGCCTCTTGGCAGCAGAAAGTCCTAGCAATTGCCACCAGCAGGCTGTGGAGTGAGTTCATTAGGATTTACAGAGGATGCTCATCTATCCTAGCCCACTGGGGCACTTCATAGTGTTGTGGTTACTTGGAGTTGAAACTGGGAAGTGCTAACATATGAGAACCTGATTTTACTGCAGCCAGAGGGGAAAACTTGCAGTGATTTTAATCAAGGAGAATTCCAGCCAAGATCCCTGTTCCAATCTGGGCTGTTTTTGAGCAAGCACACTATCTATTGAGTAGGCTATGAATATCTGTAGGAGTAGGGCACAGAGAGAGTTTCTTGTGTTTTAATTAAGGCTCACAATCCTCTGAAGGGGGAGGTGAGGCCACTGCACTCAGGAGGAATTAGACTCCTTAAAATGGGGTAGAATGGTGGGAAATGCCTGCAGAGACTGGGCCAGGTACATCTCCTTTATGATCTGTGCTCATCTAGCCTTCCATAAAGCTTTGCCTCACTCCCTGATGCTCTCCAGCAGATGACTTGTTGCTGGGCAGCTTTAGCACCACTGAGGGACCACAGCTTGCTTGCAAAGCAGCATCTCAGGGGTTAAAGCCAGAGCTCTCTCCATAGCCAAGCCTTTCCCAGTTTTCAGGCACAGAGCAGTACTAGAACATATTAATGCAATAAATCTCTCTTTTTCTCATGCTTTTTTCCTCCCCAGTGCAAACCTCAGCAGCTGTAAGGAATACTGCTAGGACTGAAAGGTCTGGAATTCCCTCAGGGCACTCTCTGCCCTCCCCCCCCCAGTCCCCAGGCTGTGGAGATGCCAAGCTCTCCCAGCACACAGGCAGGAGCAGGGAGAGGAGCTTGGGCAGGGCAGGGAGGCTGGAAGCCAGCCATGCTTGTCTTCTGTGGGCAGCCAGGCAGCTCCCAGGCTGCCCTTGCTTGGAGCAGGGATAACTGCAGTCTGTCCATGGGCAGTGGCATCTCCTTGCTGGAGAGTGGCAGCTCAGGAGCCTGCTGCTGGAAGCTGAGGGAGCCTCACTGAGACTCCAGCACCTGATCTTCCAGAGCATCCAGACATGAGAGCAGTTTTTGTGTTGAGAGGCCAACTTGAGGGCTGAGGTGGGAGAGTTTGGGAGCTCTGTGAGTTCCCCAGCCCTGGGGTGAGGATTTGGCTTACCCAGAAGAGGAACTTACAGTTGGAGTTGGTGTGGGAACTCCTTGCTTCAGAGGAGCCCTCAAAGAAGCCTGTGGCAGAAGCAGGGCTAGAGCTGCAAGGCAATGCTCAACTGCCTTAACCACAGCACCAATTCTGTCTTCTTGCAAGCCACCAGCAGGGCTGAAAGCTGCAGATTTACTGCCCAGAGCTGTGCTGCTGCAGGTAACAGAATAACTGCTCTCCCCTCCTTGCCCCAGGGATGCTGTGCTGCTATAGGTAACAGAATAACTGCTCTCCCCTCCTTGCCCCAGGGATGCTGTGCTGGGCCAGCAGGGCTCAGAGCTCTGCCAGCAGCAGCCTGGGCTGCTCTGCTCTGCCCTGGAGACCTTTCCTTGGCCTTTGCTTTCTTCAGCCTGTCTCAGCTCTTTCATCCCTCTGAAGCTCTGTCCCAGTGCCAGGCTCCTGTCCCCTCCTGCAGCTCCTCTCCAGCTCCTCAGCCTTGCTCAGCCAAGCAACACAACTTGGAGCAATGTGCCTTGAGTGCTTTGCTCCCTTCTGCCCTTCCCAGAGGAACAAGGGACAAATGCTGGACACCCAGAGAACTCTCTGCACAAGTCTCTATCACAGAGACTCTCCTGAGGCAGCTCTAGATTCCTGGACCACTTTTCTCCTTCACCTTTGGCTGTGGCTGAGCTCTTTTCCCTGAGGATTTCAAGGCAGTCAGGTGGAGGCAGAACCTCTGCATGGAAACCTAAGCCTGGAAAGTAAAAGGGAAAGGAGAGTCTTGTGATAGAATGTGGCAGGACACCTTCAGCTCTCCTTTACTCTTTCCATCCTCCTACTCTTGCTCCTCACTATGATCTGCTCATCCAAACAGCTGGAGGAATCAGTTCCAGGAAGGGGAAAAACCACAACAGAACCATTCCAAGTAACTGATTTTGAGAGACATTACCCAGGAGAATGAATGATAGCATAGAGCTAATGAATTTTAAATGAATATCAATGCAAGGGAGATGTAATTGGCATAATTTTGAAGGAAAAAATGAATAAGTTTAATTCAGAAGTTCACAGTCTTTCAGAAGAGGTGAGAAACACTAGAGCTCTGCAGCCAGCTAGGGCTAAGCCTTGCCTAGGGCTGTGTGTGGGATCTCAAGCTTGAGGAGAGCTGAGCTTGAGCCCCAAACTTGCAGCATTTCACCCAAGATTTCCCTGTCCTAGGCTAGTTAAATAAAAGCTGCTCTTTGTAGTAATGCCTTCCAGCCATTGACAGTAATATTGCTTCCTGCAGTTCATATTTGATGCCTTGCACTGCATATTGTGATTGACTTGTGGCTGAGGAGCCCAATAAATGGGAAGAGATTTCCTAGGGGTGATGGCTGAGCAGGAGGGAGATAAACCCAGCCCCTCTAAGGCTCTAAGTAACTCTTTGGGAACTGAGCACTTGAAATTGTGGTTAAATCTCTTGGGATAGCAGTGGTTGTGCTCCTCTCCAGCAGCTCACCCATCCTTCCCCACCCTGGTGTCCTGCCTCAGCCCTCAGCTGCTGGAGTCCCTCTGGGAGCAGCTCCCCTCCTCCCAGCCATGACTCCTCTCCTCTTTCACAGCTCTGCTGTTGGAGGTTTCCAGGCCTGCTTTTCCCATTCCTGCTGCCTTTCCCAGCCCAAATGGCACCAGCAGAGCTCACTGCAGGGAGCATTCCTTCATGCCAGGGGTGCCCACTCCCCAGCTCCTGACTGGAGAGGAGCTGTTGGAAAGAGGAGCCCATGGATTGCTCAGTTGTGGACTGACTCTTGTTCCCAGTGTGACATACTCTGAAGGTCATGAGCTGGGCAGAGCCAGCAGCTCTGGCTAGGCTGATCTCCTTATCTGCCTGGCACTGACCCCATGCCTCTGGAGAGCAGCTCCTACCTTGCTAGACCTTGAAAAGTCAAGACTTGTCTCTTATCACCCATGTTTGTGCTCTGAGCCTTGCAGAGCATGGAGTTTGGTCTTTGATGGAGCAGATGGCTCACTCTGTCCTCCCCTTGGTTTACTGTATCTTGACACCTGCTTCTTCCATTCGTGTTGAGGGCAAGATGCTCTCCTTCCCTGTGAGGGTTCAGGGTCCTTTTTAAAATCTCCATTTATCCACTTAAGAACATGACTGGGGATCTTTTTTTCCATTTAATTGTCCTGCTTAATGGTGAGACTTCCCCACAGAGAAAAGCCACGTTAGTGATCTTAGAGGTCTCTTCCAACCTCAGTGATTGTGCCCAGGACCAGAATCCACTCCACCTCCTCTTGGATTGATTTCCAAGTCCTGGGCATCCTTGGATGTTCTCCCTACCCATGAGCCACTCCTAGGTGTGCAGTAGCTCAGGCTTAGCTGCTGCTGGAGGCCAAGAGCAGGTGCACATCCTTCCTCCTCACTGCCTTTTCCAGTTCAAGTCCTCTGTCTTCTATTCCTACTAATTCAGGAGGATTTCCAAACACCTATAGCTATCCAGTCCTGTCAGAACTCCATAATGCTCTTCCCTCATTAACCTTCTGGGGCAGCAAGTTTAATTACACACATTGTTTGATGGGAATGGATTTCCTGCTCTGCAGCATCCCATCCTCCCATCCAATGTCCCTCTGGTGTGGGATCTGATGGCTGGTCCAGCAAGCCCAGCTCTGTGCTGTGCTTCAGAACCAAGCCCTTTTAACGTGCTCTCTTTTTCATTCTCTTTGTAGGATATTTCCAAAGAAAAAAAGTCTTTGGAAAATTTTCATGTAAGAGTTTCCTGTGCCCTTGATCATTCCTGGTTTAGGTAAAAAAAAATAAAGCACTTGTGAGATCAAAAGCAGCCTGCTGGGAAGTGAGTAGCCTTGCTGGATTGAAAGGAAGGACAATTCCTTAAGTAACTAGAGACAGAAGGCACAGCTTCTCCTCCTGAATCGGAGAAATACCAGCTGTAGTAGGAGAGCTACGATCTGTTGTAAGCCAGGGTTTCACAACGCTGATGAAGCAGAGTGATGAAGGCACACAAACTCCGAGGTGTTGCTGCCTCCTGACCCAGGTGGCTGTGATCGCACTGCTCCTGCTCCCAGCTCTGCTGCCCCAGAGCGCAGAAGGCCCTGCAGCACCCCAGGGCAGCTCGGGGCTGGCAGTGCTGGGGACAGNCTCTCTCCTCTCTTTTCTCTCTCCTCTCTCTCTCTTCTTCTCTCTTTTCTCATCTCATCTCTCTTTTCTCTCCTCTTTTCTCATTTATCTTCTCTCTTGTTCTCTCTCGTTCTCTCTCGTTTCTCATCTCTCTCCTTTCTCTTCTCCTCTCCTTTCTCTTCTCCTCTCTCTTTTNTTGTGAGATCAAAAGCAGCCTGCTGGGAAGTGAGTAGCCTTGCTGGATTGAAAGGAAGGACAATTCCTTAAGTAACTAGAGACAGAAGGCACAGCTTCTCCTCCTGAATCGGAGAAATACCAGCTGTAGTAGGAGAGCTGCGATCTGTTGTAAGCCAGGGTTTCACAACGCTGATGAAGCAGAGTGATGAAGGCACACAAACTCCGAGGTGTTGCTGCCTCCTGACCCAGGTGGCTGTGATCGCACTGCTCCTGCTCCCAGCTCTGCTGCCCCAGAGCGCAGAAGGCCCTGCAGCACCCCAGGGCAGCTCGGGGCTGGCAGTGCTGGGGACAGAGGGGAGGCTGGCGGGGCTGGGGGTGCGGGGGGAGCGGAACTGGGGTCCCGGGCCCGGCACAGCGCCTGCCGCCCGCGGCCAGCAGATGGCGCCAGGCTGCAGCAGAAGGCTGTGCGCGGGCTGCTCCTTTGGCTGCCGCAGAGCTCAGGCTCGCAGCTGCGCCCTTGGGCTGTGACATGCCTTAGCTCCGGGCAAGCTGCACAAGCTTTGGTGCTTGGACGCGTTCTCCTTCCCTCTCCTCTCTCTTCTCCTCTAGTCTCTCTTTTCTCTCCTCTTTCTCCTCCCTCTTCTTCTTTCTTCCCTCTCCTCTCTTTTCCCTCTCCTCTCTTTTCCCTCTCCTCTTTCTCTCTTCTCTCTTTCTCTCTTTTCTCTCTCCTCTCTTTTCTCTCTCCTCTCTTTTCTCTCTCCTCTCTTTTCTCTCTCCTCTCTTTTCTCTCTCCTCTCTCCTCCCTTCTTTCTTTTCCTGAATTACCTGAATTCATTGTTCTTCTGCTGTACAGAAACTGAAGGGGGGAAGAGCCTTTGAGAACCCCCAGAGCAGCTCTAGTACACAACCCAGCTTCTTACTGATCCTTTATTCTGCTTCCCACCTGCATGTGCCACCAAAAGCAATAACATGCTCATTGCTGGATATGCCAATGCATTCAGAGCTTGCATCAAGTGCAGGAAACTACACCTCACTTCACTTATATTCAACCCCAAGTAGTTAGTAAGGGGAAAATTGCATTTGACAGTAAGGAAGGTGGCATAAAAAAGCTTGCCCAGGCTGTGCCTTGAGCCCTGTTTACTAAAAGAGTGAGCTATAAAGAATGATCAGCAGTTAGCACTCAGCTAGCCCTTTTTTATTCACCAAAAATATCTGGCAATTAATCCATCCATCATCCTAATCACCTCTCTGAGCAAATCACACATCCTCCCCTCCACATATGGAAACATCACCCTCTAAGGAACTAGGTATTTTTGTCCATTTACAGGAAAATACTCCTTGATGCAGGTTTTGGAGCTGCAGCCTGGGACTGGCCCTGGGCTGGCCCAGTGCTGAGCAGAGAATGTCACCAGAGAGGATTTCTGCTTGCTGGGACCTGTCAGAGTGATTCCAGGAGTCAAATACCCAGCCCCACTTCCAGGTCTCCTGTAAATGACTTCCAGACAAACCCATCTGAAAGGAGCAGTGAATGTGGATGGCTGTGGAGCACATTTTTATTGCCAATTATTAGCCAAAGGGCAATAGTGAGGAGCAGCAATTGGTACTGTTCAACAGAATTAGATTTGGTCTCCTTTTTTTAGCCTCAGCCAACTAATGGTGCCTTGGCTCAGGCTCAGGCCCTGCCTGCCCCTCTCTCCTCTCCCCAGCTGTGCTGGATGCTCTCATCTGAGGAGCAGCAGCTCAGAGCTGCAGACCAAAGCCAGGAGACATCATGCTTACCTTTCTCTTTTACCCCTGAGCCTGAGTCTGGATAGGAGCATTTACCACAATCGATTCCAGATTGATTCTTGTTTACATGCTACTTTAGAGCTCACTGAAGGCTGAGGTGCTCACACTCCTTATGCTAAGTGCAGAGAAGACAATAGCAAAGGAGATGTTTGCTTTAGAGAAGAGGCTGAGAGATTCTGCACAACTATAGCAACTTCTGCACTTATCTAAAATCAAAGATACTCCTGGCTTCTGCTCTAACAAGCTTAGCATGTTCAAGACATTTCATCCTGATTTGTATCTGAGTTGCCAGCTTGCCCAGCTCTTCACCCTGATCCTCAGGAGCTGTCAGGGATGAAGGGCTCAGCCAGGGAGCCATCCTCCTGGAGGATATGAGCAAGGCTTTCCCCTGAGCTAAGAGCTCCAGGGGGCAGAGGAATGAAGCAGGCTCTGTTCTCCTTTTGCACAGCTCCTGGATGCCACCCACCCGGTGAGGGAAGAGCCAAGAGCTTGCTCCAGGAGCCCTGAGACACCTGGCCAGCTCCTGCAAGCTCTCCAGAGAGGCCCTGGGAGCTGCAGCATTTGTTTATAGGGATGTTTATCCCTCACAGGCATTTTCCTGGGGCTGTCTCTCTCATACTTGTGCTCATTTGATTAGTTTCCATAGTGATTCTCCTTTGGAGAGCTTGCTGCTAGCAGGCTGCTGCTGCTGCCAGCTGCCTGTGTGCCATGGCTGGGACAGTCACCCCATCCCTTCCCTGTGGGGCTCTGCTTTGACTCCACAGCTGAGGGCAGCCCTGGGGAGAAAAAACAAACCCCAACCCAAACCAAAAGAACCTCAAAACCCCTAACCAACCAAAAAGGTGTGTGTGTGTGTGGCTCCTTAGGAGTCAGGATGCAGGGGCTTGGCTCTTGGCTTGGCTTCTCCCTCTGGATGGTGTTTTGGGCTGGAGCAGCTCTCTGATTGCAGTGGCAGCCTCTGCAGGGCTCTCTGTGTGCCTGAGCTGCTCTGTTAGCCAGGGAGCCCTCTCATTACACACTGCTGCTTGCTTGAAGATGCAGAGTCACATCTCACTGGAGTGGTGCCTTGGAGGTTGCCTTTCATTGCAGGCTGGAGGAGGAATTTGCTTTACTCCTAGAGAAGTTACCACTCTCTGAAAAACAGGAGGCTGCTCAAGTCAGATAGCAAGTGGTGGCTGCAGACACCTTTCCTGGGTGCTTGTCTTGTTTTGCAGAGGTCCTGTCCTTCCTCAGGAATTTGAGGCATTCTGAGACATCACTGACAGGTGCAGGATGAAGCTATTTAGCACCAAATTAACAGCTAAGACAATAAAAGGAGAGGTTTGGGCCTCTACCCTCCCTGAAGGTTAAGCACCTGAGCCATCTGGGCTGGGGAACTGGGAACTCTCCTGGGGAGGCTCAGCAGCTCAGCTCTGCTGCTGCAGGACTCTCTCTGTTCTGCCTTCCATCTCCATCCAAGAGTTCCTGACTCCAGCTCCAGGATCCAGCCCTGAGTGCATCCCATGTGCTGGTGAGTCCTGCCACAGCATCAGTGGGATGGGGAGGGACCATGGGTCCTGTAGCTCAGAGCTCTGGGAGCCAGCAGTGTGGCACTGGGGCAGATGAAATGGAGCCAGAGGCAGGGGCCAAGGTCTGTCCTTGGGGATCTGGGCTGATATTTCACCCTTCAGAGAAGCTACAATAGCAGAAGTTATTAACATGCAGCTTCAGCCCAGACACTATTATGGAGGCACAATGGTGTCTGTGCTGTGCCTTTCCCTCTAACCTAAATTTCACTGGCAGAGAAAACACAGAGGACTTGCAAATCCACATGGAAGTAGCACTGGAGTGTCCTCAGCCATCTAAGCCCCACCAGGGCTTTGTCAGGCCTTTAATTTCATCTTCCTCTCTGTTCTTTGGCCTTTTTCTCCTCCATCCTGGCTGCTGAGGGAGAAGAGACTTTATTCTGTTAAACTTCCTAGGCCCTTTCCTCCATTCCTGAAAGCTTTCTCTCAGGATTATTGAGATGTAATGAACTTTTTCCCAAATTGCCACCCACCTGAGGGGCAGCAAATGTGGTTCTTGCTGCCCAGTCCCCTCCAGCTCCCTGGGTGAGGTAATCCTGCTCTCAGGTGTGAGCCTGGGCAGGCTTTGCCAAGCTCCTCTTAGTCTCCATGGCAGCATTCCCTGACCCAGAGCTTCCATCAAGCCAGAGACAGACTTGCTGGTGTCCAAAGAACTGCTGAGGAAAGGAGAATACTTTTTCTTCTGGATTTACTCAGCAGACAGAGCTTTTAAGCCATGATGAGGAGGCAGTTTGTACAAGGCAGCCACTCAGCCCTCCTGATTGCCTCAGACTCCCAATGGGGCTGAGAGAGCATGGCACTGGGAACCAGTCCATCCCATACTGAGCCTGGCCTTGGGCAGGCAAACCAGCATCCTGTCTGGAGCACTTCTGCATCCCTGCAGAAAGCTGTTTGCTAGCTTGCAAATACCAGGCAGAGAACTCAAATCCTTGGGAAAAGAAGTTGGTTCTGCACTCACTGTATTTGTTATTTTTTTCTCCTCTGTGGAACAAGTCCTTGCCCAGGTTTTGTGGTGTTAGTTTCTTAGAACTAACCCAGCTCAACAAAAGGATAGGCTCAGCTTGCTTTGTTGTTTTCCCCTAATTTGCCTACATTAGGCTGGAATGTTTGCTGCATTTTAGACAAAGAAACATCCACATTTGGTTAAATTGCTCTGATCTCTGCACTGAGGAAGCTAATGCTGCTGCCAGGCAGGCAAAAGAAAAGGAGACAACCAAATTCCTCCCTCATTTTCACCTGAACTTCACCAAGCTTTTAATTCATTAAGGAAAAGAGCTCTAAACAGCACAGCAAAACCAAAGAGTAAGTAAAATACAATGGCCACACATTTTCTGCTAAGCAAATATTTAGCATACTTTAATATCTGTGTCCTCAGAGCATCTTCTGCAGAGAGCACTTGGGGAGAGAGCTAAATGAAGTCACTCAAGGTCCATGATGGATTCCTCTCAGGATAACACTCTGCCACTCTTGATACAGACAGGATGCTCATGGCATAGTCTCTTAGCCCCATTTGCTCTGGGTAAATGCTTTCTGTTCTCCATCAAAGAGCAAGCCAAAGTATGAACCGTCCTGGAGATGCTCAGTGCTAGTGTTCCAGCAGCAAACCTGCTATTTACCAAGTTGGATGCTGCATAGAAAAAAAACAAACAGTGAAATCTTTGATTATAAGCAGTCAGTCATCATCCTCAGTGAATGCTGGGAGCTGCTGGAGTGCTGTAAACATGAACCATTAGAGTTAAAACGGAAAACCCACAACATTGAAAGTGTTTTTTGCAGCCTCTGAACACAATGTTTTCATCTTTTCCAGGCAGACATGCAGTTAAAAGTCACTTTATACTTAATAAAGCTTCCAGAAAGGTAAGCATACAGTTTCAGTAACTTTGCCACTGACTTCTTAGAACTGAAAAAATAAGATAAGACTGAAAAAAAGCCATCAGTCAGTTAGTGTTCTCTGCTAACAAGTGAGATCCTCACTGCTTCAGTGACTCAGCAAAGGGTGAGGCTATCTAGCTGAGCCTCCCTACCACCTGTGTAAGATCACTTGGATTTTAGGCTCTTTTAGTCAGGCTGAATTTCCCTTGCCTGCATGTCACTAGAGCCAAACACTCATGTCTCCTTCAATAACTAGCTGAGGTCTGTGGAAGAGAAGACAATATTATTGCAAATTACTTTCCCCTTCATTAGAGGAGAGACTCTCCTGATCTTCATTCCAACTTAGACCTTTTTTTTTTGCCTGAGAACTTCCTTTTGCCAGTGCCAGACTTGCTCGGTTCAAGATCCCTGTAGAGGTTCCTGCTCCTGCCCTCCTCTTCTCTCCTGTGCCCTAGGTCCTTGCCCTGCTGCTGGGGCTCTGTGCTCTCCTCTGCTCTGCCCTAGGCTCTCTGCTGGCTCCCTGGCAGCAGGAAGGCACAGGACATGCTGGAGCCACTCTGCTTTAGCTCTCTTGGAAAAGTTGAGGTGGTTGCTTCAGGGCTGGGGTGCTAATCCTTCAGGAGAGAGTTCTCTGCTCTGTGGAGATGAGAAGATGCTGCTGGCATGAGGAGCTGAGTCACAGCAGCAGGGGCTCTGCAAGCCTCAGCCTCTGCAGTTTTCCCTCCTTCCCTGGGGAGACCAAGTAGGTCACTGTCATGATGCTGTGGAAGGCACTGTGCTGCCAAGAAAGGATGGGACAGCCAAGGCTCTTTGGTCACTGTCATGATGCTGTGGAAGGCACTGTGCTGCCAAGAAAGGATGGGACAGCCAAGGCTCTTTGCTCTGTAGCATACAGCAGGGAAGGGGTGGACAGAGCAAAATCATTAGTGCTTTTATAATGTGAAAGAAATGAATCATTCTGGATAACGGGACTTCAGAATAATTCCCTCTACAGCATATTCCAACAGAGTTTATCTCCAGGTCTGTGTGAGGAAGGAGAATGTTCCTCACTCCTGCCTCTTACTCCATTAGCTCTTCCTGCACACCTGAGCTGGGTTTCTTTCCTTTGTTTAGTTATAGATAACAACTTGAAAGGGTTGTAAGGTTTTATTTAGCAGCCTTGCAGCTCACAGTCTCTCTGTCCCACACAGGTAGCTTCAAAAGGAACACACAGAGGAAAAAATGTGAATTGGGAAGAGATTGGACTTTTTAGTCTCTGGAAAGAGATCTTGCTAATGCTTCTCCTGGCATCCATCCTTCCTTTCAGCAATGCAGCCATGCTGCCCTGTGCATCCCCCCGCTCCTGTCTCTCTGTGCATCCCCCCGCTCCTGTCTCTCTGTGCACCCCCCCCTCCTCTCTCTCTGTGTCCCTGATGCCCCATGGCAGCAGCAGGCTGAGCCAGCCCAGCTGTGCCTGGCCTGTGGGGCTAGGGGTGGGAGAGGAGCCAGGCTGCAGGGCTGCAAATGAGTGTGATCCAGCTCGAGCTGCAGGGGAGGCAGCTTGGGAGGTGAAGGTGTGAGGTTCCCTCTGGATGTGTGAGATGTGGCAAGCTCTGCACTGCAAAGGCTATCATTTCAAACTATTGCTAGGAGGGTTGCAAGCACAGTTTCCTCTGAAGCCCAGAGGCAGGCTTGTTAATGATTCTGTGTCTTTATTACAAGAGGCTATGTCTTTTGGCAGTGGAGGGAGTGTATTCCCTGTGATGGATCCAGGCCATCTGCAGAATAAGCCAATTTAGCTACTCTGAGCTGGTCACGTAACATCTCAGACGATTAAAACCAAGAACCCAGCCCAATCACAGCCCAACCCTTCCTGTATTTCACTGTGGTGTTCAGGTTAAAAAAGGAAACCTTCTTTTACAGAGCTTTCTAGACCAAGTTGCCTCTGTGTGGATTGTTTGTTTGGGCAGGAAGCTCCTCAGCTACTATTCCTGGAAATAACAGGAGAGTAGGTGCACAGATGAGAGTCTGAACAATGCTGCTGTTAGCTTTTTATCCAGAGCTGCCTGCACCCTCTCATTAGGGCTAAAATGCAATTCAGGACCCTAATTCTATCTCTAAATTCCTATTTTGCTCTCAGGCTAAACATAGGCCAGCAAATAATGTTCACCATTAATAAATAATCTCTTGATTCCATTTCATCTTGGTAAGCAAAATAGCTTTATACTTCTCCTCCACACAGCAAACAAAGTGAAAGCTATGGAAGCAGAATGAGTGATCACCATCCTGTCCTTGCCCAGCCTCTGTTGGCTTGGCTGGATGTGGTGGTCAAGTTCTTGAGAATCTCTTTGGATTGGGATTAAACAACTAGCTTGGGTTCTTGGCACAGGGCAGCAGAGTTGACTGAGGACAATCTTCTCCTTCAGGTTTTCCAGGAGCTCTGATGATGATCCACAGAACCTTACCTGCTTTGTGCACCTGAGGTCAGCATCTCATGCTGAAACACAGACACAGGCACAGTAAATTTGCACCTGAAGGATGTTTTCAGTCTGCTTTTTGCTCATCAGTCAGCTCTTTTAGGTTCAGATAAAAACAAACGAGCTGGGTAACAACCTTCTGTTCAGCATAATCCAAGGAACCAGCCCATTTCCACTAACTTTGATTACAGCTAGCTTTTGCCTTCAGTCAAACATAAAGACAAAATCTTTATTTCCTTCCTTTTTTTTTTTTTTCCTTTCAGGATTTGGAGAGAAATTCTCAGCCAGGTAGCATGGAAAACTCACTAATAAGGGAAAAGTCCTGACCCCATGCATAAAGCACTAGAAACTTCCATTGCAACTTGTACCCAGAGAGAAGAAAAGCTCCCTGTCCTAGTCCATTCTGCAGCCACACTGCCTCTTCATGATTCCTTTGCCAGCTCTGTTAAGCACACAGCTACTGTGGCATGCAGAATTCAGTCTGCATGCTTTTTAAGTGAAGAAAGGAGGTTCTAACAACAGAAAACACTGCTGGGGATGGACTAAGCATCCTTGTTGTAGTATTTCCTTGCCTTGTTAATCTGAAGAGCTAAAGATTGGCTAATTCTGCAAATGCCTATTGAGATTGCACTGCAGAGTGGTGCTTGGCTCCCATCACAGAAAGCCTAACCATTGCTGGGTTGGTTTTGGTAGGAGAACATTCACTTTTGGGTTTAGCTTTTCTAAAGCCAGAGTTGAAAACATGCTTCCTCTGACCCTTGCAGACCAAGAGCATCAACTAGTCCTTCACAGGAGAGAATGTCAAAGCACATTTGTCTAGCAGCACCTCAGGTAGCTCTAAACAAGGTCACATTAAAGTTGCATTGTTCCTCTTTGCCACGGAAGGATGCAGCTCCTCCTCTTGGGTGGTTAAATGTAAGCTCAGACAAAAATTGACTGGCAGCTCCTGTGGCAGCCCGTGTAGGTTTCAGACCTTCCCCTCCTACATGAGTAAGGACAGCCAGCCAGTTTCACACAACCTCTCTCTTGCAGTGTTCTTTCTGTGTGTTGCAGTGCTGCTCCGAGGCTTCATCTGCAATTGTCCATGCAGTGCCTCAGCCATTCCAGCTCAACAGGATAGAACAGCTGCTGGAGCTTGCACACAAACCTCAGGAGCTGCTTGCAGCAGTAAGCTCATCTTTTGCATGCTTTACCTTACCCTGTTAGTTACATCTTACACCTGATGGCTCCAACAGGTCATAACCACAGCCACAGGTGATGAGGAGCTTATTTCTGGGAAGAGAGCTGAGGAAGTTCACAAGGAACCTTTGAGAAGAACTAAGTCCATATGAGCACAGAAACAAGCCTGTCTGGGTCATCTCTTTCAAGATGTTTTGGTGTCACTTTCAATAACTCTGGGTAACTTTCTAGTTAACAGTGTTTCCAGTGTTGTTTCAGGTAAAATTCAGTATCAACATGTGAAATCACTTAGCAACATTGTTTTTCTTTTCCCGCAGCACACATTTTCATGTTTATTACCCAAATGAACTGAAAGGAGCACTGAAAACTTTCCTCTCAAATAGATAAATAAAAATGCAGTTGGTGAAGTTATTAACCCACAGAAACTGGACCTTTAGTAATCATCACTTTACCCAGCCATACTAACTCTGCTGTTACAACACTGCTAGAAGGTCAAGCATTTACAAGAAGCTGCCTTCCTGTTGCTTGGAGCACATCTCAGCGTTGTGCGTGCCACTGGGTGCCAGATGTTTGTATCTAGATGAGGCAGAAGCAGCTCTACAACTTCCATCATGTAATATTTAAAGCCTGATTAGGTATTTCTCATTTAATCACATGTATTATTAATTCCACTGAAATTACTGTTTCTCCCCACACCTTTTAACCAACCGGTGCATAAAAGTTGGGTTGCTAGGGAAGAATCATAGCCAAGTATTCCACTTTGGCTGATTGCAAGCTGATTACTTAATAACGCCCAAGTATGTGCAGAATTTGCCCTTGCTGTGTGCCCCACAGGGCTGCACTGCGCTGCCTCCAGCGCTTTCCTCAGCGTGCTTTGTATTCCAGGGAGTTAAACGAGTCCACAGCCAAGGACAAGCCTGCTCGGTTGCCCCCAGGGACCGCTGGTGCATCCATCCCGCAGAGACTCAGCCTCCGAGCCCCAAACTAATCTGAGCACAAGGCCGGGGAAAGGCACACACCTTCCCCCCCTCGCTGCCGGCTACCAGAGGGCTGCCTGGTGACATCGGCCAGGGTCCCCTCCCCGCGGCACGGCCAGGCCTCGGCCATCCCTCCGGGGAAGAGCTGAGCTTCCCCGCAGCTCCGTCAGCGCCGCTGCTCCCTCCTCCCATCCCTCCCACCGGGACAAGAGGCCGGTGCTGCCTCAGTGGGCCTGGGGCAGGTGCGCCCGGGAGGCAGCGGCGCCTCGGTGCCTACATCCCACTCCTTTCCTTCCTTCCACCGCGCTTCAGGGCTGCGGCGCACAGCTCCCACCGGCTCGTCCCGCTCGGGGCGGCTGCGGCGCGGGGCTCGTCCTCTCCATCCCTCCCTTCTCTNGCAGCCTCGGCCGCCGCCGCCCGAGAGGAGCCGCAAGATGAATCCCCAGTGCGCTCGCTGTGGCAAAGTGGTTTATCCCACCGAGAAAGTCAACTGCCTCGACAAGGTGCTGGGGCGCGGGGAGGGGGCGGGGGGGATGCGGGGCCTCTCGGCTGTGCCCGCAATGCGCTCCGCGGGGGATGAGGAGCGGGGCGAGCCGGCAGGTGGCAAACGCCTGGCCTCGGGAGCTGCGCTGAGGCAGCATCCGCGCCAACGCCGCTGCGTGCCAGCCGCCGGGCCTGCCCGGGCACCGACAGCGCTGCGGCCGCGCTCCTCCCCGGTCCCATGAGTGCTCCCGCCCGCCTCTCCTTGTCGGTGCCCGCTAGAGTTGGGGTCCCTTGGGGTGTCCCCGAAGCCTCAGCGGGGACGGTGGGTGTCCAGGGCGGTGACAGCCCCGTCCCCAGGGCTGTCCCCGCGGTTATTGCCCAGCGCGGCCGCTCCCGGAGGCGAAATGAACAGCTCCGGAAAGGCGAAGGCGGTAGGAGCCACCGGGGGAAAAATGAGCGTTTTATGTGCTGAATGGAGTGTCCGTTCAGCGCAGCAAAGAGCCGNAGGCTTGCGGCTGCAGCGCGGGGCTCGGCGTGAGTCACTCACCGGCGGAGCGGAGAGCCGAGCGCGCAGGCACCCGGAGGAGGAGGAGGCGGCAGCGAGCGGGCGGGGGCGACAGGCAGCGGCTCCCCGCCTGCCCCCTCACACATGCTGCCGAGCCGCAGTCAGCCGGAGCGCCGCTGCCTCCCCAAGCCGCCGCCGATGAGCTCCTGTCCAGCCGGCAGNNNNCCGCCGGGCCTGCCCGGGCACCGACAGCGCTGCGGCCGCGCTCCTCCCCGGTCCCATGAGTGCTCCCGCCCGCCTCTCCTTGTCGGTGCCCGCTAGAGTTGGGGTCCCTTGGGGTGTCCCCGAAGCCTCAGTGGGGACGGTGGGTGTCCAGGGCGGTGACAGCCCCGTCCCCAGGGCTGTCCCCGCGGTTATTGCCCAGCGCGGCCGCTCCCGGAGGCGAAATGAACAGCTCCGGAAAGGCGAAGGCGGTAGGAGCCACCGGGGGAAAAATGAGCGTTTTATGTGCTGAATGGAGTGTCCGTTCAGCGCAGCAAAGAGCCGTCAGGTTAGTCAGGAGGTTATTTCATCGCCTTAACCGTGTCGTTGCCTTTAACAAGGCAAAAAGTCAAACACCTGCTTCAGTTCTCGGTAAAATCAGCGTGGAGAGGTCCTGGTGTTCACCTTAGCAGAATCACAGACTGTTAGGGGTTGGAAGGGACCTCTGGACATCATCTAGTCCAACTCCAGAGGATTGATGCTTCTGGGAGTATGTCAGAAGCACCTTCAGTTTCATGTGAAAGCAGTTCTTCTGATGCAGTTCACAGAAATCTACAATATTAATGTGGAGCTGTGTCTTCACTGCACCCTAGACATCAGTCTCATAAGTAATTCCACTTTATGTTTCTTTACAGTACTGGCATAAAGGATGTTTCCACTGTGAAGTTTGCAAGATGGCTCTGAACATGAACAACTACAAAGGCTATGACAAGAAACCTTATTGCAATGCGTAAGTATTGTGAATGCCAAGCCTTGCAGAAATGCACATGAAAAGAGAACCTGGCTGGGGATGTTGCCAAATAGGTATTGTCTGGGAAAACTTCATCTAGAGATGCAGCAGGGCACTTCAGCATCTTTTCAGATGATGTATTCTGCTTGCATTGAAGGGATAGAAGGGGAAAGTGTTTGATGATAATGTGTTTAGGCAGTGTTTTAATGTCAGGTCTCAGGGTAAGGTCCTTTACCCTCAGAAGGTGAAGCTGACTCCTGTTACATCCATTATTTGGGAAGTGGATTATTGTTTGTTCAGGGTTCTAGACCTGATGAGCATTTTGGAGTAAGAAAACACACAGTGCTTCTTGGCTGTGTGGTTTACCAGGGACAGTATGCAGCTAGAGATCATGACAACCTGATTTTGAAATGCTGTGTTGTTCACATAGCTCAGATTGCTGTACAAGTTGTTTACAAAATCCCTGCTTCTGGTGCTCCATGCTATTCTGTATTTTGCTTCTCTCTTACATTTTGATCAAGGAAGTACATTCCTGTTGGTGTGGAGAAGAATAACCTTGTTGTATTCCACTTTTAGATCTGCTTGTTGTGTGGGTTTTGGAGAGTGCTTTGAGCTTTGCTTGCAGATGCTGTGGATGATTTTGATACAAGTAGTAGAAAGGTGCTTATTGTTCTCATGCTCCTAAGGTTTGCCAAGTGCTTTACAAGATGGTGTAACCTTCAGAAAAAATTATTATATGCTTTGTTAGAAAGAGATCTCTAAAGAATTTGGAATCAAATTTGAGCTTATGTGTTATTCATGTGTATTGTTATTATTTTCACCTTTAGCTGCTTAAAACACATGTTTTCAAGAGGCAGGTTTGAACCTACAGACACAGTGTATTTTTTCCAGAGATGTGCTCATCTGAAGATGTTGTTTGCTGTTGAGGCACACAGTGAATGGCTGTCCATCACTGCAGAGTTCCACAGCATCTGCTCCTTCCTTCCAGGCTGGAATGGCAGCCAGGCAGTGCCTGTTGGGAAGCCTGCTGTGCTGCACAACTTGGGACACCTGTTCCAGTCAGCACAGTTTGCCTTGGGAACAGATGGAGCCACACACATGCTTTTGTAGCTTTCCTTGGAGTGTTCTGCAGTGATGGGGGTGACATTAGACCTCTTGTAGTAAAGTGTGGTGGGTTGCCAGTGCTGTGGAGAAAGCTCCTTAGGAAGGGAAATCCGTGCTTTAACAGGTGGCACTCTGCAAGCTGAGACTGACCTGGAGATAACTGGCCCTAGATGGGACTGTTAAGTGCAGGCTCACATCCTTTGCTCTGATTAAAGCTCTGATAAAGCTTTGGTGTCTTTTACTCACATTTTTGTGGTTAAATTTCAGGGATGCTGCTTTGGTTGCTTGATATTTCCTGTGCAATCAGGTGCTTGCTTGTCCTTCACACTGGTTACACAGTCTCCTCCATGCTATCCATTGGTGTTTCCATCTTCTGTGTGCCTCTGTCATGGGAGAGTTCTTCATCTGTGTGCTTATGCTGTGTGGGCTGTGCTCCTCTTGATGGCAGAGAGGGAGTGAGGGTGATGGATGTGGGCTGTGCCATCCGGGTGCTGTTGTTCCTGCTAGTTGCTTTAATGAGCTTTGTGAGAGTGATCCTTGAACACAGGATTAGCTTGGAAATGTCCCTCAAACCTGACATGTGAAACAAGAGAAAACCATGGAAAAAGAGTTTCTTCTATTGAAGAAGAGACAAAATTTAATGTATAACATCAACAATGTGCATTTTGTGCTTAAGCATTACAGGTGGGAGGATGCCATTGGGTTTTGACCTTTGAACTTAAAATACTCTACTCTTGGTTTTCAGGGGCTGAAATGATTAAATTTTTGCTGCATTAGTGACAAAGATGAGAAGTTTTACTCTAAAACAGAGTTGTGTTTCTGTTAATATAAGAAAAAGATACTCTTTTGTGAATGCTCAAGCTCTGATTTTGGTGGAGGAGAGTGAAGTTGGATGGATGGAGAGGAACTGGTGAGCCAAGAAGGATTATATTGTGAAATACTTCAGTGATCATTAGAGCAGAAATAAATGCAAGATTCTGCTCTTTTTTTAAGGGCAGGTGTTTTGCTGGACTGCTTCTCCCATTTCTAGCTCAATGGTTTTGTACATTCCTTCTGATCAGGATCCACTGCTAGCAGAAGGAACAACTGTGCTCCTGCCCTAGCTGAACTGGCAGTAGAGGCCAAGAGGCTGAGCTGCCCAAAATTGCACTTGTGATACTGCTTTTGTAAGTGGTAAAGAAAGATTGGGCAACTGGGTTAGAGAGAAAAAGCTTTGCCTCTGTGTGCTGGCATATAGCATGGCTTGGAAAAAGAGGGAGCTTTGTATCCCAGTTTCCATGGAGTTCCTTCAACTCCTTGTCTCCTTCCAACCTTTCAGTTCTCTTACTTGCAGAGGGAAGGTTATGCAGCTTTGTGCCCTCTGTGTCTGTGATGAGTGAGCTGTTTGAGTCAGAGAGCTGCTCTCTGCTGCTTGGGTAGTGCTTTCCTCTGAGTAACACAGCACTCTCATGCCTGAGCATGTTGTTCCTCACTTTCCTTGCAATCCTGATTCATCTAGAAGGCTTCACACACAGCTTTTTGACACCTGCAGATGCTTAGCACGTGGCCACTGCTAGCTTTGCCCTTAGTGCTCTCTGGCTTTAGTTGTGCCGGGGAGAGCTAGCCAAGTTGTGCAGTCCTGTTGGTGAGAGCAAGGGCTCAGGCTTGCAGGGCACTTGTGCAGCTCAGCCAAGTGCTGTGCATGGCCTGAGGCAGCTGAGCCTTCCCTTGCCTCTCTGAGGGTGCATTTAGGCAGTAAAAGAGAGCTTAAGAGAAGGAAAATGGCCTGGGTAATGTGATCAGTTGGTAAATCAGGCTGGAACCTCTGTTCTCTATCTGCACAGAGAGATTATTAGATACTTGGCTAATTTATGAGGAGATAAGAAGAAAAGTTGTTGTTATTATTGTATTTGTAAACT
This sequence comes from Bucco capensis, assembly GCA_013396975.1. NCBI lineage: Eukaryota > Metazoa > Chordata > Aves > Piciformes > Bucconidae > Bucco > Bucco capensis. The sequence continues at coordinate 640,277 of VWZO01021713.1, read as the reverse complement.
CAGGGCTGATTCCCAGCTGCAAATAACCAAGATGATGCAAGGAACTGAATGGCATTTTGGCAACTAACCATCTGTGTACCTGTGCTCAGGCTTGCTGAGGGCTTGAATCCTTTAGGATGATTAGATGGTAACTTCTGCTTACAAATAGTCACATAGAAATACTTTTTTGGGACAGATTCACTAGACCAAAACACAAGACTACTTTTTAATGCAAGAAGTAGAAGCTGCAATGTGTATTTTTGGCATGTTCTCTCCACTTAGTGATGCAAACAGACTTCCTGCCTGTGTGAGCACAGCCAGCAGAGATCTAGTTCTTTTAATTTCTGCCTGATTTTAATTTTAAGCTAATAGCTGAAGCCTCTGCAGACCTGGTACCCCTCTAGCCCAAGGCAAAGCACCTCACTGCAGGCAGAAATGCTGCTGAAATATTTAGTATCTAAGAATTTGCTAATTGCCTGCACCCAGAGTAACTCCATTGAGGTTTTTGTATCTGACAGCCAGCATATGGAATGATTGCATAACTCCAGCATTGAAATCTACTGTCATCAGCCTTAGAAGGGAATATTGACATGGAAAAAAAACTCCTCAGCACTTTCTTTCTGGATAGAATTCCTTTTTAAGCCATGCCAGTAGGAAATAGATATGTGAACACATTTGGAATGTTGTGATGTTGTTTAGGAGAGTTGTGCTGCAGTTTGAATCTGCAAACTTTACCTCTTTAGATACTCTAGGGGAGGGATAAAAACAGTCCAAGTTATTTATGGAGCAGCTTGGAGATGGTAAGAAGCTGGTACAGCTTTCTGCAGAGTCAGATGGGCTGGAAGTGGAAGCACTTGCCTGTCATCAGTGGATGGATGTGACCATTCCATGGAATTCATTGTCCTGGAAGGTGAATTGCCTGAAGAGCTTTGGGTTTTTTAGCTGTGAAACATGAGTGAGTTTTCTTCCTACTAGACAGAAAACTTGTGGTTGGTGACTAGGGATGTGATGATATTCTTCTCACTAAAAATAACTGGCATTATCTTAATGGTCAGTGTGGATTTTAGCAGGGAGAAATCAAAGGAGGAGAGGTAGTGAGGAGCAAGAAGAATCCTTCTGAATTAGGACGAGCCACTGTGAGGAATTGCATCCATCTTCAGCTGTTACTGGTGACTTTAGTGTAAGAGGACACACCTGAGGTTAGTTGAGGAGGATTAGTTGGTGCCATGGTTAACCCTACAACCAATCATATGTCTTCTTTTTGGGCTTTTCAGCTGTTTCTGATCATTAATTTGATTACCAGTAATAGGGCACAGGCTATATGGGTCAGCCCCAAGTAGTCATTCTTAGGAAGAGAAACAGCCCAGAAACTTCTATGTGGAATCTTCCTAGAAGGTAAGGATTTGCATTTTATTGACTTTGTGTATTGAATACTTTTCTCTTAAAATGAGCAATGCAAATAGCAGAACCACTAGAAAAACAGCTGGCAAGGATCTCAGGTCAGACCCAGATAAAGCCATGTCATTTAATTTCATTATTGCTTGTTCAGCATCCCACAAGTATAGATTCTGGTGTTTGAAAGCAGTTGTGTCTGTCTTTTCCTCAAACAGAACAGCTCTCTTTCCTCATAGCTTGTATTTTCTGGTAATTCTCACTTCTCTACCTTCAGTTATCTCCCAAGGGTCCCTGTTTATGTGTGTATCTGTATGTTTGATTGGCATTGCAGTGCCCAGGGGAGCATTTGCATTGCTGGCAGAGCAGCAAGGCTGCCTGTGCACCTTGTGCTGTCTCCCGAGTCCCAGGACAGTCTCCTACAGGGCTGGTTGTTTGTTGCAGACCCCAGACTGTGGTTATATTGTCATATTCAGACTGTAGTGGGCTACACTTGGATGTGTGTCTGCAGAACTGCAGCCTCAGCAGCTGCTGGGATCCGTTCTCTGAGCAGTTAACTGTTCTTGGCTAGGCACAGGCTCTTCTCTTGCTTCTCATTGAGCTGAAGCTCCCCTTTCCCCTCAGGCTGCTTCTCCAATTTGTCAAGTTCATTTTCTGTTCTAATTTTATTCTCTAATATGCTTACAGCCCCCTCCTATCAAGCCTCCCACCAGAGAGCTTGTAAGCACACTGCAAATGCACTAGGTGTCATCTGCAAGGGGAGAGCTCTGTGGCCTGCTGCAGCTTTCCTTCTGCAGCAAGCAGGGAGCAATGAGTGAAATCCTCTAGCTTCTCCAGCTCCTCAGGGTGCTAGAGCAAGCATTAAGGAGGGAGGTTTAGAGAACAAGACTGCCTGTGTGTCCAAGAAGTGGAACACGTGCTTGGAACAGAAAGGGCTTGTGGGGCCTGGAAGGCTCTGTTGTCTTTGCAGGTGATTTCTTCTGTTGTAGAGGCTTCTTGTGAGGCAAAAGGAGGAAAATAACTCTACCTCCCTTAAATTTGGGTTGCCTTGTGAACTAATAATAGATCATTTAAAATAGTATAGATTTCTTCTAATAGCTTGGATACCGTTAAGTGGAAGAATGAAATGCACATCGTAATGAAACTAACTTGAAGAAGTTTCTAGTGATTTTTATGTGAAAAATATCCTGAGATTGTTAGATCTTTGCGTGGTTCATTGTGTGGTGGAAATGCCTGCTACTGGTCTACATTTTCTGTATCTCTAAGCTATTGCATCAACCATAAAACTAAGCAGAAGATGAACTCGTTCGACTTTCCTTGGTTAGTAAATGGGAAGTTGTATTTGAGTTTGGTTACCTTGGAATTTTAATCTCATTTACACAAGGTCTTGGTTACAGTTGCTTAGTAACACGCTGCAGAAGCAGATCTGTTGATTAAAGATAATATCTCAACAATATCCTTATAATTAAAGAGGATGTAAGGACAGCAAGTGTAGAGTGTGGGTGTGTGGTTCAGCTGCATCTCCATGCTCACAGTGTCCTGCAGTGCTCCTGTGTGATGGAGCTCAGCCAGGCTCTGCCTCAGGGCACAGCACATGCCTTGCTGCTGGGTTTGGATGATGTTTCTTTGCAGTTTGTAGCTGAATTTGAAGTCCTGGTGTTTAGCAATTTGGGTCTTGGCACTGCAATTCTGAGGTGGCAGCTACTTTGTGAGCCCTGCCCTGGTATCAGGAGTGGATCAGGAAGAAGCTGTGAGAGAGGGAGACTCATGGCTCATTTTTACATGGTGTTACACCTCCTTTTCCAGGAGAGAGAAGTGTTGGAGATTAAGCATCGTGAGGCTTGTAAAACATCTTTTTTTTGACATCTAAAGGAGGCATCTAGAGAAGTGTTGCCCGTTGCATGTCTTCAGATACTTGTAACTACTCTATTTTAAGGCTTCTTGGACTCTTTAAGGTCTTTTCTTGTAGAGAGGGCTCAATATTTCTGTATCCCTGCACTGCAATATACTGGAGAAGAACTAAGAAATTGGGAAGTTCCTGACACTGGCATGCTTGTTGTGTAAAATGTCTTTGAAAGCCCAAATTCAGCAAGCACCTCTGAGACAGATGGAGTGTGCCTAAGATCCTGCTTGGAGCACAGACTCAACCCTGGGCAAAAAATGCAAATAAATCCAACAAATTTGTGACTCCAACAAAACTGAACTCCTCCTGTATGATGAGGCCTGAATTTAATCTGCTGTTCTGTGGGAATCTCAGAGCATAAAAAGCTTGTGCTCTTCAGCTCAGCATTGAAATAACTCTTAGGCCAGATGATTTGTGCAGAACCAAACCCATTGGTGCTATATAATAGGTAATAATTTTACCTCTCTGCCTAGTATATTTACCTCAGCTTCCTTTTGAAATGAAGTTAATCAGGTTCCTATTAGGCTCACAAAAATGAGACCCATAGGAATTGATATCCCTAATTTCTTCAGATCTTTGATCCCTGTCTGTAATGCAGGAATGGGGAGGAGATAGTGATGCTCTTCCAAGTGCCATTCAGCTGCCTCTGCTCACCTGAGTGCTGCCCTTTGTGCTCTCAAAGGCTTGCAGGCTGTCCCAGTGCTGTCCCAGCCCTGGCTGGCAGGCTGTGGGTGGCATTCCTGGCCCTCCCTTTGCCATCTCCTGTGCTAAGCTGAAGTCATCGCTCAGCTCCTGCTTTTGTGCTCAGCACAGGAATAAAAGCTTGACGATTTCAGCTCTTCTGACTCATTTTCTGAGAGCTAAACAGACTTTTATTCATTGTTGGTTGTGTTCCTGTTCAGGGGCTGACTCAGATCCAGAGGTTTAACTCTCCTGAAGTGGATCTGCAGCTGAGGGTGCCTGTGCCTCAACAGCTTCATTTGCTGGAGCTCCTAGCAGCTCCAGCTTCCAGTCCTGTGGTGTTTCACAGGAGGATTTCACTTGTTCCATCCCACTGCTCAGATGCTGAATGTCTTGTTGGTCTGGTGAAGCATTAAGTGTTAATTTTCCTAGTGTCCATTAACAGAGTGATGGAGTCAGAGACTGTTTCAGCTCTCTGGCCTGACTGACAAGGTGTAGCCAGGGCAGATGTGGGACAGGAAGCTGCAGAGATAAAGATAGAACCCTGATAAGGAGATATGCTCCTAATAGCTTAACAGAGAGAGGTGTCATTTTGTCTTCCTGAAGTGGAAACAAATATGTATGAGGGCACTGCTAACAAATGCCAAATCCATAGAATGATTCTCATTGTACTCTGTGCCTTTCTATACAAATACAGCTAATGTGCCCTTTGGCCTCAGTGCATGGAAGAGCTGAAGACTGGAAAGCACCTTCAGATCCTTTTAGCCCATCCTGCTCTGCAGTGGGAATGTGTTTAAGTCATGCTGAATGTAGGTTTGTGTAATCTGCTCTTAAAATTCAGTTTGCTTAGAGTCCCTGCTCTATTATATTCTTAAAGTTCATCCTTTTCCTGAAATTAATCTTATTTCCTGTGGTTTTATCTTGACTCTTTTCCTCCTTTCCTAGTGGATGTGGAGAACAATTGCTAGCTCTGCTTTTTTTGGTACCATTTTGTCTTAGAATGCTGTTCCCATGGTTCACATCAGACTTGGTCTGTTTAGCCTGAAAAAACCTTAATTCCTCTAGTGTCTTTAATAAATGATACTTTCAGGAACTCTGACAATTGCTGCTGCTTTCCAGCTAGCTCCAGGTTGTCCTTTGCAGGGCCATGCACATCTGAGCTGCCTTGTGCTTAGCCTGGCTCTTCCCTCACTGCCACAGCTTCTCTTCCCAAGTGCTGCAGAGGCAAAAAGGAGCTCTGGGAAAAATGTGACTCTCAGAACATTCCAGAGGAGGTACCTGAAAGGTGGAGTAGGCTCAAGGTGGCTGAAGCAGGCATCTCCAAAGAGGAACAAGCTGTTTGTCTGTAGTGAGCTGATGCTAGGAATGCTTCTGTCCCACTCATTGGGTTCAGCAATGCAGCTGATGTCAGGAGGAGTTAGACTCCTCACTGATTGGTGATGCTGCTAGGGTAGCAGGCTGGGATCTGGGGAGTGGGAAGAGCCATAGCTGCCCAAGGTGGTGGGCAACTGCCAGGATCTGAGGAGACCTGTGTGCTGTTCTTGCTTCTGCTGGTTCATGGGGCACTTACTTCATTTCTCTACACCCAAGTGCTTTTTTTACTCTGTTAAATGAGGAGACTTTCAGCACCCTCATTGTGAAAGCTTTCTTCCTTCTATCCAGTCTCCATCTCCTCTCTTTTAGTTTAAAGCCATTACCCTTGTCCCATCTCAAGTGGCCCTGCTCTCAACTGTCTCCATCCTCCTGTTAGGCTCTCTTGAAGTACTGAAAGGCTGCAAGAAGGTGCTCCTGGAGCCTTCTCTTCTCCAGCCTGAAGAAGCCCAACTCTCTCAGCCTGTCCTCAAAGGAGAGGTGCCCCAGCCTTGTAATGATGCTGCTTTGCAGTGGAAGGTTTGCCCAGCAGAGACTCTGTCAGCACTGTGTCCAAGGTACACAGTTCCTCCTCATGCTGGGGGAGAAGATCCAATGCAGTTAGAGAGCAGCAGAGAGGCTGGCTATGAATGGTGGTTAGTTAGGCTTTATAAAGATATTTCTCTGTGATGTTGGCGAAAAAAACCCAACCCTCAAAGTTCTTCAGCTGCAAAACATTGCTCATCTAGAGGTGGGAATGCCATAGAGGAGAGGTGGGCACGTTAGGAATGCTTCTTTCCATCTTTATTTTAAAAAATTCCATCTCCTCTTGCCTCTGTCCTCCTACACAGCTCCAGAAACAGGAGGAGAGGACTTTGATCTTCCCCTGAGTGAGGGATGCAGCCCTTGGTTGTGTGCAGAGCAGGGCATTGCATCAGCAGCGTGGAGCAGAGCCCAGGCCTGCTCCCTGCAATGGGGTGCACAGTGCTGCTTAGCAACATTGGCTTGCACCCCAGCCCGTGGAGACTGCCAGGGGAGAGGAGCTCCGAGGCAGAGCTTCTCCTGCAGTGCTTCTGACAGTGTACAGAGAGCTGGAAAAGAGGGCAGCAGGCAGCAGGGAAAGCAAAGCAACTGCGGAGGAGGAATGAGCAATAAAGGAAGGGGTGGTGAGGCTCCCAAGGAGAGAGAGAGGGAGGATCCAAGGGAAAACACAAGAAGATTGCAGAAGGAAAACTGCAGGATGTGGTTAGAGAAATCAGCAGATAGTAGGCACTCAGATGGCTAAAGGAGGGATGTCTTCATCTTCACCTTGCCCAGGTAAAATGGTGTTGGGCTAAGATGGTGCAGAGCGATGGTGAGATTTGTCTTGTGGTCATCCACCTCTCTTCAGAAAGAGTTCACTACAATTAGGCAGTGATTACACAGAATATTGTTCACAGTAAAATGGCATAGTAACCCTTCTGAGGAGAAAAACCAAGTTCTGTGCAAGCTTCTATGCTGCTGAACTCAGAGTTGTTGTTTCTCTTTGAGGCAGCACTGAATTAGTCTCTGACTAGAAGTGCTTTCTGCTCTTTTCTGTGTGGTCACAGGCAAGTGAAGAGTTTCATTTCTCATCAGAGTTTTGTGGGTGTGATACACTGGAGAGTTAGCAACGTTGCCCTTTTCTCTCCAGCTTCCTAGCAGCTACAATTGCATTTTCCTTCTCCCTTGCACTTCTGTGCTGCTTGAAAGTCCTGGCTGCTCCCTTAGCCTTGATGTCACTGCTAACTCTCTCTCTTTGCCAGCCTCTGCTTTGGTTTCTGTTACTCCCTGGAAATTGCACTTTAAGCTTGATAACAACAGTCTTTACCTGGTCACATCACAAAAGATGTTTTTATACTTGTAGGATCTGGCTGTTTCTGATGACAACAGAGTAATTAAGCACTTGCATGGAAAATGCTTTTCTCCTTCAGGCTGTGGGCATGGATTTTGCCAGCATTTGTGGTATCTTCTAGTGCCTGATGTGCAGTTCTATTTAGGGTATGGAGAAAGAGGACTTCCCTCAGGCTTCTCCTTGTCTGACTTGGTAACTCATCCCCAGGTAACCTCATCTTGTTTGGGACTTTATGTGCTAGGTGTGCACAAGGGTTCAATAGCTCTTTCCCAGATGCCCACATCTTGCCTCTTCCCAATGGAACCAGGAGCTGCCCTATTTTGTCTCTGATGCTGAGTGTACCTACTGCATATAGAATCAGAGCATGGCTTGGAAGAGACTTCCAAGCTCATCCAGTTCAAACCCGCCCTGCATGGACAGGGCTGCCCAGAGCCCATCCAGCCTGGCCCTGAACGCAGGGATGGAGCATCCACAGCTTCTCTGGGCAAGCTGGGCCAGTGTCTCACCACCTCTGAGGAAAGAATTTCTTCCTGACATCTAATCTCAATCTCCCTCTTCCCCTTTAAAACCATCACTATCTGCCCATGTGAAAAATGTCTCTTCCCTCTTCTTCCCAAGCTCCCTTTAAGCCCTGGGAGTCCACAATTAAGTGTCCCCAGAGCCTTTTCTTCAGGCTGAACAACCCCAACTCTCTCAGCCTGGCCTCATAGGAGAGATGATACATAACTGTTAATTCCTCTTTCACTCCCCTCACTTCCAGCTCTTGATTCCATTCTGATGCAAATCCCTCCTTTGTGAACAAGCCCCCCAAGGGACCTTTAAATCCTGCCTTTCCCCTTGCATCTTCACTGAGGCTGACTTTAAGAAGTAAAATGACTCAGAAAACACAGAAAGCAAGCAGACCCTAACCCCCCTAATCCTGTACAAATACAACATTCCTGCTTTATTCTCTCCTCTAACTGCCTTGGCCTTCATTGCTGCTGCTCCTTGTTTGGTCTGCGTGGATTCTAACCAACTGCCCCAGGGATGGAGCTTTCCCTGCAGAGGCCTGGCACTCTGTGGGTGTTCCAGCAGGAGAGGATGGTGATGACAATTTAGCAAATTGAGTACATGTTGAAAATTGGCTACATTTGAGTACTTGACATTGACAGAGTCTTTTTCCTTTTTCTCTCTTTTTTTAGAGTTTCATTAGCATTTTCTTCATCTAGTAGAGTGACTCCTGCATTATGCACCTTGCAGTGAGAGCTCTTTTCACTGTTCAGAATTTCCTTTAGCAGTAGTATATTCGATTCAGATTGCTAATAACATGTTTCTGTGTCTTCATCCACTCCCTCTGGCTCCTCACTTGTTCAGCTTTGCACCACCTGAAGAGCAATAACTTCACCATTGAACTCTGAGATGTCCTTGGGTGCTATGCGAAAGGTATTGAACTTCCAGAAGGGAGCCAAGAAAGGAAGAACTTCCCAGTAAGTTCTGCATAGTTTGGCTCTTGCTAGGTGTGGACAAGAGGTTGTGAGTGGTGTGATGTGGATGGGAACTTGTGCTTGGTTCAGACAGTAATTCCTGCTGCAAATAGAGTATCTGCCCAGGGCTTGCTGTGAGGATGCTGGGGAAAGGCTATGGCTACAGGAAGGACAGCAAACCAGGCTGGAACAAAGCCTGAGAGGGACCACAAAATGCATCTGCATCTCTGATGGAGATGGGAATGGTGATCCATGCATCTTCTGTAGGCACTAAAATATGCAGAAGCAAGGTATGTGCTGGGGGTCAGGCCAGCTGAAGCTAGAGATGGCTTTAAAAGAGTAGCAAAGGGAAAAAGCAGGTATAAAATCAGGCAGAAATGGAGCCAGGCTGCAACAGGGCTGAGAATAGCTGTTTTTTAAGCCACAGTAAGCTGTGCTGATCACGCATATATTTGTTAAATGCATTTTAAAGATGCCTGTTCTTACCTAGCTAGTACCCTGTCTGTGTGGTGTTCCTGTGACATGTCTTCACCTGAGACTTCTGAAGGTTTTATCAATTCCTTGATTTTGCCTTAACTTTTGTACCCTGGCTGAGTTTGTTTTCCAGTTTTGAGTCCTTTTTCTTGTAGAGGAACCAAGTTCCCCTTTGAAGTATGCAAGGAGTGGAAATTTCCACGGTCAGATTTTGCCTTGCAGTGAACTATTTCTGTGTCCCCCCCACTCTAGTAGTATTCTATCCCTAGTCCCACGCAGGGTATGCCTGAGCTGGATCTTCATCATGCTCCAAGAGGGGCTGAGCTGGAGATGGAGCTGGCACTGTACAAGCACGTGTGGGTTTGCATCCTTTTTGGGGCTCTTCCTGCTGTCCATCTCAGAAGAGTAACGGAAATGCTTACCAGAATAGAACTGGGGAAGGGTGGAGAACAGATGTAGTGAGTCCTGAAGAGCTCATGGTGTGTGTGAGACTCTAGGCTCCACTTGCCTTACAATGCATGGACAGAAGCTCCCAGCAGAGAGAATGAACTTACCCTGAGGAGAATTGCCACGAGGTCACCATCCTTTTCCAGCAGTGACTGGAATAAGCCAAGGCATTAGAAGTCTTGTGTTTGGCAGTGTTGTGTTGTACTCCAAGCTATCACCAGTTGTTTTAAAGGTGGCAGAGGAAGTTCTTTCCCTGCCAAGCACAGCACAGGTCTGTCTGCAGTGTCTTGGGAGCTTCTGTTTGATTTTTAGTCTTATGCTGGAAGTGATTTTGAGTTGACTTTGAACCTGGAGTAGCTTTTTCCTTCTGCTCTCCTAGACTGAAGTTAGCCCAGCCTGGGGAAGAAGGCCAAGCAAAGCAGTGCAGAGCAGTGAGTGCTTAGCTCTAACCTGCAGTGTGGTCTCTGCATCGTGAGCTTAGGCAGCAGGTGTGTGCAGGGCAAGTTCCTGCAGAGCTTTGGCACTTGCTGAGCTGCCTTGAGAGGGTAAAGGTTTAGAAAAGGGGTGTGTGTCTGGAGAAGAGCTGCTGCAGGCTGCTCAGCAGCTGGGGCAATAGGATCAGGAGGAGCAGAGCATGGCTAGAAGCTTCCAAGCCACTCTTCCTGGCAGGAAAACTGAGCTCCAACTGTTGCATTGGTGGTTTTTTTGTTTTTGCTTTAAAAAAATAATAGATGGAGACAGGTTTGTTTGGTCCTTTAATTTATTTCTCTAAACTCGATTTGCTTCTGAGTGTTCAACTCTTGCAGCTCTTTTCCTGCCCCACTCCCAAGTTGTTTTTTTAGGCATGATTCTACCTGTCACTGTGATCAGCTGTGTTGTTGGGAAAACTTGTGTCAAGCAGTGCTGGCTGTGATTTGTAGTGACTTGTACAGTTGCTGGCTTGGGATATCAGTAAGAAGCTGCAAGGCTGCATTTGTCCATCCTCCAGCTCTCTGCTGCTCAGCTGCTGCCAGAGCAGGACAAGGTTTGCCAGGCAGGAGGTAGAGTTACAGCCCTGCCATGGGCCAGCCTGAGAAAAGGATGCAAAATGCTGTCATTGCACATTAAATGATGTCCCAAACCTGATGGAAAGTCTGCATGTTCCTTTTAGGGTAGATCCTGCTCAGTCTAACTCTTCAGGGTGAGCTAGCATCCTTGTCTGTTAGTGTAAAAGGAATGTGCCATCAGGGATCAGAGTGAATAGCTGCCCTTGCAATGCTTGAGTTGTCTCTGGGTGTTTGGCACAGTTTTAGCATTGCTGTTTCCAGCTGGTTAGCACTGAGCATTAATTTCTGAGGTTGTTAGATGCTGTAAATGAAAATGCTGCTTTTCTTGTTTGACTCCATTAGAAAGGGAATTAAGCATCTCTGCTGAAATGCTTGTTCAGTAAGTTAATGTAATTTAACAATGCATTATGCACAAAGAAGCCAAAAATCAAACTGGAGTATTATTTAACAATTAGCCAATCTTTCATGCATAGACATTGGGGAAGGCTGGAGAAAGAGAAGTGTTGCTTCCCTCAGATTTCTAGCAGAGTGGTTTTATGAGGATTTAAAATACAAAATCACATCACTCCTTAACATTAATTTTGATGAGTTTGAGAGAATGAACAACCCAGGAAAGTTATAAAACAGCTGATGGCACCCAGAAAAAGCTCTGCATGAAAGGTCAGGGCAATTCTGCATGATTCAGCCTATGAATAATACATTATTGTTCAGAGAATATTGGATGAAGTGATTGTCCTTTGTTATGTTTATGTGTGAGAATTGGGTTTTGTCACTGGCAAGAGGAATTCATTTTCCTGTAGCTTTTCCTTAAATGCTAATTTATGGCTATGAAAGATGCCAAAGTGACAGATCTGAAGAATGAAGCCTTCTATTTATCTTGTGAATGGATGGAGCATGAGGAGCAGCAGAGCCTTTCTCATGCTCTTTTGCCAGTGGGCCACAAGCTTTTTACCATGTCCTGAGCATATTTTTACCAGTGAGAGGTTCTTATTCATTCCATGCTTTCCCTAATGGACTACTGAGGGTATCAATTAGTGACAAGGGAACAGGAGCTTTACAGCTTGGATACCTGCCCAGGCAGAAGAGAAACTCCGAACTCTTTCACACAGGACAAGCTCCAGAGCTGTGGATTAGTGCAGAGAGGAGATGCTTGCAGCTGAGGACAGGGAGGGCAGGAAAGAGCTTGTTGTTAACACAAAAACACAAAACAACATGTGTGTGGGGAAGGATTCCAGTTCAGCTCTCTTGTCTGTACACTGTGGGATGGTTTTTTTAACTAAGACACTAAAATTGCAATGCTGCAGGTGCTGCAGCAGAGGAGCAAGTAAATAATAGACAGAATCATAGAATCCTAGACTGGTTTGGGTTGGAAGGGAGCTCTGGAGCTCATCTAGTCCAACCCCCCTGCACTGGGCAGGGACATCCCCAACTAGAGCAGCTTGCCCAGAGCCCTGGCAAGCCTCACCTGCAATGCCTCCAGGGATGGCAACTCAACCACCTCCCTGGGCAACCTGGGCCAGTGTTCCACCACCCTCGTGGGGAGGAACTTCTTCCTAATGTCCAATTTAAATCTCCTCCTCTCCAGTTTAAAACCATTATATCTTGTGTGTGTGTGTTATGTCAGTGCCCCTTGGTCTCCTCTTGCAGGAGTGGTAGTCCTAGCAAAAAGCTAGGGCTAGGCAATAGGATTCTTGTGCTTTACAACTAGCATTTCCATTCCAGTTTGATTTGCAGTGCTGTGCTTTGTTTGGTTATGGATATTGCATTGAATTCCTTGGTCCTGTGAGCATTCCTGTAGAAACAAGAGCAAAATGTGGCAGAGAAGAGCATGATGAGTTGGAATCATCAGATGTAAGAGAAAAGCAATGCTTGTTGAGTCTGAGCATTCAGGTGATGCAGCTTTCCATCTTCCTGTGCCTAGTGCTGTATCCCATCAGTGACTGCACAGCAGGTCTGTTCCTGTAAGGCTTGTCCAGGCTCACCCCCTGAGCTGGGAGCTCTCCCATCTCTCTGCCACTTGCAGCTCCCCTGTGGTCAGCTTTGTGTCCCCACAGCCTGGGGCAGGAGAGAAGCTTGCAGGGCCTGTGTGCCACCAAGGCCTCTGCAGAGGGGCTGTGGGCTGCATGTGCTCAGCAAAGGCAAGGTTAATTAACAGGGGGGGAAATGTGGAACACAGTAATTAAATCAGATTAAACCAGGCCACTTTCCTTGTGAATGAAAATGCCCACATGGGGGTTTAATGTTTTAACTGCTGCATTTTAAACTGGCACTTGAAGTCAATTTGGCTCAGTGCTCGGAGTGTTCCCTGTGCAGGTATGCCCAGAGAATTTTAAATAAGGGAAAGATTTGATGCCATTTCTAATGAAGATTTTTTTCCCCCTTCCCCAGGAGATAGATGTGCAAGCCTGACCTATCAGGAAAGGAAAAGAGCAGAAGGGCTGGAAGCTAGAGACTGAACAGTTAGTGTGGCTCCCATTTGGGGATTGGACAGGATGATCTTGAAGGTCCTTTCCAACCCAAACCATTCTAGGATTCCTTTATCCTGCTCCCAGCACTTCCCATTCCTGCCTCTAAAGGGCAATCACCTAGCCAGATCCTGGCCTCTGCAGCTGCTGTGCCTTGGCTTGTCCAGATGTGCATAGCACAACAGCAGCAGTTAGAGATAATGACACTGCTTTGAGCTGTCAACTTGGACACAATCCTCCTTTCTCCTCCAAATCCAATTAATTCCATCTGCAGTTTCTTCTCATTCCCAGTGGTCTTGATGGAAATAAAATGTGAAGTTTCTAATCTGAGCAGTAAGTGAGTGGCTAGCATCAGTGTGGCAGCAAGAGGAGGTTGACTGCAGGCCCACACACTCCCTTTCCCTTCTTGGTTGCCTTTCTCCATGGGATGGATGTCCCAGGGCTGCTGCCAAGATGCAAGCCACTCAGAAAAGGGTTTGTGCAGTGAGGACAGAGGTGGGGAGTTGTTTTCCATACTCGTAGCTTCCTGAGGTTTCTGATTTTTGAGCAAGCTCTGTATTATTGTCCTGTGAGCAGGCTTGCAATGCTTGTGATGAATTGCTCTCTTTATTACTGGAGGCATGGGAGTGATTTAGAGTAACTGGAGATGGGGTTGCAAGGAAATCAATGAGGTTTGTGTTTTCTGTTGTTGGCTTGCTTTTGTTTGAGTGCTGCCAGAATGACTTGTAAAAGGGAAAGGCCTAAAACCTTCTGTCCTTTTACTATGGGAATATTCCCAAGCTGTGCTCTGAATGTCCTGGATTTGTTACCTGCTATCATCTCTCGTGCCCTTTACATTTGTATAACTGAAGACATTTCTCTTCTTAGCTTCCTAAATGTTAAGGTTTCATTTGCTGGCAGTGCATGAATTTGCCTTTGTCTCAGAAAGGTAATGTTTTCATCTTGAGGAGCCTGATGATGATGAGTGTCTGTTCTTGTTAATCAGCCTGTGTGCCTCTGCTTTGCATTACCCTAAATGCTGAGTGCTCTGTGTGAGGCTGCAGCTTGGCTCTTGTCTCCCCTTTTGCTCTGCTCCTTTGGGCTTGTAGGGCCTCTCCTTTATCATTTCTTGTGTTGTTCACATGTCTTTGACTGTCACTGATCTTAACAACAGATTAGACCTTTGCTGTCTGCCGTGAGATCTTCTAAACACTTCCCCTGGGCTTAGCATCCTACTGAAGGAGAAAGAGAGCTTCCAGGAGAGGGAGAAGGCTCCTTGGAGAGCTGAAGAGACAACAAGGCAGGATTGCTCCATTATCTCTACCTCTGTGAGGTCTCTATCTTCACACAACAGACTTTGAAGAGAGGATTGAATTCTCTCTTCAGAATGGAGTGTTTTGGCTACAGCAGAATAGTGTGGATGCACTAGTGCAGCTAAAAACCCAAAACAAACAACAAAACTCTTCCATGAAATTACTCAGTTCAAGGAAGCATTTTCTTAACCTAGAGAGTTTAGAACTCAGGTCACTTTCTAACCCTTCCCTGTCCCCATGCCAAGCAAGGCATGGGCCAAGCAAGTAAGTTTCTGGCAGGAGAGCTGTTAAGCTCAGTGACAAAAGTTTTCTTAGCATCTGTATGGTGTGTTTTCTCCAAGGAGTTGTAGAAGGAGATGTAAACACTGAAACATTCAGTTATCCAGGGGCTGGAGTCACACTCTGTCAGTTTGGTTTCTTTTCACTGCTCCTCTGCACAAAGAGGTCTCAGCCTGCTGTGTCTGGAGAGGAGCCTCCTGGATCCTGGGGCATGGATTTGTCTCTTCCAGCATTTGGTGGCCAAGCTATTCCCAGAGGGAGGAAGGAAGGATGGGACTTTGACTTTAGTATTGTCCATTGTCCCTTCATTGCAGTTGGCATCTTCCAGGAGTGAGCTCTAGGACAGTTGTGGAGATATTTGGTTTTACCATGATAATGTTATTTTGTTCCCAGGCCTTTCTCCTGCTTGCAGGAATTGGACATGTTCCTGTTACAGAAAGACCTGCCGAATTAGGGACTGTGTTCTGCTTGCTTTGAGCAGCCACAGATCTCAGTCCATCAGCTGAGAAAAGGGGAAGAGCTTCATTTTGGTGGCTGAAAGATGCTGAGCTGCGGGTTGAAGCTTTGCTCCCATGCTTCAGAAGGCATAATTCCAGTGGCATTCCCTGTTTGCAGGGACTAGGAAGGAAATGACACCATTCAGGAGAGGCTTAATTGTGCAGAAGGTGCAAGTTATAGCTGCTTTGCTTTGTTGACTGCGAGTTGTGTGTGTGGCAAATCTCTGCTGGTGTTTCTCCATGCAGCTTCCCCTGGAAGCTCCTGGTGGCATCTTGTGTGTGTGTAAATTGTCACTGTTGCAAACAGGCAATCCCAAACCAGCTGAGGCTCTGCCTCTGGATGTTTTGTGCATAACATTCCTTTGTCTGACACTAGGAAAACAACTGTTTTTCTCCTTGGCTTTGCACAACAGTGGCAGATTTATGCCTCATTCCATCTGAAGGAAGATTGCCTCCTGGGCTCTTTCCAGGAAGGAACCTGAGCAGGGTTCAGGATGCTGTGTGTATCAGAGCAGTTAGATAAGTGAGCTGCACCAGAAATGAGGAACATGCCTGAGAAATAGCTTGTGGAAGTGTCTGTTATACCTCTTTGCATCCTGGATAGGACCTGAGGGCTCTATGGCAGGGCAGCCTGGAGCCAGGGCTCAGGGAATCCCCACAGCAGAGCTCTCAGCTGTACACCAGAGCCTGGGGGGTCCTGGCTGGATCCATTTTCTTTGCAGGGCTATGATTTGCACAGAAGACTATTGCTGTTGGGTATGTTTGTAAATGGGAAGAAAGCCTCCAAATCCCTGTTTCTCAGCTGCTGTGTTTCACCAGGCTCTGCTTGTTCATCCTGGCCTGGGTCAGCACTGGTGTGGCCAGCAGGACTAGGGCAGTGCTGGTGCAGGGTGCTGGTTGATAAAGCAATGTTAACCCTTCCTTGAGCTTTGCACCATGCTGTGTGTGAGGTTCAAGGCCTGGCCATCCTCCTAACTGCTTCCTTTAAGGTGTGTTTGCTCTGTGAGCAAGCAGAGTGACTTGTGGGTCACAAGCAGTGACCTAACACCTGCTGTATCCCTTCAGCTCTGCTGCAAGGTAAGGGTTAACATTGCTTTATCAACCAGCACCCTGCACCAGCACTGCCCTAGTCCTGCTGGCCACAGCAGTGCTGACCCAGGCCAGGAGGAACAAGCAGAGCCTGGTGAAACCTCCTTCACCCAGAACCAGTGAAGTCTGATTGAAGTAATAGGCAATTTCTTGCCTTTTCTTACAGAGATGCAAATAGAATTGCACAGTCCTTGTGTGGAAATATGGGAAGCAGTAGGGGGGAAAAAAACCATCCCACTGTTTGAAATCAATGCCATCCTGCCTGCTATGAATTAGATCTGAGAGCTGCATCTCATGTGTTGTGCAGCAGCTCCTGTCTGCTCTGTTGAGCTCCAAGAGGCAGGGATGCCCTGGCACGAGGGGCTGCAGCTCTCGGTGGAGGCTGGGAGAGCTCTGGCAGAAGGGAAAAGCTCTAACAGGAGTAAAGGAGCAGCAGAATGAACTCAAGAGCCTGATTAATTACTGAGCTATTTCACAATGCTGAGTTGTTTGCTGTTGCTGAAGTGGTAAGCCCAGGTGGAGGAGTCAAAGCCAGAGGCAGAGCTGCAGCAGCATTGTGTAATCTGTCAGGGAGGAGGAGAACAGTCACACAGAGCCCAGCACTTTTGGCTAGAGTTTACCAGTTTGCATTTGGATGAGTAGGTCTTTAAAAATGAATGCCTGCTGCCTAGAGTTGATGCCATGAGGGTGACAGATGACCTGGATTGTTTTGCTGGGAAGGAAGCACCCTTCCCTTGGGAAACAGTCCCAGCTGCTTATCTTGGCTCTGCAAAAACCAAACCTGAACTGTTTGTTGATGCATTTAACACAGGGAATTCAGAAGGGAAGCAGAATTCCTTTCATTTACAACAACAGTGAAGTCATTCAGATCTCTTTTTGATTTGAGGACGTGTCGTGGATACCAAAAATACCTGTGGTGGGTTTGCAGTGATCAGTGACATAAGAGGTGGATGCAGAGGATGCTCCAGTGCCCTCAGCATCTTCCCAGCCTCTGCTGGACTCTCTGCAGCAGTTCTTTGCCTATCTTGACTTGAAAGTGTGTGTTTTTTCTGTTCTTAAAAGTATATCTTTTATAGGCTTGAGAAATGTGAATTGAAATGGTGCAAACTTGTAGTCTTAAATACAGAGCAGTGCCTCTAAATCTCGCAGGCCTGTCGCTGGAATGCACTCTCTTGCTGACATGTAATCAAGCAGGCATTAATCAAAGCACAACTAAAACATTTCAGCAGCTCAAAACAAAAGCAAAACATTGCTGCCTGTGCCCATGCAGTGATGCCATGAGGAACACAACAGTCTGCTGAGAGCACACAACTTGTCATGCTGGCAGGGTCTGGAACAAGCAAGGCTAAGCCAGGCACAACGTGACATTTTGGAGTTTGTGTTGGGAGTAAACATGCCACAGCCATCAACTGTCTTGTCAAAGAGCTAGGAGAAGAATTTATTTCCCCTCCAGAGCAAAGCCTAGAAAAAGAATAGTGAGTGCATTAGCTGGCAGGGGAGAAATGAATGTGCAGATAGGAAAGGACAGGATGTTTGGGTCCTAAGGGAAAGGAACAGCAAAGGATGATGTAGTTCGAATGTGTTGGTTTTGGTCACCAAAATGAACAGTTTACCATGATTTCCATGTAAGCCTGTTCCCTCCTCAAGCCTATCCCAGCAGCAGGATGTGCAGGTGAAACTGCCACTGGAATAGAAAATAGACTCTGACTATGCTAAATTCTGCTAGTAGTTTCTCTGATCTGTTTGATTTATTCCAAATCTATAATAAATGTAAGTGTGTATCAAATATTACTGTAGAGAAGAGCAGATTTTTCTTTGATTAGTGGTTTTCTGTGTAGTTGCTGGAAGATCTTTAGTAGAGGAAGTTGTTTTGGAGTGGGAGGTTACACATTCTTGCATTGGCATCCTGGTAAATAGTGATTGGAGTTTCCTCCTTCACTTAGCACCTGAGAGCAGCCAGGATTGCTACTCAGGGGAACTTTCACATCTGAAGTGTTTGAGCAGCAAGCTGAGTGCTGTCAGGTGCTGTCAAAGCCTTTTCTGGAGCTGCAGTGGCAAGGCTTGGCCTTTCTTGGCTGGTGGCAGAGGAGCCTGAGTCCTCCTGGAGCACTCCCCATGGCATCCTTGGGTTTATGCTGAATCTGTTTCATACAGGAACTGGCAGGGGGGTTGGAATTAGGTGATTTTTATTGCCCCTTCCAACCCAAACCACTCTGTGAGTCTGTACTGCAGATCTAGGCTCTGTTCATGACATGCAAGAATGCTTTTTGGGCTCTTTAGCTGTACCGTGGTCATTTCTCAGCAACTGTTAAGCCTTTTGCTTGGTTTCAACCAAATCTGATGGCAAAGTCAAGTTAAGCTGATGGTTTGTGTGAGTTTCCCAGGAAGGCACCCAAAGAGCACAGGGAGAGGATCACAGTATCCCAGTATGTTAGGGGTTGGATGGGCCCTAGAAAGCTCATCTAGTGCAACCCCCCTGCCAGAGCAGGAGCACCTAGACCAGCTCACACAGCAATGTGTCCAGGCAGCTCTGCAATGGCTCCAGACAAGGAGACTCCACAGGCTCCTGGGCAGCCTGGGCCAGTGCTCTGGCACCTGCACTGCAAACAAGTTCCTCCTCAGCTTAATACTAAACCTCCTGTGCTCCAACTTGCTCCCATTCCCTCTTGTCCTACCATTGGATGCCATGGAGCAGAGCCTGGCTCTCTCCTCCTCACACTCACCCTTCCCATATTTCTAAGCATTGCTGAGGTCTCCTCTCAGTCTCCTCTTGTCCAGGCTGCAGAGACCCAGCTCTCTCAGCCTGTCCTCCTAGGGCACATGCTCCACTCCTTTCAGGATCTTGCTGGCCCTGGGCTGGACTCTCTCCAGCAGCTCCCTATCCTTCTGGAGCTGAGGGGCCCACAACTGGACACAGCATTCCAGGGGAGGCCTCCCCAGGGCACAGGAGAGGGGAGAAGAACCTCTCTGGGAGCTTCCCCAGAGAGAAGGGAAGGTCAGGAGTGCTGCTGGTATGCAGCATCACCTTCCAAAGCTCTACCCAGCCCAGATTGCAGCTATTCTGTCCCTGTTTTCTGCCACAATTCACTCTTGCTCTTCTATCAAACTCTGCTTGCCAGCAGCTTTTCCTTTGCTTGCTTTTAAACTGAAACACTTCATCTCCAAGCTGCCTGTGTGTTCTTCTCCTTACCTGCTGACCAGAGCCTTGGCAAAGTCCAGGCTAGAGCAGGACATGCTCGGACCTCATTTCTGGGTTTCAAGAGAGTTTTTGTGGCTAATTTATTCTCTTTTTGGGGAGGGTGGTGGTGCACCTTTTGTGGCAGACACTAGCAGAGTTTGTCTGTGGAGCTGCTGGGCTTGGGGAAAGGGAGACACACACATGAGCAGCATGGCTTGCAGGGTGAGAGATGCTGAGGTATTTCAACTGGGCCTGGCTGCAGCCCAAAGTGAAAAATTAATGGGCTGTGATGTTGTTGGCTTTGTTTGATGAAGTGCTTAGGGAATGTTATTCAACAGGAGAATAAATAATCTGGATACAGTTGTTGAAAGAGAGCAAAAAGAAGCCATGGCAGCACATGGTGGTAAGCAGTCATTTAATCAGCATGTTAATCATTAGCTTTGGCTTTGAGGCCCTGGAGGGAGGCAAGGTTGTTCACACAAGTACCTTCCAGAGAGGGAGGTGCCCAAGGCACAGGCTTAGGGACTGAGCACGTTTGGCTTCAGGAACTCTGGGATTGAATTGCAGAGAGCTTTTTATCACTATAGATTGATAGAAATGTAAACCTGAGTTGTTTGATAGAGGAAAGGAAACGTAACTGTATTGTTAGATGTATATTAGGCCTTTGATGCTTTTTTGCCAATGGAGATTTGTCCAAATTTGGCAACATCTGCTGTGAGAAGTTGATAGAGCACTTTTTGTTTTAACATAATCACTATTTAATGTAATCAATACTCATCCATGTCAGAGTATCTCCCTTCCTAATAACAGCAGCATTGCACTCACTCTGTGTGCAACAGCTCTGCAGCTATAAACACAAATGTGACATTAAAATATCTGTTTGTAATGTTTCCATTTAGCAGCAATGCTCCAAAGTTCATTGTCACACTTGGGGAAACAAATTCCTGAGTGGAGACATAAATATTTGCCTTGCATTTACTCTTCTTTTTCACCTGTGAAATAGAAATCTCCTCAGTGCCTGGGCACAGAGGACTCTCCAGTGGCTGCACTGGGGGAACAACTCCTGCTCCTTGCTCTGCACCTGTAGCCTCTGCAATGCTGGAAATACCAAAGGTCTGCACTTTCTCAGCTCTATCTTTCTGTGTCTTCCAGCTGGAGGAGAGTAGTTTGAGGCTCTTGTAGCAGCATGGCTCTTTGCTCTCAGTTGTTCTGAAGATTATCTTATTAGCTAAATGCCCATTTCTGCCCACAAAGCCATAGAATCTCAATAATGTCTCTCAGCATCTTCAGTGCTCTCAGCTCCAGGCCTCGGAGATGGAAGAGGCAGATGGGGAGAGATTGGGGAGGAGAAATGAAATGATGATGGCTTGAGGAGAGGGAAAGAGGAGGCTGAATGGTCCTTGCAATGCTGGAGCATTAACCAGGCTTCTCCAGGAGTGTTGCCATCCTGCTGGGAGGCATCCACCAGCTCCTCTGAGCCATTCCCTTCCAGGAGCTCCATGGAGAGGTGATGGCTTGTGGCTTTTCTTCACCTCCTCTTCTAGATGATGTTTTCCAAGGTCACTGCTGATGTGTGTCTCCTCACAACTCACCAATCCAATCCTCTTCTAGTCCATGGATACAGCTCACTGTCCTGTTAGGGATAGCCAAGTTACTCTCCAGGAGATACACCTGAGCCTTGAAAACTCTTGGAAGAGGAGTACATGCCCAAGTGAAGGTGTTACCAGAAAATTGTTCAGCTGAAACTTGACCTAGTGTAAGACTTTTGGGTAGAGATCACAAAGGAAAAAAAAGTGAAAAAGAAAAAAGCAATCCCACATCTCTGTTCTAGAGCTGAGGAACTTGTCTTGTGTTAGCTCTCATTTTCTCAGCTCTCATGTGTTGTCCTGCCTCTGCCAGACTTGCTAGGGATGTTGATAAGGAGTTGAAGCCCATGCCATGTTTTTGGGGAGAACACAGCTACATTCTTGAGGCTGCAGTGCCCACCAAGGGGGGAGAACTGTCTCCAACCCCCCCAGGAGCATTGGCAGCATTTCCCTGACCCAGACCTGTCCCTTTTTACTGTTTGTGTAGTTGGTTCAGGTTTGTTCACTCTAGTTCATGCCCCATTGGTAATTGCAGTGTGGTTCATGGAGCAGGAGGCCCCATGCCAAATTCCAGGCTGGCCAGGATAGTGTCTTTTTGCCTGGAGGCTGTGGATTGTCCCTTGAGTGAGTCAATTCATCACAGGTGCCATCAGCAAGACCCATTAAGCTCTTGCTGAACAAAGTGTAGGCAATGCATGTGCTTGGAGGTGGTCCTTGTTCAACAGAGAGCTCAGGGGATTGCTTGAGAGAGCAGCCCTGGGCATCTGTCAGCAGGACATTACTTCATAGAGCTGTTGGCCATAAGCTCTAGCAATGTAAATTGTTGTTTCTTTTCATTGACCTTAAAAAAAAGTGTTAGTGATTTATTGCACAGAGTGTTGTGCTGACTCCATGCAGCCCTGGGTGACAGGCAGCTGAGCATGGGCCAGCAGTGTGACAAGGACACCCACATCCATCACAGACTGGGGTGCAATGTACACCTACCTCCAGCACTCCCATTGCTTTAAGCTTGCTGAGAGCAGCTCTTTGGTTTTAAGCTTGCTCATAGCAGGTCTTCAGGATCATTAAACAGATCACTATTGGAGGTATTAAATCATCTAAAAACTCTCTAGTGTGCCAGTGGCTAATTCTGACTGAAACACAAGGGTTAAAATGACCCAATCTGCTCTTTAACTCTCACTTGAAGGCTGTGCTGAGTCTCACTCCAAGGTTCTGAGTAAGGATGAGTAGCTAGATGGCAATGGCCTTGAGCTCAAAGAGCTGAGCATGGTTCCTGGGAATCCATCACTCAGAAGGCCAACAGCATCCTGCCTTGGATCAGCAGGAGCATGGCCAGCAGGACCAGGTGAGCAGTGGTAAGGCAAGAGGGAATGGCCTCAAACTATGCCAGGNACTTGCTAGGGATGTTGATAAGGAGTTGAAGCCCATGCCATGTTTTTGGGGAGAACACAGCTACATTCTTGAGGCTGCATTGCCCACCAAGGGGGGAGAACTGTCTCCAAACCCCCCCAGGAGCATTGGCAGCATTTCCCTGACCCAGACCTGTCCCTTTTTACTGTTTGTGTAGTTGGTTCAGGTTTGTTCACTCTAGTTCATGCCCCATTGGTAATTGCAGTGTGGTTCATGGAGCAGGAGGCCCCATGCCAAATTCCAGGCTGGCCAGGATAGTGTCTTTTTGCCTGGAGACTGTGGATTGTCCCTTGAGTGAGTCAATTCATCACAGGTGCCATCAGCAAGACCCATTAAGCTCTTGCTGAACAAAGTGTAGGCAATGCATGTGCTTGGAGGTGGTCCTTGTTCAACAGAGAGCTCAGGGCATTGCTTGAGAGAGCAGCCCTGGGCATCTGTCAGCAGGACATTACTTCATAGAGCTGTTGGCCATAAGCTCTAGCAATGTAAATTGTTGTTTCTTTTCATTGACCTTAAAAAAAAGTGTTAGTGATTTATTGCACAGAGTGTTGTGCTGACTCCATGCAGCCCTGGGTGACAGGCAGCTGAGCATGGGCCAGCAGTGTGACAAGGACACCCACATCCATCACAGACTGGGGTGCAATGTACACCTACCTCCAGCACTCCCATTGCTTTAAGCTTGCTGAGAGCAGCTCTTTGGTTTTAAGCTTGCTCATAGCAGGTCTTCAGGATCATTAAACAGATCACTATTGGAGGTATTAAATCATCTAAAAACTCTCTAGTGTGCCAGTGGCTAATTCTGACTGAAACACAAGGGTTAAAATGACCCAATCTGCTCTTTAACTCTCACTTGAAGGCTGTGCTGAGTCTCACTCCAAGGTTCTGAGTAAGGATGAGTAGCTAGATGGCAATGGCCTTGAGCTCAAAGAGCTGAGCATGGTTCCTGGGAATCCATCACTCAGAAGGCCAACAGCATCCTGCCTTGGATCAGCAGGAGCATGGCCAGCAGGACCAGGTGAGCAGTGGTAAGGCAAGAGGGAATGGCCTCAAACTATGCCAGGGGAGGTTCAGCTTGGCTATTAGGAAGGATTTCTTGGCTGCCAGAGTGGTTAGGCACTGGCCCAGGCTGCCCAGGGCACTGCTGCAGTCACCAGCCCTGCAGGGGCTCAAAAACCACATAGACATGGCACTTGGGGACATGGCTTAGTGTGATGGGGGTGCTGGGTTATCCATTTATTGTGTTTCTGTGTAGCTGCCATCAAGTGAATGACTGCTCAATGAGTTTTCCATAGTCTGGCTCCCAGGATGTGTGCACCTGAGGATCAGCTTTTGACAGTTGTTAGTGGAGTTTCCTCCTCTCCTTTCCTGTGTTGTGCTGGCAGTGACACACTTGGCTGTCTCCTGCTTTTCAGCAGTGGTGTTTGTTAAGGATGAAGGCTGTTCCCTGCTCCCTGTTTGCTTCCCTGCAGCCCCTCCCGAGAGCAGTGGGCAGGGAGTCCTTGCCGTGCTCTGCAGTGCCTCTGATGGAGAGCTAACGGATAGCTCCGGAGATGTCTGCAGCTCACAGCCTCTGCATGCAAGCTCACAGAATGCTGACTCATTTTCTCTGAGCTGCAAGCAAATGTCACTTTTGGTTGCTTGTGCTTTCATTTCCCTCTCACTAATTTGCTTTCTTCTGTCTTTTTCTCCCTTTGCCACTTCCCATCCATGCAGCTCTGTCTATGTGTGTATTTGATTTTTCCCTCACCTGCCTGCCCTGACTCCTTTATTTTTCTTTGCCATTTTCCTTTCTTTCTGATGCTTGGTTCCCTGGTGGCAGTTGTGTGCTGCCAGTGCCATTGCCTTGCCTGCTGCCTGCTGTGGGATTGCTCCTTCCCACCTGCACAGGCAGGATCCTCACTCAGAGCTGGCAACTGTGCTTCAAAACCCCAAACAAAGGTAGTGAAGCCTTTACTGTCACCTTGCTTGGGATCTGTGCCCCTGGAAATCCAGGCAGAGCAGGCTTGCAATTCCACACAGGATTTTCTCTGAGGATCTTTGGTTCCGTTATGTCCCACATGGATGCTCTTAGTTGTGGTTGCAGGGCACTCTGCCTTCCTGGGGCTCAGCTGAGGAATTGTCAGCTGCTTGCACTTCATGCTCTGTCTCTAGAAGTCCATCCTGTCCTGTTTGCTTCTGGACAGACAGAGCCCTGGGGGGTTTCTGTTCTGCTAGCAGTTCTGAGCCATTTTCCATCTAGTGCTGTTGCTGTGACAGCTAATAGCTCATGGGCAGGGAAGAAAATAGCATATGGCCTCTGCTCCTCCACTTCCCTCAGGAAATACTACTTGTTTGAGATCCTACACTATTTTCTGGAGCCTCTCCTTTTCTCTGAGCTCCAGCTCTAGGCTTCACCCCAGTGCTAGTCTTTCCCCCTGCAGATCTCCTTGCATGCTCTCAATCCAGATGCTTCTGCCTCTCTGAAAGGGGAGTTTTCTCACCTAGGTGGAATCTCTTCTCCAGGCAGGCAAAGCCCAAATGGAATTGATCAGCTCAAATGGAAGGAAATGGCCAGGACTTGCAGCTAAGGCTGCTGTGGATTAGGTCACCTTTGGCAAGAGCTGGATCCATTAGCTGGGGCCATGCTCTCAGGCTGGCTGGAAAAACAAAGAGAGGAGGAATTAGTAGGAGTTAAAGTTACAACACTGACCAAAGAGAGGAGATAATTCTGTGTTTGCTGTGCTGGCCATGGACACAGATATTTATGTTGGAAAGTGCTGCTTTAACTCCTGCTGCATTGCTTTTCTGAGTCTTAGCAGAGGTTAATAAACACAAAGTTATGCAAATTTCCTCTTAATTCTAAGAAGTCTGTGATCCACATTCAAAGCAGAGTGGAACTGAGAGAGCTCTTGTTTGAACTGCTCACCATCTCTTGGCATTATTGCTTGTGCCTAGTGCTTGTCCCTTTGGCTCAGGCTGTGTGTCCCAGGGAACACAGCAGTGCTGTGCAGCTGCCTGATGCCTTAGGCTGCCAGGCTGTGGCACCACGAGCTCTTCCCTCAGGCAGGGATCTGCAGGTTGGGCTGAGGTGAGCTTTAGTCTCCTCTGCCAGGTAACAAGTGATAGGACAAATGGGTTCAAGTCGTGCCAGGGAAGTTCATTTGGGATACGAGGAAGAATTTCTTCCTGCAGAGGGTTCCTAGGCTGCCCAGGGAGGTGATGGAGTCACCATCCCTGGAAGGGTTCATGTGCTCCTTGGGGCCATGGCTTCGTGGTGAGCATGCAGGGTTAGGTTAATGGTTACACTCTGATCTCAGAGGCCTGTTGCAGTCATTCTCATTGTACCAAGTGCTTCTTGAAGCTCTTTGGAGCTGCTTTGTGGTGACACAGAGCAGACAGTCCCTGTCCCCTGCTGAGCCAGCTGTTCCCCTGCTGCTCCAGCCTGGCTCACCTCTGCTGCCTCCAGAGCAGCTCCAGGGCTGCTGGGCATCTCCATGCAGTGTTTTGCAGTGCATGTGTCTGACACAGCAGCAGAGGAAGGAAGCAATGTGCTACCAGCAAGGGCAGGAGAGGTTAATCACTACCAGTGACATGTGAGAAGGCTGGCAAACAGAATAAATGGCCATTGCTCTGCTCTCCTGCCATGATAGCTGGGCTGGTGCCTCCTGACTTCAGCACCCTCTGCTCTGTGCTCAGCCTGCCTGTTGCCCATCTTTGATGAAGCCCTGCTAAGCTCAGACAGTGTGATAACTGGGGCTGCAGGGACCTCAGCAGGTGCTGCTCAGGGTAGAGCCAGCTGAGACCAGGCAAGTGTTGAAAACACCCAAGGATGGAGTCTGTGTAACCTCTGTGGCTGATCTTTTCCTCTACCTGACTGTCCTCATGCTGGAAGATCATCTTCTTGCATCCAGTCTGAACCTTTCCTGTTTCAGTTCATGTCTGCTGTGCTCCCACAAGACAGCACTGTGAAGAGCATGGCTCCCTGTTCTTCAGACTCCTTGCAGGAGTTCTCCAGCTCCTTGGAAGTGCTGTAGGACTGCTGTTAGGTCCCTTCAAAACCATCTCTTTCCCAGGCTGAACAAGCCCTGTTCCCTTAGCCACCCGGGAGCCCTTGTGAGTCTCCCTCCAGTTTAGTGATGCTCCTGGTACTGGAAGCAGTGTTGTGGCTGTGGTCTGATGAGTGCTAGGCAGAGGGCACAATCTCATCCCTCACTCTGCTAGCTGTGTTCCTGTTAGCACAGCTCCAGGCCTCCTCCTGTGGGAAGAGAAGCCCCATGGGCACTGAGCAGAGGGCTAAGGCCATCTCCCCAAAGCAGGCTGGTTTAAACTGCAGCTTGCATTGTCTTGCATGCAGCAGGAGGCAGATGGCTGAGCCTTCTTCTCAAGCAGTGATTAGCATGCCACCATGCCAGGTCTCCTCCTGCCTCCATCTGCTGCCAGGCTGCTGCTGGAGTGCCCTTTGGTGGGACACAGGCAGGGAGAGCAGTGGGAATGGTGCACATGGCTGCCTGGGCTGCTGGCCCTTGGCAAGGATTAGTGTGCAAACAGAACCCTCTGGCATGGCAGGGACCTTGCTCATTTGTTGCTTCTTCCCCAGCACTCAGCCAAGAAGCAATAGGCAGAGATTTGAGAAGAGGCCAGTAACAGAAGGGAGAGAATCAGAGGTGAAAAGCACTGAGATTCTGAGTTATGGGGTGCTGGCCACTGGGAAGGCTTTTGCCTTCATCCCAGTACCATTTCTCTCCAAAGATCCTGGAGCAGCTGAAAGGAACTCCATCACTTTAAAGGCATCTCTGCTCTTGCAACCTTGGCTTGGTAACTTCTTAAGATCCTAGCATGGTTTGGGTTGGAAGGGAGCTCTGGAGCTCATCTAGTGCAACCCCCCTGCAGTGGCCAGGGACATCCCCAACTAGAGCAGCTTGCCCAGAGCCCTGGCAAGCCTCACCTGCAATGCCTCCAGGGATGGGAACTCAACCACCTCCCTGGGCAACCTGGGCCAGTGTTCCACCACCCTCGTGGGGAGCAACTTCTTTCTAATGTCCAGTTGAAATCTACTTTTCTCCAATTTCAAGCCATTGCCCCTTGTCCTTTCCCTGCAGGCCTTTGCAAACAGGCCCTCTGCAGCCTGCTTGCAAGTTCCCTTTAGGTCCTGGAAAGTCACTAGTAGGTCCTCCCGATGTCTTCTCATCATTTAATGGTTTCACTTCCATGCTAGCAAAGAAAAGAGGTGATGCTGATCCTGTGCTTAGAGCACAAATAACAGATTTTCAACCGTGACATTGTTTTATGTCCAAGCTTCAGCTCTGAACATATTTCCTTCCAGCCACTGTGACCTTCACTGTAGCATCTACAAATAGCTTGCTTGGCATTTGCTATCATCTCTGGCTGTGCTCAGTTGGATTCTGCATGGCTTCAGCTGCCCTGTGAGTGTCTGGCTGTGTTTGGTCTAGCTGATGCTGTGCAGGGCTGTGGATGCACAAGGGCTCAGGCAGTGGGCAGCTGACAGAAGGCTGGCCTGCAGCTTTTAGCAACAAGGACAAGAGTTAGGACACATTTCACTTCCTCATTTTTTCATGGCTACGAATATCCTTCCTGGGGTGCAAATGCTATTTAATGGGCTGCACGGTGTGGTTTGAAGCACAAGCTATGTCCTTTCATCTCCCACGGATCACAGGTCTTTTCAGGATTATAATTCAGGGACTTCCTTTCTTCTCCATCTCTCCCAGAATTCCCTTTTTGTGCTTGATCTAGCAGCCTGACATTCCCTCTGCTCCTATAGGCTGACTTGTCACAGAGCTCATGGAAATTACCTTTTCTGCATTTTCTTGTAGTTTAAATAGTTGTTTCATGCTTTGGAAAGTCTGTCTTTGTAAAAGAGCTTAGGAGCAGTTTGGGTTCCTCTGCTGTGCAGCTAACACAGCTTTGTGACTGTTTTACATCTTAAAGGATGAATTTGTTAGGTGATCAGCTTCCCCATCTCCTCCCTTGGACAGAGGAGAGAATCTTTCTTTGCTGTTTGATCATAGAATCATCAAGGTTGGAGAAGACCTCCAAGAGCAGCAAGTGCAATGCTGCCCCAGCACTCCCATGACACCAAACCATGTCCCCAAGTGCCATGTGTGCATGTTGTCTGAGCCCCTGCAGGGCTGGGGACTGCAGCACTGCCCTGGCAGCCTGGGCCAGTGCCTAACCACTCCTGCAGGGAAGAAATCCTTCCTGAGATCCAAGCTGAACCTCCTCTGGCATAGCTTGAGGCCATTCCCTCTTGCCTTACCCACTGTTCAGCTGGGAGAAGAGACCAATTCCACCTCACTCCAAGCTCCTGTCAGGGAGCTGCAGAGAGAGCTAAGGTCTCCCCTGAGCCTCCTCTTCTCCATGCTAACCAAGCCCAGTGCCCTCAGCTGCTCCTCACACACTTGTGCTCCAAACCTTTCCCCAGTTCCTTGCCCTTCTCTGGACACATCCAGCACCTCAGTGTCCTTCTGGCAGTGAGGAGCCCAAAGCTGAGCCCAGGACTGGAGCTGTGTCCTCCCCAGTGCTGAGTCCAGGAGGACAATCCCTGCCTTGCTCCTGCTGGCCATGCTCCTGCTGATCCAAGGCAGGATGCTGTTGGCCTTCTGAGTGATGGATTCCCAGGAACCATGCTCAGCTCTTTGAGCTCAAGGCCATTGCCATCTAGCTACTCATCCTTACTCAGAACCTTGGAGTGAGACTCAGCACAGCCTTCAAGTGAGAGTTAAAGAGCAGATTGGGTCATTTTAACCCTTGTGTTTCAGTCAGAATTAGCCACTGGCACACTAGAGAGTTTTTAGATGATTTAATACCTCCAATAGTGATCTGTTTAATGATCCTGAAGACCTGCTATGAGCAAGCTTAAAACCAAAGAGCTGCTCTCAGCAAGCTTAAAGCAATGGGAGTGCTGGAGGTAGGTGTACATTGC
>VWZO01021713.1:509316-610268 GCA_013396975.1 Bucco capensis | reverse complement strand
TCCCTGCTCAGCATCCCTGCCTTCCCTGCTGCTCATCCCAGCTGCAGAGCTAGGTGAGTGCCTCCCTGCTCAGCATCCCTGCCTTCCCTGCTGCTCATCCCAGCAGCAGAGCTAGGTGAGTGCCTCCCTGCTCAGCATCCCTGCCTTCCCTGTTGCTCATTCCAGCAGGGCTGCCTGGAGCAGCCTAGCCTGGGAAGTGTTTTAATGTGGAAATCAAGATTCTAGATGGTTTTGGGTTGGGTTTTGTTGTTTTCATAATCTGATTTTGAGATTGTCATAAGAGAAAATAGTGACTTCTGAATAACCTGTGGCATGTCTTGAAGAGCATAAGGAGCCAGGATCAGTGCTGTTGGCTGCCAGGTCTATTTCCTATCTTCTCAGAGAAGGTTGCAAGACTTTCCAACTGAAACAAATACATGATGTGTAATTTGCCATCCATTAGCTCTGATCCAATTGCAGTGCTGGGCAGGACAAAAATAGATGTACATGGCTCCAGAAAAGCCTTTCAGGTGAGAAGGACTGAAGGAGACACAAAAGCACTCACAGGGGAGTCTAGAAAGAACCTGAGTTTGATTTCTCATTCTGGAAAACTTCCCAGTTCAGTGTGTGTCCTGACAGCAGGAAAATGAGTTTTGAGTCCTGTCATCCTTTAAATAAAGAGTATGGACAAGGAATCCTCTGTCTCCCTTAGGAGACAAACCCAACAGAGCCTGATATCCCAATAGAGTCCTGAGAGTGCTCACTTTCTCAGGTGTTGCTTGTGTCTGTGTCTCTCTCTGCCAGCTCTCACCAGGATAACCATGGCAATCCTGAGCAGTTGGAAGAATGAGCCTCAGAAAAGGCAGCAAGAAATCCCTATGGATGGCCTCTAGGATGGCCACACTCCTGTCTCTCCAGACTGAGGAAGAGAGAGACTCTGCCTGGTGATTCCCTGTGAGAGCTGATGGGTGGGAAGTGAGCCACAGAAACTTCTGTGTGTGCACAGGGAAAACTTGCCCAGTGTGCAGGTGACTGAGGAGAGGGGCAGGCTGCTCTGGGAGCTGCTGGAGTGTCCTTCCTTGGCCTCAGTCCTGAGCAATCTGCTCTAGCTGACTACGTGGAGGAGGATGAAGCACTAGGTGATCCTCCAGAGTTCTACTCCAGCAGCTCTCAGCATCTTCTCTGGAGAAGAGAAGGCTTCAGGGGGAACTACTAGTGACTTTCCAGGACCTAAAGGGAACTTGCAAGCAGGCTGCAGAGGGCCTGTTTGCAAAGGCCTGCAGGGAAAGGACAAGGGGCAATGGTTTGAAATTGGAGAGGAGTAGATTTAAATTGGACATTAGAAAGAAGTTGCTCCCCACAAGGGTGGTGGAACATTGGCCCAGGTTGCCCAGGGAGGTGGTTGAGTTCCCATCCCTGGAGGCATTGCAGGTGAGGCTTGCCAGGGCTCTGGGCAAGCTGCTCTAGTTGGGGATGTCCCTGGCCACTGCAGGGGGGTTGGACTAGATGAGCTCCAGAGCTCCCTTCCAAACCCAAACCATGCTAGGATTCTAGGATCTCAGAGACTCTGTGATTCCTCTGTGTCCTGTCCTCCCTCTTGACCATTTCTATCTTCTCTCTTGCTGCTTCCTCTCTGTTCCAAGTTTGTGTTAGCAAACCCCCAGGCAGATTCTTTTCATTAGTTGTTTCTCTTGATTTGTTAAAGAGCTTTTCTCAGTGTCTGAAGTCTTTGGAATGAGCTGCTGCAGGGGAAGGAGATGCTGGATGGATTGCTAAAGCAGACATGTAATGGATGTCCTGGGGGACCCTGGGTGAGCTCATTGGAGAAGTCATGGAGAAAACAGCCCTTGGAGCTAGAGGCAAGGATAAAAATATCCTCCTTCAGCTGAGGAAAGGAGGAAGAAATATGGGATGGGAAGCAGAGGGGGGCCTGGTTAGAGCTTTATGGGTGATGGGGTAAGTTGGGCCAGAGGAGCCTGCAACACAGTTTAGAGGTGGGATTTTTCCAGCTAGCCATCAGGCACTGATTATTTATCTACTGCCTGCAGTTATCCAAGGAGCTGAAGCCATGCACCATATGTGTGTGGAGAGAGGGCTGAGAGAGTGAAGGCTTCTTAGTCCTCTTGTTGCTTGGCACTGAGGAGTCCTGGAGCATCTGCTTGCCTCTGGGCATTGAAGTACCCTAGAGGGAATGAGGAGAAGCTCTCCCTGGCTCCCCTGGGAGCCCTCTGGCATTTCTAATTCATCCTCACCTACTACAGATTACTTTTCCAACTCATGGTTTGCTCCTTCCCCTCTGAAGACTATTTAAATACACTTGTTCTCTCTGCATGAGTCCAAGGCACACAAATCATTGCTGAGGTGAAGCTGGAGAGGAGTGCAGGAGGCAGGATGGACCTCAGCCTCTTCTGCTTGTTCCCTTGCTGAGCACCTGAGGCATCCTGGCCCTGTCCTGTGTGCACTGGGCTGGCTCCTGGGAAGCTGTGGCCTTGTGCTGCTCAGTGTGACAGGAGTCATGTAGAAAAGGGTTGGGATGGGAGGTTGTTTGTTGTTGATTATAAGCTCTTCTGATGCTGACTGTTCTTTCCCCTGGTTTTGGGCCAGGTCACATGTTGAGAATCAGCAGGTGAAGCTGTGTAGATAAAAGCAGTGCCTCCTCAGCCTTTCCTCTGAGCCTCTAGCTTATGACGTGTCTCTGCATTTCTGTCTAGAGGAACAAGTACAGGTTTCAGTGCCTGAAGCAAAACAACCACTTCAGACCATTCTTTTTGTACTTTTTCTTCATTTATCTGCAGAAAAACCTCTGCAGAGCAGCTGTGGAAGGAGCACAGTGCAGAGCAAAGCTGAGTCCTGGCCCAGCATTCAGGGGAAGCTTCAGGCAGGCTCACACCTGAGCATCTCTGCTAAGTGTCCAGCTATTGAGCTTGCAGCTCTTTGCTGTTGATTTGATGACAGAAAGCTAAAAGTGGCAGTATTATTTTTGCACTCGTGCTTGACTTGTGGTTAAATATCCCCAGTGATTTGAAAACCTGATGGAATTTGCCACAGGAAAGAACTGAACTGCATTTAGGGAAGCAGAATAGCATCTGTGGAGACTCAGAAGCAAGCAGTGCAAATTGCTCCTGCTGGCCAGAAAATGATAAAGTCTATGAAATAGACAGTCCCTGGAGGAAATTCATCTCTCCAGTGCCCAGACCCAGAGTAGGATGGAAAATACATGAATAGATTGAGATGCATTTTTCTAGCATAGGCTGATGAGGGGAATAAAGCTTTCCTGTTCTCTCTTTCCCATCTCTGTTTCAGATGCACATGGTGTTTAACTATAAAAAGTGAAGGGATACTACATTTTCCTGTAATATAGGTGATTTTTGTGGTAGGATGAGGGCAGGCTGCTCATAATTATGAAGTAGAGTACTTCTTGAGCAAAGCCATTTTTATAGGCTGTCCTGTGACATCAAATCAATGTCCAGTAAATAGGACAACCTTAAGAGAGAATCCCTGGGTCAGTACAATCAGAAGGGATCCAGGCCATGTTTCCTTGTGCAGCTTGCAGAGGATGGGCTCCAGGCATCTTGGGAATGGCTCCAGAGATGGAGACTCCATCAGCTCTCTGGGCAGCTTGGGTCAGTGCTCCAGCATCCTACAAGGAGAGGAGTTGCTGCTGGGCTCGAGACTGAGCTTCCTATGGTCAGCTTTGTGTCCTCTTGTCTGTCACTGGGCACCAGAGGAAAAAGACTAATGAGCACTGTTGGAGAGAGGCTAGGATGCAGCCCTCACTGCCAGAGTTGGGAAGGATGAGAGTGCTGATGGCAGTGGGCAGGCTGTGTCCTCTCAGCTCTGTGGAATGGTTCAGGTGACAGGGAACAGCCCAGGCCATGTCCCTGCTGCCCCTCAGGAGTGCTCCTGCACTGAGCTGGGCCTTGCCTTGGGGATGGCAGCAGAGCTGGAGCACAGGCTGGGGATGGAGGTGCCAGGACTGAGCTCCTTCCCTTAGCCTCTTATCCTGAGCAGAGCATTTGTAGCAAGGAGCTCTGCCAAAGCCAGGGCATGGCAGCACATCCCTCGTGCTTGCTTTGATGGGCTTCAGGCCTGCATCTTTCAGGGAGGGCCATGTTTCATCCAGAGGGGTCCAGGTCCTCTCACTTCCCATTGCTGGCACTGCTGTTCTGTCCTGAAGCACTTCATCCTTACTGGAATCCTGGCTGGGTGACTGCTCTGCTCCCCTGGGGAGCATTGGTTGTCAGCACCAACAGGCAGAGCAGATAACAGCATCTCTGAGCACAGGAAAAAGGCTTTTCCAGCACCCTGCTTTGAGTCAGAGCACTGGCTTAGGAGAACTTGCTTTATTTCCTTGGTGTCTTCCTGCAGGAAGTTGTTAGTCTGTGCCCTGGAGTTGAATTGGTGTGTTGGTGGGAAGAGATGATCTCTTATTTCCCCAGCAAACTGGCTAGCATCTTGAATCATCTGAGAGTGACAGAGGAGCATTTTTGTTAATATCCTTTCATCCCCAGTAGAAGTTCAATGTTTTCTTTCCCAGGCAGAGATGATAAGGATGAACCCTCTGTACATCAAAGGATTGGATTAACCCATCTGGCACTTTACACTGGGACAATTAATAGCTTCCATTTAGTTCCTCATTTGAAGCTCATATCTCTTCAGAAGTCCTGACCTGTTTCTTGCTGAGGGAGGAAGGTAGTTATCCATCTTGTTATAATGAAACCAATTTTGATGTTCATCTCTGGCAATTCCTTAACAAACTTCAGAGCTCCTGGACTGAGAATTTCTAGAGGCAAGGTTAATTTTTCTCTTCATTTTTTTCCTTGTCCTTATTCTCATGGCCTTACATTAACGTGGAGAAAGATGACAAATTACTCTATTTCTCTTAATTGTACTGCTTCTTGGAAAATGTTTTGAGTCTGGTCCTTATCCCTTTGTTTTATTCCACAAGGATGAGCCATTTTGGCTCTCTAGACACCAGGCTTTTCCCCTGCTGCTGCTCCAAGCTCAAGCTGTTACTTTGACTACTTCAAGGCATCCTTGAGATGCTCCTTGCCTGCAGAGCTGTGCTGATTTGCAGCTCTCCAGACTTGCTTTGCAGGGGAGAAAGCAAGCTGGAAGTTTCAGCATTTGTGTGAGTTTACCAGTAGATGGAGAGATCAAATCTTACTCTAACATGACCTCTGGAAATGGCTTCGAATCCTTATTTAGACATTAAAACCTGGATAGGTGATCCTGCTCTGGCAGGGGGGTTGGATTAGATGATCTTTCTAGGTCCCTGATATCCTGTGATATCCAAACCCTCTGTCTTCTCCAGCAGAAGGTAGGATGCTAGCTTCTGGCCATGGCCCAGCTGCAGAAGGGCTTTGCACGTGGAAGCTTTGTAGCTGTTTCTCTTTGCCTGTCCTCTCTGCCTTGTACTTTGCTTTTTGCAGTTGTTGGTAAGTTCTGGCCATCTCTAGGCTGAGCTGTGTCTGCTCAGGGTGCACAGAGCCCTGCAGGAAGCTTTTCCCACTGAGGGTGCTGACACACTGGCTGGAGTTGCCCAGAGAGGTGATGGATGTCCCATCCCTGGAAACACTGCAGGCCAGGTTGGAGCACTGGGCTGTAGATGTTCCTGCTGCCTGCAGACACTGTGGGCTGGATCCCCTGGAAAGGTTAGAGGTGGAAGGGATCTTTAGATGATCCTAGGATTGCAGTACCCCCAGTGTGCCTGGGAGAAGGAGAAAGGAGAAGGCAGCCGTGGCTTGCTGCTGGTGCAAGGCCAAGAGCACCCATGGATCACAAACCCCATGGCAGTAATGTCCTTCTTAGTGCTTGGAAGCAGAAAGGCAGGCAGTAGTGTCCTTCCTAGTGCCTGGAAGCAGAAAGGCAGGCAGTAGTGTCCTTCCTAGTGCCTGGAAGCAGAAAGGCAGGAGGCTCCCTGGGCAGTCCCAGCCCTTGGCCCCAGTAACAGGCCACGAGTGCTCCTCAGCATTTTGTGCTGGACATTCCCTGCTGCTCAGGTTACTGATTGCTGGGAGCTGGTGCAGAGCCAAGAAATGAATTGTCCTGCTGATTGATTCCCCTCTGGTGCAGGGATCAGTCCGTGGAGCTGCTGCCTGGCAGGATGGATGGGTGGGTGGGTGGATGGAGGGCTGGGGCTTGGCAGGGAATGCTGTGCTTGCAGGAGATGCTGGTGGGCTTTCAAGGGAAAGAGGGATTAGGGTCATGTTTAACCTCACCCAAAACCAAAAGAATGGCAGAAAAAATGAAAGGCTTGAATTGCACCAAATGGCCAGAGCTTTGGTGGACAAATCCTCCCCTCCCTTAAGGAATTTAGTTTTAATCTCTTGTGAATGAAAAATAATTGAATTTCGCTTGAAAGAAAAGAATTATGCTGGGTGAAATGAATCACAAAACTTGTGGTTTAGGTTTGTTTTCAATGCAGATAAACTGCTTTGAAGCTTTAGAAGGAAAGCTGCAGATGTTCATGAAGGTGCCACTTCTCTATTTCAACTGTGCTCATTGCAGTCAGAGAACTTTTTAATAGCAGAAGTGTCTGCACATCTCCACTCCTAATAATTACAGCATAAAATAAATAAGATCCTTTAGCTCACTCTAAGCAACTGTTTAGTTGACTCTGTAAATCCTGGAAGCATGAGGGATGGTAGTCCAGGGAGTCATTTTCAGTGACCATAAATCTTGCCTCTGATGCAGCTGAAAAAGAGAAGGTTTTTGGCTAGGATGCTGAGTTTCAGTGACAGTCAGATTGGTTCCTAACCTGTGCTGAGGGAAGCTCATATTTTACTTAAAAAGAATATGGTTTTAACTTTTCATTCATTTCCCTCTGCTTCAGAACTTTGGGTCCATCACTGGTGATGGGAATGAGAGCTTGGGGTTTTACTGGGATCAAAGGCAAATCTTCCTTTGCTGGAAGGAGCTGACAGTGTAGAGGCACAGCAGGAGCTTCCTTCTGCTGCTGCAGGCATCTCTGGCTGCTTGGGAAGGGGATTGGGTCCTCAGCTGAGAGGTTTGTGTTGGGGACAGAGTTCAAGGAGCAGTGCTGCAGGCTCCTGGAGATCTCTCCATGAGGTTGTGGGGAGCAATGTAGACATTGGGTCTGGGAATAAATGGACTGCAGAAGCCTTCACTTGGAATCATTGTGAAATGGCTAAAATCAAAACCAAGTGTGTGAGGAGCTGCTGTTGGGTTGATTAGTGTGGAGCAGAGGAGGCTCAGGGCAGAACTTAGCTCTCTCTACAGCTCCCTGACAGGAGCTTTGGACTGAGCTGGGGGTTGGGCTCTTCTCCCAAGGAACAAATGATAGGATAAAAGGGAATGGCCTCAAGTTGCACCCGGAGAGGTTCAGGTTGGACATCAGGAAGAATTTCTTGGCTGCCAGAGTGGTTAGGCACTGGCCCAGGCTGCCAGGGCAGTGCTGCAGTCACCAGGCCTGGAGGGGCACAACCAGCCATGCACACATGGCACTTGGGGACATGGCTCAGTGGCATGGGGATGCTGGGGCAGCATTGCACTTGTTGAGCTTAGAGGTCTTCTCCAGCCTTAGTGATTGTGTGAAATAGCATACAGGAACTTCTTCATATGATTGGATATTTGGATTATCAGTGTGGTTTGTTTGTTTTTCCCCCAGCTGTATGCTGATGCTATCACAAGTGTCTCAGAAGTAGGGTACCAGAGAAGTCAAGTAAACAGTCTGTGTTGTGCTAGTTGGCAATGAAATGGTAAATCCTGGTATCATATGGAAAAAAAAAATAGCTTTGCTCTGGACTAATACCTTGAGGGGAAAACCATCAGCAAATATAATTCCAGGGTTAAACTGGCCATTTATCAATAATGTTGTTTTACAAACAGCTAAGCCATTTCCTTTCTGTAATGGTTGGGCTGACAGCAGTCAATTCCTCATCTGCAGCCTCTGCTTCCCTGCTGGATTGATGGCTGAGGCTCCGTGTGTTCCCAGGCTCATTCCTGGCACTGCTGTGGCTGCTGCCTCCCCCTTGGTCAGGAGCCATGGGGAGATGTCTGTCTGAGGGAGAAGAGAGAGAGTTCATGTAGGAAAGGAGAAGTGTGGAGAATCAAGTTCATGTTTGATCTCTTCAATGCAAGAGCAGCTCAGAAAGAAGCAGGTGACTTGCAAGTGGCTTAGCTCAATCCTAGCTTCCTTTCCCTCCCTCTTCTGAGGCATGTCCCCTTTGCAGCAGAAATGGAGCAAACATTCAGCACTGACCCTGCTTTGGAAATCAGTTTGTGAGGCATGTGCTGTGTGTGGGGTGTTTGCTGTGTCTGTAGGAGTGCATGGTGCTGAGCAGCATCATGTCCTGGGTCTTGCCTCCCTCTCCAGTTCAGTGGCATTCCTGTTGCCTGTTTGTGTGCTGCTCAGCTGGCCTGTGCCTCTCCTGGCTCTGTGTGAGCAAGCAGCCCCTGCCCAGGGTTTTTGGCCCCTGTGGGGTGCTGATGCAGCTGTTTTCCCCACAACACCTAATACTTTTCCTGTGCATGCAGGCAAACTTCTCCTCAGTCCCCTGGGGACTGTAAGCATCATTTTTATCAGGTTGGAACTGCAGGCTCTGTCAGGCCACTGAAGTTGTTCTCCATTAGTGTGAGGCAGCCCAATCCAGAAGGGAAGAGCTGCTGCTCTTGGAGCCCATTTTTCTCTGAGTCTTCCCCCCCTGGTTTCCAGCTGCTGTTGTGCATCTTTGGGAAGCTAAAGGGGTTCACTGGGAGCATCCATCTCAGGAGGAAATGCCTGAGTCAGTGTCTAGTTGAATGATTGGAGAGTTTCACAGACAAAAACCACTTAAATACCCACTTAGCTGATTATCTCCCAGTGTACATGAGCATCCTTCCCAGTCGTTAAAGAAAATTAAGTGAAACCTTGCTAATTTGTGCTGATGTTGGGAGCAACCCATTTTGCTGAATTTTTGTGAGTTAGTGCCAATGAAAACAAGCATTTCTGACAAACCACAGAGCAGCATGTGCTGAACCTTCTTTCTCTCTGGAAAGAAACTCACCTGCACGTGCAGGGCCAGTTAATAGGTTATAAATTTGAGGAGAGAACCTTTCTTATGCTGAAGTTCACCCTTAGGTGCAAAATGAGGAATGGAGATGATCTTGATGCTTCACAAACACTCTTCAGCCACAGCTGAGAGATTAAGGTGTTAGCAGCATTTATTTTTGGTCTAAAACACCTCCACAGAGCAAACTCCCTCTTGGAACCAATAGCTACAAAGGTGATCAAAGGGCTGGGGGACCTGATGGCCCAAGTAGCACTGAAGGAGCTGGGTTTTCTCAGCCTGGGCAAGAGAAGGCTAAGAGGAAACCTGATGCCATCTAAATCACAGTCTAGAGAGATCCCTACAGATCCAGGGAAGGCTCTTTCTTTGCAAGGTTGCTTTGGGGCAGGAGAAGAGGCAATGGGAAGAGATGCTTCAGGAGAAATCCTGTCCTGGGGATAAGAGAAAGAAACCTTCTTGAGCATGTGAATGATGAAGCATCAGAATCAGTTGCCCAGAGAAGTGGTGAACTGTCCCTTGCTGGGAAGAGACAAGCTTTGCCTTCCCTGGGGAAGCTGCTCTGAGGCCATGCTGCCAGCACAAGGATGAGCTCCAAGCTGCTCTGCAGTGATTCCTCAGCAAACCAGGGCTGCTGCTGTGCAGGATTTCACCTTAAATAACTTCCTGAAGCAAGCTAAGATGTAATAAATACACAAGCTGTATAGACAGATTCCAGGGGTTCCTGAGACAAATGAAATTCTGGGCAGGAAATGGAGCTGAGTAAGCAATGATTCCTCAGTAGGAATCAACCTCCTGCAAGTGCTGCTCCTCTGGTAGCTGAGCTGCTTAGTCTCTCCTCATGTTTTTAGCTCTATCATCTCTAAAATGAGGAGATTTGCCTTATTTTTAACCCACTAGAAGAGTGATATCCACTATGTAACACTGAAGGTGCTGTTTGTGCTGCTGTTGATTTGCTTACAGCTCAGTGTTTCTTGGGCTTAGCAGATACTCCTCAGGGATGAGGCCATGTGGGGTTGAAAGGTGTTGGTATTTAAACTGCAGTGAGAGGTCTTGGGTTGGTTTTTTCCCCTCTGCCTTGTAAAGTAGTCTGATTTTAAAGCTTCAGTAGGATCCAAGCTCTCCCAGGACTTATGCTGTAGGTGTATAGTTTTCTGCTTGTGTCAAATCTTTTGGGCTGTTTTAGTTTGAAGGGAGATGGCTCAAACTATGCCTTAAAAAGGTTTCTTTTAGAGAGGCCAATAAAGTGAGGCAATAAAAACACCTTCCTGCTCTTGATAGGTGTCTATTGATTGCTGCCTGGCAGCTGCTGCTAGCTCTGCTCCAGGGGCACAGGCTGAGAGTGCAACAGATCCATCAGCTATCTGCTGGGAGCAGGAGCTCCCTGAGAGTGCCATGGGGAAAAGGGGACCCCTCTGGGCTGGGTTTTTCCCCCTTTGAAATGTAATAATGTAATAAGCTTTTATTGTAGCACACACCTAAAGGCATTTGGTTGTGGTAAAGTGACTAGTTTTTGTTTGGAACACCAATACATGCTGTAAGCATTTGTCATTTTCCAATGCCAACTGAAGTTGAGAGCCTGTCCTTCAGCAGAAGAGCAGTGTGACTTATGGGGATGCAGCACAGGGATTGTGCAGGGGCTCCTCAGGCTTCACAAAGGAAGAAAAGGAAAAGATAGCCTCTAGATGAAAGCAACTCTTAGCCCCTAGAATTGAAATAAAGGAGGAGGAAAAGGGTTAACTGTTGCCTTCTTCCTGCCTGGGAAGCATCTCAGACCCTATGCTTGGAAATAAGGAAACTTTGTCATGTCTGTGGCAGCTGATGTTGGGAACTCTTCAGGTAGAGCAGTGCTGAGCTCCTGTGTCTCAGCACACAGCCAGAAGTGGCTGAGAGGATGGCTGGCAGCTCAGCAAGCAGCTGCTGATGGCTCTTGGCTGAGCTGGAGGAAGAGAAGCCCTAGTGCTGCTTCTAGTGCACCATTGTCACCCTGCTCCCTGGGGACTTCAGCTTGGATCCTGCTGCTGCCAGGACACGGTGTTAGCACTGCTATTGCCATGAGATTGGCTAAATCCATGGATTTGGCATCGCTTATCTTTTAAGCATTTACTCTCCTTGTATTGCCTCTATCTTTCTGCTGCAGTGTGTGTGTGTGGGGAATGAAGTTGTATCACCACATGAAACCCTGAGGTGTGAATGAGAGGAGGAACTGGGGCTGATGCTCTCAAGGTCCTGAACATAGTCCATCTGTTAGTTATTTCCTAGTAACATTTCTTCTCTTGCCTCTCTGCTCATTTTTCTTGGGTGAGTTTCCTTTTGTTTCCAGTCTTGTATGACTACTCTGTCCATTCCCCACTTTCCCCCTCTCACTTCTTCTCTGATCCCTTGCAAAGGAGCCGTGCACCTACTCAGGTGCCACACTTATCTGTCAAACTCCTAGCTCACTTCATCCCTGAAATTTTGTTCCAAAGTTCATGTTTTGCTTTTGTAAAGCAAATAGGGGAAGGCTTTCTGCTGGGCTCTGGTTCTGTGCTTGGGGAAGGTAATTGATTGCTGTGTGAGGCTGCAGTGGAATCCAGCTTGGGAAGGATTGATGAGCAGTGTAAAGAGGAAAGCTCAACCTCTGCTGATGGGCTAGGGGGGAAGGGAGGGGAAAAAGAGAGGAAAAAGGGAGAAAAGAGGTTCAGAAGAAAAAACATTGAGACCTCTAAAAAATGGGCTTTGAAGGGTTGTGGCAA
Source organism: Bucco capensis (assembly GCA_013396975.1). Classification (NCBI taxonomy): domain Eukaryota; kingdom Metazoa; phylum Chordata; class Aves; order Piciformes; family Bucconidae; genus Bucco; species Bucco capensis. Next base: position 598,546 of record VWZO01021713.1, on the reverse strand, counting down.
ACAGAGCTGTTTAGGACGTGTTTAAACAACTTTTGAGGAGTATTTTTGTGTTGTTGCTGATGCTTGTGTGCTGTTGTGATAAGGGAAATAGCTACACTGGAAGTAAATTCACCCTGCATTATTATTCACTCAGTTTCTCAAGTGTCTGAGGGGTAAAGTGTGTTAAAAGTGGTCAGTGGTGTTTCTGGTTGCTTGTGGAGGGTTTTGGACCCTTTGCAGGGTTCCAGGACTCAGTTTTGGGTGGTGAGCATCTTTGATAGCTGTCATCAGTTAAAGTATGAGCAGTGCTCTCTGCTGAGTGCTGAGGCAAGGGTGAGCACCAGAGCTGCATTCCTAACCTGTGCTTTTGGCACTTGGAAATGGAGAAGTCAGTTCCCACAAATGTTATTCTGAAGTGTGGCTTTGTCATGGATTATGAGGGTAAAGAAACTGCACTCAGTCTCTGCTGATGGGGGAAGGGGAGAAGGGAGATGAACAAGAGAAGAAAAAGGAGAGCTCAGGAGAAAGAAGAGGTTAAGAAGCAAAACCTTTAGGCCTCTCAGAAGTGTCTGTGTTGTTCTCAGCAAAGAAAACAGAATAAACAGATATTTCAAAATGTGCTCCAAAAAGGTTATCCAGGAGCTAACTGAGCTCTTGCCTTGTGCTCCCTGCACGCTGAGGGCCAGCTGATAACACTGAGTGATGGCTCAGCAGGAGCCTGAGAAGCCTTTCCCAACCAATTCCAGAGTGCCTGTGCATCCCAGTGTGGAAGGAGGGAGCACATCTGGCAGCAGGCTCAGCTTTGGGGCAGAGGAGCTGCAGCAGGTGAGCAGCAGACACTGCAGCCATGCAGCATGTGCTCCAGCATCTGCAGCCAGGGACACTCCTCCAGATCCTGGTGGGAATTCCAGCTGAGTCAGCTACAACTGCACCTGGCACTTCCATCCTGCCCTGGCAAAGGGAACAGCTTGACCTGGACTCCAGATTGATGTGGGCTTAGTTCGGCCCCTCTGAGGCAGATCAGGGCTAGCTTTGAGGGCTGTAGATCATTTTGGGGTAGATAATATATGCTGCATTTTTCTTGGGGAGGAAGAAGAGTGTCTTGTGCTTGCTGAGCCTGTCTTGGTGCTGAGATGGGTGTGTAATTGCTGCAGTGATGGAATTGCTTCAGCTGGAGGCATGCTGAAGTGGGTCCTGGGAAGCATGCTGCTGCTCTGGGCTCTGCTGACGCTGGCTTTTGATGTTGAAAGCAGCAAGATGTGGTGTGGAGTTCACAGAGCATTGCAGGCTGCAGTTAAAAGTGAGTTGGAATTTGTTTGACCTTTTTCCCTGTAACATTCCTTCCAGAGCATTAGGTGGCTGAGGTCAGCCTGAAATGTGTCCCTGGTCAGTGTCTGAATTTCATTAGGAGCCAAGGGCTTGGGGAGCTCTAAAGCACAAGAGGCTTGGTCACCACCTCCCCGTTTCCAATCCAAACAGAACATGATCTCTTTGTGGTTTTTCTCCCACCAGCTGGTACAGTTTTTCTTGGATTTGTTTGTTTCTCCATTCAAGGTTTAAATGTGGGAAATGTTAGAGCAAACTCTTGTCCCAGCAGGCTGGTTGCTCAGCCTGGCCTAGGACTCCTCAGGGGCTGCTGTGGGCAGCCAGCAGTGCCCAGCACACAGGGTAGCCAACACTGGGGATATTCATAGAAGAAAAATGAAATTCATGCATTCTACTCCTCGAGACAGAGGCTGTTGTAGATGGTTGTGATGAACTGAGATATAAATACCCACTGACACTTAGAAAACAAGCAACAACTTCAGCTAGTGCTAAGCCAAAGCCCAGTAGTAACAGCCTGCCTCTTGCTAACACAACTCCAGCATCTGTGTCCCTGCAGCTCAGCCTGCCTGATTCCTGGAGCCATTTGGAACAGGGACAGGCTGGAATAGCTCCTAGGGAATGAGGTGTCCCCCCTTTGGGCAAAAACTGGAATGACTTTACACACAGTCTTTTACTAGCTGTCACATCAAAGAGAGCAGAGGAAGACATTCTAGGAGAGCAAGTGTACAATAGTCCACTTCCATATGTGCTGGTTTTCCATGTCACCAAAATATGTCCTAAGTGCTGTGTGTAGTTACCACAAGAAAATTCCATATGAAATCCCAATAGGATTTACTTTTCAATATAGTTTTAATGGCAGATCCATCAGTGTGGGTCCTTGGTGCTCAGCTCTAGCCCCACTGCTCTTTCCCTCCTTACCCTGCCTTTCCTCTGCTGTGTTGAGTTGGTGTCCTTGTCCCCTGAGCACTCCTGGCTGCTCCTGCAGACCTTGTGCTGTGTGCAGGAGCAGGAGGGGAGGACAGGGATCAACCACTAGCAAAAATATCACCTTTCTTGTGTAGTATTGCAAGGATGACGTGAACTACTCTTCAGTTAGGATTCAGGAGGGCCTTGCACTGAGCACTGCTGCCTGTTTGCTGGGTTCCTTTCACTTTGTGCTAGCTTTCATTTGTCTAATTGTCTGTCTTTTAATAGCTACCATCTCCTATTTGTGCCTCGCTTGCTGCTGGTGCTATTAACAAAGAGAGAGCTGAGAGCAGATGGCTGCCAAACAGTGAAGCCACCTGGTGTTCTAGCAATGCCAACTGCATCTTCCCCTCCATTCCTCTTCAGAAAATTACTGAGACAGCTCTAGGACTTTCTGAAGGTCCCAAGAATGTTTGCATGCAGCCAGGCAAATATCCCAAACCCTCTGAAGTTGATCCTTGCAGCTCCTTTCTCTGCTCCTCTTCTCTCAGGTCACTCCATCTGATGCTGTTGTCCCCTCCAGCTGTGTGCTGCAGGCTCTCAGCCACATGCTTGGCAGAGCTGAGAAGCTCTGAGCCTGAGCACTGCTTGCTGCAGCACCTCTGCACCCACCAGAGGGATGGGCTGAGGAGCTCTCATGGCAAGCACAAGCCATTCACAGACCCTACTGGCTCAGGCCTGGCTCAGGCCATGGGGTGTAGCTGCTGCCAGTCCTTCCTCTGCCTCTCTCCTTCCTTCCCCTGCCTCTCGAGCTGATTTATCACACAATCAGAGTGCTTTGGGTTGGAAGTGACCTTTCAGATCATCTAAAATGGGCAGGGACATCTTCCACCAGAGCAGATGGCTCCTAGCCCCATGTCCTTGGACACTGCCAGGCTTGCACTGCAAGCTTCCACTTGAGGTATCAGCTCCAAGAAATAGCCAAGGAATGATAGAATAAACAGTTGTAAGGAGCTTCTGTAGAAGCCCCTGAAGGCAAATGATCCACTAGCTCTGTGGAGTAAGGGATGGCACATCCTGGCCAAGGAAGCAGAGAAGAGGAGTTGTAGGGCAAGGAGACATGAGGGAGAGTTCCTAGTGTGGGTGCCAGGTAAGGTGCTGCCTTCTGCTGCTTTTGGTTACCTACAGCTTGCACCCTTGCTCTGTGTCACAGTTGTCTGGGCTCAGGCTGTCTTCTCTGCATCCCTTTTGGGCTCAGGCTGACTGCTCTGCATCCCTTCTGGGCTCAGGCTGACTGCTCTGCATCCCTTTTGGGCTCAGGCTGTCTTCTCTCCATCCCATCCTGTATTTTTCACTTCAGTTTTTGGCTGGATTCTTTGAATTTTCTGTGCTTTTGGACCAGTGTGGCCCTTGTGTCATTTGGAAGAGTTAATGGGTAGATGTTTTGGCTTTTCACTTGGTAGATTATTGCAGGGAGGGGAGTGTTTTGGGGTTTCTTCTGCCCCCTCTCTATCTGATCATTATTTCTGTCTGGAGGAGTTTGCTGTCACTGGTTCTGTTTTTGAGGATAGTATTAAAATTCCTGTTAATTTTTCAGGGTGTATTTAGTTTGAGATCTCTAACTTTCCATCTGGAGGTGAGATATTGTCAAGGCAGATCCATTTCTGTTGAGGCACAGCAACAAATCCTTCACCTCCTCAGACTTCTGTGCCCTGGAGATAAACTAGTTCAGACACACAACATTCCAAGGGCTAGGGAAGGGACAGAAGATGCCACAGCATTCCTCTGGCCTGGAGATTGCAGCTTCATCTCTGCATGGACTTGGCTTAGTGCTGCTCAAAGGTTGGTGTGACTTGGTTGGATGTGGTTCTGGTGCAAGCCAAGGCAGAGCAGCTTGATGTGCCAGTGCCTTGGTCACCATCAAACCTCCTGTGTGCCTGCAGCCTTTGCAGAACATCAGTGCTCTGCTTTCATGGGAAGGGATGTCACTGACCTCTTTGCTCAGGACAAAAGCCCAAGCCAGGCACTTCTTAGTGGCTTGAGAGGTATTCCTTGGGCAGAAGCAGCTGAGTGCTTTCAGTGAGGATACCTTAGGATGGAGTGGAGCCTCTTGAAACAGTTCCAAATCCACCTCTCTCCAGTCAGAGCTGGACTTGGATCCCAGCTCCTGCTCAAATCCAAATGGAGCTCTCCATCTTTTCCTCATTGCTTCCAATTTCCTGTCCCTGCACATCACAGCCTCTGGAATGCTCCTGCCTGTGCTTTGTCCATGAGCCAGTCCCCATCCTCAGCACACGGAGCCCTGATCTCCAGAGCTGTTTAGAGATGCTGATTTGTACCCAGCCAGCACTTTGGCTCTTCTGACCTGGGCTCCAACACTTTCTGTTTGTGAGGAGCAGTTCCCTGGCACAACTGTGCAGCTCCTCAGGGAATGACAATGCAGAGATCTGCAGATGGTTGGAAGCTGGCTCAGTTTCGCTCTGCAGGGGAGCAGAGACTTGCCTAGGGTTTGAGTGGTGTGTAGAGAAAGAATATTTTGTGTTACAGCTCTCTGGTGGTACGAGGATGAGGATCCACTCTGTCCCACTCTTGCTCTGCTTTTTGTTTTCTTTGGGGTTTTTGGGCTCCTGTGCTGTTTATTGAACTGCTATGTGCTTCTGCTGCAGATGAGGCTGGTGCTGGAGAGCCCAGGAGAATCATCTCTCTTTTAGGCTCCATTTGTATGTTCAGGGTATTTTTCCCAGGAAAAATGAAGCTCCTTGTGTTCATAGATGGCTTTGCTGCCAAGGATACCTGCAAGAGCAATGAGCAGCACTTTCTCCAGCACAAGGTTGTGTGTCCAGAGCAAGGTGGACCCTTGGCTGCTTCACCCTGACCTCGTGAAAGGACCCAGACAATGCTCTCTTTGGGTCTCTCAGAGACCTCTTGCTGATGTTCTCCATCTGGGAAGTGTGATTTGTTCAAGATCTGCTGCATCACTTAGCCTTCTCACTGTGGCTCTGTGCAGAGTGACTTCTCATCAAGTATTCCCACTCAAACCCTTTTCATTTTTGCTGACTGATGGCTGTGTTCTGTCTAGTGCTCATGCCAGCCCTGGTTTTCCCAGGAGCAGTGTTTCAGGGCATTTGGGAGGCTGCACTGGCTGCTGGAGCCAGGAGGGAGGCATTCAGCTTTGGGCAGGAGCTGCTAAAAAGCATCTTTGTGGGGGAAATGACCCCATTTGTGCTTCAGCCATTAGAGGTTTGTAGACATTTCCATTTCAGAAGTACATTTGCAGTTTGTGGTGGGTTGACCTTGTGTGGCTGCCAGGTGCCAAGTGAGCTGCTCTCTTTCCCTCTGCCCTTCTTCAGCAGGTCAGGGGGAGAAAATAGGATTACAAACCCATTTTGGGTCAAAAATGCTGTGGTCATTTACTGCAGGGTTTGTGTGCTCACTGTAAACAATAACTGTCTGCACTAGAACTGCATTTAAAGGAAAAGGAAAGGTTATGGACATAGCCCTGGAGGGTCAGGATGGGCTGGACAAACTGTGAGACTTGACTTGTCTGATCAAGGAGTGTTTTTTCCTGCATGTCACCAGCACAACAGGAAGTGGTTGCTGCTGAAACAAGCCTGAGCCAACCATGAGCTAAAGGTTTGGTGCCTAAGCCTGATCCTTCCTGTTCTCAGCTGTGTAGAGGGGAATACTGCTGGGCAACAGCTGGATGTGTGAAGAAGAGACTAGGGGATGCAGGAAAAAAGGGAGTTGTTATGGATACATCTGGATCCATACATGCAGATCCTGGTCCCAACTGTCTTTGCTGCAGAGTTTTATCTGTTGCTCAGCAGTGACTCAAGAGATTGCAGAGTTCATCCTGGCTTTTAGATGAAATTGAGAAGCCCAAAGCAGATTTCCAGAAGTACTGACTATTTGTACAAGGAACTTCAGGACTTAAGCTGGGCATAACTTGGATATATTCAGGTGTTAGGAATCTGGGAGTGAACCCCCTGAGATCCCTGGATGTTAGCAGAATTTGAGCTTTTTTGAGCTCCATTTGCTAGTTGCCCTGAAGTGTGGCTAATGCCATTCCTGCTTTCCTGGAGACATCGTGGAGATGGAATCAGTGCCCAGAGGAGAGCTGGAAAAGAAGCTCCTGAGGAAGCTTAGCCTGGTCTAAAGAAGAGGATCCCAGCCACATGTGGAAGCACCTCTGGTGTGCACAGGATGAAGCAGGGAGCCTGTCAGAGGATGACCCATGAGCATCTGATTAAAGAGCAGAGCCTGATGCCTGTGTGCCAGAGGGACACATTCAGCTTGGAGAGGCAGCCATTCCCTAGCTTAGGAATGTTTGTCTTTGCAATCCTCCAAACACTCTTTTCATGCAGTGTTATTTTTAAGGCCTAATTTATGTTTCCAGAGGGGAAGAGGCTGGTAGGCTCATCAGGAACATGGAGCTGTGCAGTAGAAGACCTCTAGGTTTGTTGTAGCTTTGTGTGCTTGGCTGATGCTGGCTTGGCATCTGTAGCTCTGAGAATGAACTGCCCATGGAGAGTGATGATTGCAGAGGTGGAGGTGAGCCCGTGGCAGTTCCTTGGGAATTGTGTCCAGTTGCTGTGCTGGGGGATGAAGGCAAGCATCTCCTTGAGGGGTTGAGTGAAAACCTTTCCCAAATGCTTTACTTACAGTGAAAAAAAAGAACTGCTGGGTTGCTAGGGGCAGACTGTGGAGCATGCACCCAACCCTCTTCTCTTCTCCTCTATCTTCTGTCCTGCAGGTGAAATACAAGAGAGACTTTGAAGAGAGCAAGGGGAGAGGCTTCAGTATTGTGACTGACACCCCTGAGCTGCAGAGGCTGAAGAGGACTCAGGAGCAGATCAGTAATGTATGTGGCTGCCAGCTCAGGGCTGGATGAGGACGAGCAGGGATGCTTGGTGCTGAGAATGGAGGAGCTGGGGCTCCACATCCTGGGATGTGGGAGCTTTGGGACAAGCACTTGTGTCCAGCCCCTCTGGGGCAGCGTGTGTCACCTGTGCGGCAGCGTGTGTCACCTGTGCGGCCCCTGCCGGGGCAGCGTGTGTCACCTGTGCGGCCCCTCCTGGGGCAGCGTGTGTCACCTGTCCGGCCCCTGCTGGGGCAGCGTGTGTCATCTGTGCGGCCCCTCCTGGGGCAGCGTGTGTCACCTGTGCGGCCCCTCCCGGGGCAGCGTGTGTCACCTGTCCAGCAGTGTGTGTCACCTGTGTGGCCCCTCCTGGGGCAGCGTGTGTCACCTGTGCGGCCCCTCCCGGGGCAGCGTGTGTCACCTGTCCAGCAGTGTGTGTCACCTTTGTGGCCCCTCCTGAGGCAGCGTGTGTCACCTGTGCGGCCCCTCCCGGGGCAGCGTGTGTCACCTGTCCAGCAGTGTGTGTCACCTGTGCGGCCCCTCCCGGGGCAGCGTGTGTCACCTGTGCGGCCCCTCCCGGGGCAGCGTGTGTCACCTGTCCAGCAGTGTGTGTCACCTGTGTGGCCCCTCCTGGGGCAGCGTGTGTCACCTGTGCGGCCCCTCCCGGGGCAGCGTGTGTCACCTGTCCAGCAGTGTGTGTCACCTGTGTGGCCCCTCCTGGGGCAGCGTGTGTCACCTCTCCAGCAAGTGTGCTCAGACTATTTGCTGTGCTAAAATGATTCCACACTTTTTTTATTTTGGGTTTCTAAAAGAGATTTTCCAGCAAGTATGGATATTTTTGTAACTTATTTAGTGTAAGTTACATGAGGTATAAAGTTTTGCCTCTCTTTTCTAGCAGGGGCTGTTAAAATCAGCCTCTCTGGCAAGGTGGAGTGTTCTTTATAAAGTTTGGATACTGATTTTTAAGTGAAACTCATGTGCAAGGCAATGTTCTGGAGGATGGGAAGGGAATGGCAAAGAGCAAAACTTCAGCTTGGGTATCAGATGCTGAGAGCTTGAGTGCAGAATGCTTCCAGGAGTGGGGTGTGAAAACAAGGAGACTTCCCCTGTTTTCCTATATTGGTATATATGGAATATTGGGGACTATGGAGCAAAAGTTATGAGAAGCATGAAGTAAGTAAGATGATGCAAGATCACTGCCCCAGCTGGTCCTGGCTCCCCTCCTGCTTGCTCATCTGCTGGGAGAACTTGTCTGCAAATGGTTATTTTGGGAAACAGTCTGTTGTTTTGTGAATTTTTGTGGAGTATCTCCTTGTAATGCCCCAACAAGCTGACACTGGAGGCAGCCAGGGTAAGTACAACCAGGAGACAATGATGGAGTTGGTTTGCTTGAAACAAAACACCAGCTGGAGATGTTGGTGACCAAAGAATTCCCTGGTGGATCTCAGCACTGGAGGTTTGTGCAGCCACCAGGCAAGCTTGGGATGGTCAGAGCTGCTCTTTGAGGTGAAAAATTGGGGTTGAGTGCCTGGCACCTTAGCCAGTGGGGAGGATAAGTTAGTTTGAGAGCTGTGCAAATGCTTGTGTGCATGGGTAAGAGAACAAAAGCTCCTGTCTCATGTTCATGCTGGGGCTGGGGAGTCTCTGCTCCATGAGAGAGAAGGATGTGTTCTTCAGAGGGGCAAAAAGCATGGCCAGGAAGACTTCCATTTGGGATCTGGAAAGCTTCAGCCAGGCCCTGCTTTTAATCAGCTCTGTTTGTGTTGTGTTCAGCCCAGGAACTGGAATTAGGTCTTCTCATGACCTACATAGCTTCCTGGAGCAGGAGTGAGTCTTTTGTGTGGGGCAGCCCTGGAATGCATCAAGGAGATGAAAGGAGCAGTGCTCTGAGGAATACTGAATGCCTGGCATGGCTCTGCTCTGGGAGGAGAGGCTGGAGCATCCTGCAGCACTCAGCTTGCTGCCTGGTCTCCAGGAGACTTGGAGATCTCCCAGGCTCAGTGCCCTCAGCACTGAATACACAAGAGTGACACAGCTCCCCTGCATCTCCTTGCTCTCTCCTTCAGGAACATTGGGCTTTCTGTGCTGGGAAGGGAGAGGATAAAAACAAACAAGTAGTTTTGGGAAATGGGAAAGAGTTCTCTTGCCATCTCTCTTCTTGACTGGCACCAAGGGGGTTTCTCTTCTAGCAGAAGACCTTGAGGATACTGCTTGACTCCTGAGCCAAAGGAGTTTGTCTGCCTCTTCACACCCAGAGTTTGGTTTATTGTTGTTATTTCCATGGTGGCTGGCTGTACCACTCCTACCTCCTCATTCCTCAGCAATGAAGATTGGATCCATCCAGTCCTGAGAAGCCAGAGTTGTTTTCTTTTCTTGATGTATGGAGCTGGCAGAGATGCCAAGTCAGGGACTCCACTAGAAATAATTAACCTTGAAGGGTAAGGTGGAACATGCAAGTGTGGATGCTGAAGGAACTTGCATTTCTGTTAGGCTTACACTGGAATCCTGATTTGATTTATAGCATGATAGCCCAGAAAGATAACTCTGCCTAGGCCACAGCTGGAATCTGCCTAGGAAACTCCTGTGCATTCCACACAGGAATGTTCTGTGTATCACATCAGCATCATGGACCTAGGACCTCACTAAGCTTTGCAGACACTGAAAGGTAAGCACTTGAACTCTCAAATAATTGTGCTTTTCCTGTACAGCCAAGTGGAATAATGCTAATTATGTATCTATATATCTATTTGGTTTTCAGTTTGGGTTTGATGTCACCTGGAAGTCTTAGGAACTTGCCAAAGAGGTTGCTAGACACAAGATTGCTAGCAGCTTCACTGAAGGGGTGAGTGAGCACAGCTAAGTGTGGAGTTATTCCTGATAAACAGAACAAAACCAACTAATATTATAGGTATGTATCTATAATATATTTATATATATATATATTTAGCAGAAATCCTTGTAAAATGTTGCCTTTTTGTCCAAAGGCAAGGATTTGCTGCACTGAGTGGGTCACCTCATGCCTGAGCAATGAGTGCTGACTGTCAACTGACTTTGAGGAGAATTGAACCAAAGCAGAACCTCAATGTTTGGATGATGTCCTAGCATGCTTCCCTTTGGAAAAGAGCAACACAGCAGAGAATTGCAGAGAAATAATGAAAACATCTATTTGAGCTGCATCAGCACAGTGTCAGTGAGCTCCCAAATCAAAGACACTGTGTTCATTTAGGGCACTGGTAGATTAAGTTGAACTCCTGTTTATTTAAACCAATATTTGGGTTGATGGGTTGCTTTACATAAGAGATGCACATTAATTCAGAAAGGAGTGCTCTAATTCTTGATGATCAAAACATCCAATCCAGCCTAGGAAATACCTCTTGGCCTTTTCCTGCTTAAAATAGTAATGAACCAGAAAAAAACCCCAATATCTAGTTAGGAGATTGGGAAGGAAAAGAGATTTCTGTCTTGTTTCATGTCCTGTTTGTGGTACAGCATTCAGGTGGCAAGGCATCAGTGATTTAAACTACTCCATCATCTTCAGCCCTGTAACAGAGCCTGAATGGCCTTTAATCAGCTGTGATTACCATAGCTTCTCAACACATCACCTGTCACACACACACAGGCAAACCTGCAGGTCACTATGTGCTTCTGGGAAGCTGAACATCCTCACTGGAAGCTAAAGGAGCTGTGGTAGTGTGAGCAATAAATTGTCACATCTTTGTGTGCTGCACTTTGTGGCCTGAAGAACCCCAAGCTGTAAAGAAGACAAGTGCAAGGTGTGTTTTGTGGCAGCTGCTGGAGTCACCTCTGTGTCCTCTGCCTAGAGGACCTGGGTCTCTCTTTAAACTCTAGTGACTCCAAGACATCAGTGACCTGGAAGGGTGTCTGGTATTTAAATGTGGCTTTTTCTGCTGTGGGATGATGCAACTAAACCCTGACAGGCCCTCAGCCTCCTCTTCTTCTTCTTCCTGTGTCACTTGAATATGTGTAAGCAAGATCAGAATCCCTCATTATTTTTAATGAGTACAGATTTTTGCAGCCAGTGTTTTTTACAGAGAGTAGGAAAACAAGAACCCCAAAGCTTCTCCCCAGTAGCTCAACTTGGGAGCTAATTAAAATGCAGCTTGTAGAATGAGGAGAAAGATAATGAGCCAGAAAGTTGAGGAGCAGGAGTTAGCACTTCCAGAGATCCTTGAGGAGTTCAGTGCTTGCAAGGTAAAGGTAATTCCTCATTCCTTTATTTTCTGATATTTTCCATTGCCCACTTAGTACTTCAGCTTCTACTTCTGCCTGCTCTGATGCTCTTGTAGCACGCAGCAGTTGCCAGGGCAGCATCCTTAGGCAGGGAATGTGTGCAGTGCATGGAGCAGTGTGGAGCTAGAGCATGGCTAGTGCTCCCTGCTGCCAAACGTGGCCTTGATGTCCTCAGAACCATTTCCCTCGGGACATCTGCTCCCATGCTGCCGATGGAAACATTGCCTATGCCATCCTGCTGAGGAACAGCTGCCCCTGTGCTGATGTGTTCCTGGGACATCACAGAGGGATGCTGCCTACACACACAGCCTGCAACACGCAAGGAGTGGAAGGGTGGCAATAGTGGGTGCTGCAAGCCCCATTGCTGCCTGAGCTCTCTTTGCCCTCTCAGGGAGCCACAGAGAGCTGTCTGCTGTGGGCACTAGCCTTGTCATTGATGCCTGTGGAGGATGGCAGGGGGAAGATTCATGCCTGTATGGTACAGATGCTCCATTAGGGCTTGGAGAGACATGGATTGATGAGGTGGTTATTGCCCCATGGGCAATCAGGCTGTGGAGAGAGCCCTGTCAGGGGAGCTTGGTGCCTGAGCAGGGAGCCAGGCTGCAATGGCAGAGCCTCAGCATGCAGAGAACTAACACCTTTGGGAGCTCTCTCCTCTGCTCTACTGGCTTTGAACTCTTGGGCACAACATACTGCCTCTGGCAGGGGGAACTGACTTCTGCCATGATGTTTGAGCCTGGATCAGCAGCAGAGAGGCACACAGTCCTTGTGTGTGTGTGTGATGCTATGTGTGATGCTGGGTGGAAGGCAAGCACTGAGAAGGAAAAACCTGCTGGGGAATGAGAGAGAGAGAGCACAGCAGGCTTGGGAAGTGTCCCAGGCTGGAAGCAGTTGGAACTGGGGAGGGTGGAGGAAGCATTGTGTGTATTTACCTTGCCCATGCTACCTCCTAATGCTTGTGGGTGGAGAACACTAGGCCAGGTGGAGCAACTGAGCCAGGGCTAGAGGCTCTGAGATGATTTCTTGATGGAGAAGCAGTGATAAAATCTTTATATAGTGTTAAAAGAATATTCAATTTAAAATATTTATATAGCAGATGGAAAGAAATGGATGCTGAATCTCAGTTAGTAGCTAAACACAAAGGCTATAGAAAGGGGAAAGTCCATGACAGATAGCCAACAGTTAAACATAATAAAGCTTTTATAATAAAGGATCCTATTAGGAAGCATGACATCAACAAAAATATAAGATCTACTTTTTAGCTATAAGCAAAATAACTTCTGCCAATGTAATCTTATTGGAAGCCAAGGGATGTGGTTTCTGGTCCTTGTTCTGCATGTTGGGTTTAGAGCTGAGGCCAGGAAGCTCTCTGGAAAGAAGCAGCACTGCTTACACAAGTTCTTCTTGCACTCTTTTTGGTGCCTGTTATTATAAAGAATAAAAATGAGAAGAATTTTTAGTGTTTAATTGGTCAGTTCAGCCACAATCCATGAGATAATACTGGGACTGTATTAAACTCCTGAAATTAATGTTATGCCACAATTTCAGTGCATTTGGCTACAGAGGAAAATGGTTCCATTATAATCTGGTTTTCTGCAGATAATGGATGAAATTCATTTTGCAGGGACTTCCTAATTTGTTTTGCTCTATGAAATAGCACTTGGTATCTGCCTTTTGGCATTTCTCATGCAGATGAGCCCTTCATCAGCTGTGGTTTCTTGTAGTGGGAGCTCTGATTTCCATCAGATTAACATCCAGAATAAATGGATGCATAAGAATTGAATTTGTGCAATTAAAACCTTCTCCAGGAAGAGAGAGGAAAGTGGTTCCAGGGTCTGCTGAGATGCTGCTTGTGTTTATAGCTGTTGCAATGACAATAGATGCTGGTGCTGACCTTCTGCTGCCAATTTAACTGCTCCCAGGGACATAAATTATCCCTTAGAAAGCAATGAAGCCAATGTTTGTATAGAACCAGTGGCAAACATTATGGACAAAAGGGAGTGGATGTCCCAATGTGAACCATTCCCTGCTCAAGATAAATGAAAGCCCACTAGCTTGCCCCTGCTGCTGTCTGGGCTTATCTGCTCCAGCAGAGCTGGGCTCAGGAGGCACCACGGCCTGGGAGCTTCTGCCTGCTCACAGGATGCCTCTGGAGCATCCTCTGCTTGGCACTCTTGGCTGCTTCATGCAAAATGAGACTCATGCTTTTGTGTCTCATCTGTAACCTGAGAGGATCAAACCAGCTCTGCTTCTGGCCTGGGAGCACTCTCTGGAGTCTTAGAGACAATCTCTAGGAAATACCAACTCTAGACATGTAGATTGTGCTCAGCTTTGGGCTCCTCACTCCCAGAAGGACACTGAGGTGCTGGATGTGTGCAGAGAAGGGCAAGGGAGCTGGGGAAGGCTCTGGAGCACAAGTGTGTGAGGAGCAGCTGAGGGCACTGGACTTGGTTAGTGTGGAGCAGAGGATGCTCAGGGGAGACCTTAGCTCTCTCTGCAGCTCCCTGAGAGGAGCTTGGAGTGAGGTGGGGGTAGGTCTCTACTCCAGGGTTACCAGGGAGAGGATGAGAGGAAATGGCCTCAAGTTGTGCCAGGGGAGGTTCAGCTTGGATATTAGGAGAAATTTCTTGGCTGCCAGAGTGGTTAGGCACTGGCCCAGTCACCAGCCCTGGAGTATGGTATCAGTTAAGAAGAATTTCAACATAATTAAAGAAATGGGAGTGCCAAGTTGGAAAATGCCCTATATCCAGGGATTCTGTGGTGATCTGGTGATGCTGGGGCATTCCTGATTCATGGCTTGCTTGCTTTCTATGTTTCTTTTGATGGAGAGAAAGCAAAAGGAGTGGTTAGTGAAAGCTTTGGAGAGGAAGCAGGGAGAGCTGGAGGAAGGCAGGAGCTGTTGGGTTAGAAGGAGATGGATGTGACTCTGCTCCCTTCCTGTGCTAATGCTGCCTTTGTACACTGCAATAGGATGGAGCTAGGAAGCATGGAATGTGAGCAGCAGCACAAGCTTTATTTCCTTGATTTCAGCTGAGAACAAGCATCTTGTCAACAAGAGAAGGAAGATCCCTGCTGGGGCTGTTTGTGTTTAGCAGTACAGCATGAGAAATGAGCTACACCTGAATCCCAGTGTCAGTCATTATACTTTAATACCACTGATGACAGGGCTGACTTGTATCCTCTCCAAGATTTCCTGTCATTTACTGACAGACCCTGCTGCTGTGCTCCTTGCCACTGGAATGATGCTGGTCAGGCAAAGCAGCAGGCACTGGCTCTGCTGGTTTGGATAGCAATGGGCTAGAGTCAGGCAGAACTTGAAGGCAAATACTAATTCTCTTTCTTTAGCTACTGGATGTAAGGTAATGAAGGCTTCTGCAGCACTGATGATCATCAGTGCCTCCTCTGCCCTGATCACACTGACAATCTTCTTCAGCTCTGCTGTAAAGCTGCCAAAATACCTTCACCACAGACCTGAAGGCAAATGTTAATCCTTCCAGAGGCAAGCTCAGGCTTCCCAGGACATCATCAGGGAGATAAGAAGACTAAAAGCTCTTCAAAGCTAGCCCTTGGGCCCTAACATGGACTGATTCTCTGGTGATGCTCTAAGGATGCAAAAATGATGAGTAAATATTTACAGAAATGCAAGTTGACTAGAACCTTACCCAACTAGACTTGAAGTCAACTTTTGCCTATTGCCTCTTCTTTGGCATTGAAGAGAAAGAATTCTTCCTATGACTTCAGAGGGCAAGGAAGGGACATGGCATTGTGTCTCTGGCTCTCTGTGAGGTTTCAGAGAGGTGATCTGGCTTGTTCCTCCTCATAACTCACTAGAGATGGAAATGAATTTGCACAGCAAGTAGCTGCCCTGTTGTTCTAACTCTAGGCTGCAGCTTAACTCAGTTGATTACTAATGATGATTTAGTATCAGCTCCTGCATGGAAGACTCCTCTGTGTCCTGTTCTCCTGCTTGTTTCCTATCACTGTTAAGGCTGCACTGACACTAAAACTTGTTCAACAGATAACAAAATGTTCTAGGAATTCTGTAAGCTACGAATGAGTTTCTGCTGGAAAGGACTTAGTAGAAATACCACTGAAGAGGAGCCAGGATGAATCCTGCTGGGAAGCTCTGTGCTATCAGCCCAGGGCTGGGAGGCAGGAACTCCTGATTCACTCATCCCAGCCTTCCTCTCTCACTGCTGTGCTTGAGAGCTCCTGGTTCTCCAGCACAAGTGTGGGATGATCATGTCTCTCCAGGTGCACAGCCAGCAGCACTTCTGGAGGGAAGCTCCTTATCCTGCTCTGGAATCTCTTTACTGAATTCCAGATGGCTGAAGGAGACTCCAGACAACTTTTTCCCTGGATCAAGCCTGCTGCACCCCCCAAATGTTCCTCTGGCCATGCTTTGTCACTCAGCAGTGTCATCTGGAGCAGCCTTTGTAGTTAGGCTGAAGTAAACTGAGCCATGGGTAGGTCTAGCCTGGTTCTCCAAATGCTGAGGGCAGGGAGAGTGCCAGTGTCCTCCATCAAAGAGCTGCACTGGGAAAGCTCTGACCCTTATCCCCAAGGAGTCTGAGGCAGTTTCTGCTCTTCAGTGCCATTACATCATGCCTTTGTGGGTAGCTGAGAGTGAAGGAAACGTTGCTCTAGGATTCCTTTCCCTGCCCTCCTTGGGAAGGTCCTTGCTGTGCAGCCATCAGCCTTCCCTGGCATGAGGAGCTGGGACTCACTGTGCTTTGGATGTGGTAATTTAGGTGTTCTGGGAACAGCACTCCAGGCAAAATGTTTATTATTAATGAATAAGGAACTATTTTTTCCTATAGTAGTATGTGAGCACTTCCACTGTAATGAGTGTTTACAGGGGTGCTTTGTAGACTGAGGAACAGGATCACCTAGGAGTACCAGGACTGAGAGAACTGCTGCTGATGCCATTGGAATTGCTTCTTTTCAGGGATAACCAGGTCCCAGGGATGGCTATAAAGCAGCTGGAGCAAGCAATGCCAGTTGTGTCCACTCCAGTTCAGACTGGAAGCAAGAAGATGCCCTAATGTGAGAGCCAGTGATGAAGCAGAATTGCCTTAGCATCATGGTTTTGGGCAATGATGAAGCCAAAAGAAACTATATTAAAAATAGAGCTTTTCCCTGCTAAAATCTTCACTGTTTCTTTGGGAAATGCTAGGTCAGCTTTTATTTCATCCATGCAGCAGAGATTTCCACGAGGGGAAAATGTTTAAGCTGCAATTTGCAGCTAAGCTATGGAGAGTGACTGAGGTCAGAGGTGAATTTTTGTGTGGCTTGATTTAAAAGACAGATGAGGAATCATTTCAATCTGCTTCAGCTCTTGAATTCAAGGCTCTGAGGCCAGGGAGCTGGTGCAGCACAGTGTGGCTGCCAGGGTGGCAGGACAGCTTTGGAGCATCTTGTCACTGTTGTCATGGAAACTTGTGTAGGTCATTGGTAACCAGAGGGTACCTAAGGATCCCACACTCTGATTACTCTTTAGCTATTGTGTTTTCAGTGTCTTCTCCTTCAGTGCTGCAGTCAATGCCTAAGGAGTTAACTCCTGGATGACAAGGATGAGCTCAAGGACAGGATTAGGCTGTCCAGAGAGTCCTGAGAGCAGAGTTCTCTGCTAGAAGATCCTGTTCATTAACAGTTGTATTTCCAAACCTGTGTAGCCTATTATCAGCACTTGAAAATCATCTTTACTCTCTTCAAACACACTGTTTGGCCACAGCAGCTTTGCTGGAAGGAATGAGCCATTGGAAACTCTGTCCTGAAAATGATGGATGCTTTCTGAATGTGCATTTTATGTCTTTGGATGCTCTGCTAAATTGAGTGTACAGCTCTTGTGGGTGGTTGTCTTAACCTGCCAGGCCCCAGATGGAAAGCTTGAGTGTGCCAATCCAGACTTAAACCCTCCTGTACACACAGTAATGTCTTTGCTGGCTTAGATCTTACTAAGCTTACTTCTGAGATCTTAGAATTCACAAAGGAGTTAAAAAAAAAAAAAGTTTTGCATAGTTACAGTTTTATTTTTACCTCTTTGGATCTGAATATCTTCAAAATATATCATCTTCTCCTTCCATTATTTATGACCTCAAATTATTTGTCCTTAATCCAAAAAGGAAGTTACTTGGATAAATTTTTCATCACTGACTCAAGTGGCTTCTGCCTCTTCCAGTGGGTTCATTCCACTTCTGTTTTGTATCCTTGCCTATTTGGTTTGATCTGCTCTGTTTTGAGGAGTTTTCTGAAGCCCATGCTGAAAAGCTAGGATTTGAAATAACTCTCAGTGACAGAGCTGAGTTTTTGGTTCTGTGTTAGCTGTCTGGAGCAATCTGGTGCAAATTTAACTTACTTGAGAGTCAGAGTAACAGGAGATCACTCTGCTAGATGGAGATCAAAATCATTGCATCTGTAAAACAGGAATACAAGCTGCTGTTTGGAAAGAAAAAGAGTATTAAATGCTGGTGACTCCAACAGGTCCTGTAACTTGCTTTACAGGAGCAAGCACTGTGCCACTATACCCCCTGGCATAAGGATGTCTGTGAGTTTCAGTGCAGCTGCAGGCCATGGCTTCATGCTAAAAAGGTTAGTTTTGAGCCTCCAGACCATGGGAGTGTTCAGCCATGAAGAGAGAGATTGCTGTTTGGGAATTCTCAGCCACACACTAGTGAGTCCCCAGATATGTCTGTGTCTGTGCATTTAACCTTCAGCTGACATCACCTGCAAAGCACTGAAGGAATTTGATAAGCCTTGTGGAAAAGGAGTATCTCCTGAGAAATATAACAGCAGTTAACATCTCCTGGGAGATGAGAACAGTGTGCTTTTTTTAACCAAAAGCCACCAAAATGAAGTTTGTTGATAACTAGTTTGGGAGTCAGCAATGCTTCGAGTCTCACAAGTGGGCACTTCTCCCCCAGCCCTGGAGTCAATGCTTCCCTTTTGAGCCTGTTAATGATGCTAAATTACTGATGTTATGAATTAACTGCACCACAGTATTTTTAATTAAGTGTGTTCACAGCCATTTTAAAAATAGCTGGCTGGGAGAGGTCCAAGTTATCTGTAAGAAAGCATTAGCAGTGCTGTGGCTGAGAGCTAGCAGGGCATCTGCAGAGCATCCCCGTGCACTCAGCCCACATTGCTCAGATAAAGGCTCTCAAGTGCTGCCTACATAAGGAAGGAGCCCTGGTGGAGTTAGGAGCAGTGGAGCACACCACTGAAGCATTGATTCTAGGCTCTGGGCTGTTCCCTGCAGTGCTGAGCTGCTTTGGACTCAGCAGTGTGGCTTTTGTGGGCAGCACTGGCATGAGAGGAACCCTTGAGCAGGAGCTCAGGGGAGAGGACAATGAGGATGGGGAAGAAGAAGAAGAGAAGGTGAGTTAAACCCCAGCAGCTCTGCAGGTCCTCTCCCCCTTCTGTTATTCTCCTTTTAGGACAATGAACTTGGAATGATCACCTTTCTCTTCCAGGTCTTCCTCAAGCCTGTGTTTGAGGACAGAAATATGGAACTGGCCCGCAAGTGCAGCGAGATGATCAGTGATGTAAGTGATGGGATCTTTGCATCCTTCTGTTTGCATTTCTCTCCTCGGGTGGGTTGAGATTTGTGATAGATGTTGTTTTCAGGTGTGTGCAGGGCAGTCTGTGCCCTTCCAAGCCTCAAAACACACAACAGAGCACAAAAGCAGAGCTTGCTCTGGTACCTCAAGAATTATCAGTCCTGGAGGATGAGCCTTTGAGAGCACTTGGTGTGAAGCATGGGCTCTGGGAAGGAGAGTGTTGCCAAAAGTGGGGCCCATGGGAGCACCTTGGCTGATTTCATCAGGAAAATGCACTGTATCTTGTAGTTTTATAGCCTGATGCTGTGAGGCTGGATTGGCTGGAGCAGATCTGGGTGCCACTAGAGATAGCTGTAAGGAGGGGAGGATAAAAATAACCCAGATGCCTTTGGAGTGTTATCTGTTGGAATGTGGTGATGGATGCTCAGAACTGCTTAGCATAGTATTATTAACTAACACTTGTAGGAAGAATCCACTGAAATACCTTTAAAGTAATGGAGATAGCAAACCCTTGGCTTCATTACTATAGATTTTTGTAAGTGTCAATCAGAGAGAGACATGTTCTGAACATCATGGACATTTTAAATTGGGCTAGATCCAATTGTTGATTTATGAGAATGTACAGAATGTACCCTTGAGGTATAAATTATTGGGGGATAATTTCTCTGCTCTTTGCTCCATGGGAAGGAAGAGGTTGGTTGTTTAAAGAAATGGTGTTGTTTTGCTCCAGAAATGGTTTCCTTTCTGCATCCACATGCTCTAAAGAAGGCCAGTCCCAGATTTGCTTGCTCGTAGAGAAATCCAGTTATTCTTGCATGCCAGGACCATTGAGGTGCTCTGTAGGCAGTGGCCTTCTCAGTTTATTGATGGGACTCTTGGGTTCATAAAGGGACATTTGATTCTCTTACACACATCCCGAGCTTGCAAGCTCTGTGTTGGAAGAGAAACCATTTCATCTTTGATCTGCAGGATCAAGGAGATCAATGAGTGGATTCTCCTTTCTTTTAGAGACACTAAGCCATCTACAAGAGTGGTGAAAATGTGCTGGAGATGCAAAGAAAAATCCTCCTGTTTCCATCTTTGTTATGAAGGAGTTGTGTGAGCCTGGGTGCTGTGAGAGGGCTGAGGCTGAGTTGGGGCTCTTCCCAAGGCACTCAGCACAGCATCCAGACATCAAATCCAAATAGAAATAGGAATGAAAATGACACCAAAAAGCCCTTGCTGCCTTTTTTTAAAGTACAATTAAACTTCTTTGTGCTCCTGTCTGCAGGTGCACTACAAAGAGGAGTTCCACAAGTCTCGAGGCAAGTGCCTGTGTGTGGCTGACAGCCCACAGCTGCAGCACCTCAGAGGCCTTGGGCCTTTCCTCTCCCAGGTGTGATCCAAGGAGCAGGAATTCCTTCCTCCTGGAATGTGCACGACCTGCCTCATTGGGCTTCTAATCTAAACACAACATTTAGGAAGATCTCACCCTTATTAACTATGAATTCAAAACACAACATCTAGATACTTCACGGTCACTGCATACGAATATAGGCAATATCTATTTCACTGTTATTAACTATGAATGTGAAGAACAAGATTTACAAAGATCTTTCCAATGATCAAATATAAATCTGAAATAGAAGATTTCCAGTTATGAAGTATAAATCTGAAAGATAAGATTTAGGAAAATCTTTCACAATTAAATCTGACTTCAAATTACAAGATCTAGATAAGTTCAGTTATTGAATGTGAATTTAAAAGATTCAGCAAGATATTTCACAACCATTGAATATGAATTTGAAGTAGGTTTAGAAATAGATCACAATTATCAAATAGATGCTGAATTTGCATTTAATAATGATGAAATACCTAAATCTTTTCTATTTACTAACTGCAGAATGTCTTTCTCAATCTTACATGCTAAATGGATAAGATTTAAAGATCTTTCACACTTATTAAACTTGGCTTAAATACAAGCTCTGGATATTTCACAATGATTGAATATGGATTTAAAAAGATAAGATTTAGGAAGATATTTCACAATTAAAGATGAATTTGAGATACAAGATTTAAATAGACCACAATGATCAAGTATAAATTTAACAGATAAGAAGTATAAAGCTATTTGACAATGATTAAATTTCAGAGAGCAGATTTAGACAGCTCTTTTCCCATTATTATATATCAATGTAAAATAGAACTGTAGAAGGCATTGGAAGGCTCCTTGGCCCCCTGAGCCCCTCATGGCTTCTGCTGGAAGTTACTGACCTCTAGTGTCCTTGCCACTTGCAGCTAATTGCTGCTAATGATTAATCAGCAGCATATTTTCTGCTGGCCTCTCATTGCTCAAAACAAAAAGAAAACAAGATAACTTTGTTGTTTTTTTTAATGATTCTATCAAGAATGGATAAAAAAAGCCTGCTTTGCTTGATTTCCTTGAGGTGATGCTTCCCCTCCAAGGAAGTGAATTTCATGAGGAGATATTTGCCTTGCTTCCTGAGTTAGGCACAGCCACCTGAAGTATTGTCAAGCTTAAAGATCTCTTTTTACTGGAAGGTTTATGACAGCATGAGATTTTTCTCGTGGTTTATGTCATTTGATGTGAAAAGTTAGGTATGATGCTAACTGCATCTGAGTTTCCTTCTGTGTGGCTTTGTGCTCCTGCAGGTGAAGTACAAAGGAGATGCCAAGAGAGAGCTCTGCAAGTGTCTCTACCAGCAGATGCCAGCCACCATTGACAGTGTGTTTGCCAGAGAGCTGAGCCAGCTTCAGAGCAAGGTACAACCTCAGAGTCACCAAACTGCCTTTTGGGGAGGAGTTTGAGCAGTTTGGCTAATCTACTCGAGCAGATAGTTGGTTCCCTGCTTGCTTTGCTTGAGTTTGTCAGGCAGAGTTTATCACCATAACTTCTTCACTTCAGGAATGACTCACTTCTAAAATGCTGATAACCTTATTGATGTTTATTAAATATAAATATATTATATATTATTTATATATTATATAAATATAAATGTAAAGCCTGCTAGAGCATCCCTCAATCCAGTGAAAGCCACTGGAAATGCATGAGTGTGCTAAGGAATATTTGAATTCATTAGATAGTCAACTCTGAGAGAACAACCATTTCCATTTGGGTGCTGTTAGCTGTATAAAATGTTTGATATGAAAGGAAAAAAAACCCTCACCAGGCAGCAGTGAGCATGTTTCTGATGGGGAAGATACCACTACTCACAGCAAATTCAGTAGATGTCAAATAGGAGATTAAGTATTATTGAACACGGTGTAAAACATGGAAACAACCAGGAAAAGAGCAAATTGCAGCTGAAGGGCTTAAAAATAGAACAAACATCCTTGAATTGGGAGTGCAAAGGATGTGCAATAGGAGTGACATGACACATTTCATTCCAGCTGAGAGATGCTCATGGCTTTTTCTCCACCAATATTTCCACTTTTTCCTCGCCTTTCTTGAAGCTATTAACTGTATCTAGTGTAAAGCACACTCCTAAATCCATGGTATTCATTACATCTCCATCTGCATCCTGCTTAATGTAGTGATTTTAAACAAATCCAGTACACAAGAAAGCACAGAAATCTCAGGACAGCTTGTGGAGAAAGGTTTGGATTTAAAACAAGGTGTTCATCAAGGCTGTGTTAGGCAAATAGAAGAATATAATAAGTATATTTTTATTTCCCTGGTTTAAAAAGGAGCTCCTATCCCCCCCAGTTGGAGCAGCACAGTAGCTGAAATGTCCTTAGTCTGACATTTCCGTGTACAGTGAGTGATTGGGACAATTAGAGTAGAAATAAATGGAGAATTAAACTTGTCTAAGGTTTTTAAAGCCTTAGCTTGATTTATAAAGCATTCCTGAACTAGTTTGCCACAGATTCCCTGCTGGATTCATGCCAAATGAGGACATTCTACATGAGTTTAGGCAAATGAGGTTAATTAAAGTTGGTGATGTGGCAGGAAAGATAAATAACTGAGGCTAAAAATAAAACCACTTAATTCATTTAAGAAACCCTTTTAAGGAAAAGAGAGACATTCTCTGTGCCACTTTGGGAAGGTTTTCTTCAACAGTCACAGAGAAACAAATATGCATCTAGGATGAGTTGTACTGAAGCAGAACCTTCTCCTGTGACATTCCTCCCATCCCCTTTGGGAACAGCTGGATGATAAATCATCATTATAAATCATAATTGGCCATAAAATCCCAAGAGAGGCTGAGGCATTTTCCCAACTTGTAGTTCCTCTGGCACTGGAGCTGAATGTAATGTTGCTCTCAGAGAGATCCTAGGGGATTTTGGGGTGGAAAAATCTCCTCTGCAGCATTCCAATCTAATCCAGATTGTGCCTCTCACTGCAGTACCTAAGGAGCTGAGAGAAGGAGTTGGGCTTTCAGCTGCTCAGGCTCTGGCAGAGATTTCCCCAGCTGGGATGGGGAATTTCCAGGTCCTCCTTGAGCAGGAGGAGGCTGTGGGTGTGCCATGGGATGGAGAAGTGGTTGTGCTGCCTGAGGGCAGTGAGCTGAGTGTGAGCAGTGGGCTGCTCACCCCCCTGGAGTGCTGGCTCCAGATGCTGACCCCCCCCTGGAGTGGTGGCTCCAGAGGCTGACCCCCCCCTGGAGTGGTGGCTCCAGATGCTGACCCCCCCCTGGAGTGGTGGCTCCAGAGGCTGACCCCCCCCTGGAGTGGTGGCTCCAGATGCTGACCCCCCCCTGGAGTGGTGGCTCCAGAGGCTGACCCCCCCCTGGAGTGGTGGCTCCAGATGCTGACCCCCCCCTGGAGTGGTGGCTCCAGAGGCTGACCCCCCCCTGGAGTGGTGGCTCCAGATGCTGACCCCCCCCTGGAGTGGTGGCTCCAGAGGCTGACCCCCCCCTGGAGTGGTGGCTCCAGATGCTGACCCCCCCCTGGAGTGGTGGCTCCAGAGGCTGACCCNAGATGCTGACCCCCCCCGGAGTGCTGGCTCCAGATGCTGACCCCCCCCGGAGTGCTGGCTCCAGATGCTGACCCCCCCTGGAGTGCTGGCTCCAGCTCTCCCCACTGGGATAACTTTCCCCTCCTGTCCAGCCTGCAAAGCTCTCACCATCTCCTCATCCAGGAGAACACGAGAGCAGTCCAGACACTGAGCTCTCACTTGGATTCTCCTGCAAGGAAATAGACATTGTCTGGAAGAAGATTGCAGGTATTAGATGTGTGCTTCCCTGGTTTAGTTTGACCCCAATACATCTGACAATCTCATTCTCTCTGGAGATGAAAATGGGATTTCCTGTGCTCTTGGACATCTCCTCCTACAGAGTCCAGAGTGTGGGTTTGAAGGGTCAGAGCTCAGCTTACTGACTGCAAAGGGAACTAGGGAAGTCCACATTTGATAGCCAAGGTTTAATGGAAGTGTTGCAAAGCAGAGGCTCAGTCAGAGCTGGGATAGAGGAGCACCACTGACACACCTGTGCACAGGGAAAAGATGCAAGGAGTACTCACAAATCAGCTCAGGCAGAAGCACTGCTTCCTGCAATAATTGCCTTTT
This sequence comes from Bucco capensis, assembly GCA_013396975.1. NCBI lineage: Eukaryota > Metazoa > Chordata > Aves > Piciformes > Bucconidae > Bucco > Bucco capensis. The sequence goes on along the minus strand of VWZO01021713.1, from coordinate 574,161 downwards.
ATTCCTCATTAATAAATGCTGCTGCTGCTGCAGAGTCAGTGACCTCTAATACCTCATCTCTCTCTAGAGGAGCTTCATAGGTAGATTTGATGAAGAAAATTCACTTTAGCTAAAATGTGATAATTAACAGGAGCTGAGAAATAGATGTACACATGCTGACATGGAGACTCAAGAATATTGATGAAATAATCCTCAGAAACATTTTTTTTTTCCCATGTTCCTTGAAACTGCTTTACAGATCTGGGAATGGTTCTGTGTTAAACTGTCCCAAACAAAACCAGAGTCCTCCCAGCCTGGGATGGTCTCAGGTTTGCTTATTTTTAGGGTAACTGTATGGGTCACAATAGCCAAAACACCATTTCAGCATGAAACTAGACCATTTCAGAGTGACCTGTGAGCAGGGGAAGAAGCAGAAGAGTTTTTGTGGCCTGTCTTGATGTAGTAATTACACTTCTGCAGAGGCCCATTGCCTAGTGATGCTTCAGCCCTGTTAAATAAAGAGCTTTTGCTTGGCCTGTTGAAGATAGAATCAGCATAGGGAGGTCAGAGACCTTTTTTCAGTTGGGTTTGTTTCCCCAGAGGTCTGATCCTGTTGGGCTGATGATGGCACAGTCCAAGTTTCCTGAGGGGATGCTACCCTCCCTCTAGCAGCAGGGCAAACCTCCCTCCCCCTCCCTTTTTGCCCTAATCTCTCTGCCTCTACATCATTTTGTAACCTGAAGCAGGGCAGCTACTCCCCTATTGCCCTGGGCACCTGAGCTGGGGCTCACATGCAATCTTGCTGCCTTAACCACAACCACATAGCACATTTTTCTCACAGTATCAGCCTGCTCCTGAGTTTCCCATCTCAGCCCTTCCACAGGGTTTGTTTATTGCTGTCAGGGGGTTTCATTTCAAATCCTCCTCCTCCTGCTCAGCTTTCAATCCTGGGGAGTAGCTGCTGTTTGCTTGGGGATTATTTTAATGCTTGCTCCTGAGAGCTGTTAGAAAATGAGGTTTTCTTCTTGCTGCTTCTTCAGGCACCAAAACCTGGTGACTTTCCTCAATGTAAGCTGTGGAAGCCTCTGAGGAGGACAAGGGCAGGATCAGCTCTGCAGGCTCTCTGAGGATGTGAGGTGGAACAGAGTGCCCCTGAGCTCTGAGCCTGCTGGAAACACACCTTTGTGTTTAAACACACACTCCAATCCCATTGTCCTTTACCACTCTGACAATGAAATGGAAATACTGCTTTCCTTTGTGGAGCTGGAGGTTAGTCAGGATGTGTATCGTGCTAGTAATTGCCTAACAGTGCAAGCAAAAGGTGTTTGGGCTGTGAGGATTCATGTCAACTTGTTGACTTCAGAGGAATGCACTAAATACTTCTTCCTCCTTTAGCCCACTCTATGAAAACAGAAGTACATTAGAAACATGGAATAGTTACTTAGTGATAGATTCAACTGTGCTTTGAGCAAACAAAAGCTTTTGCTCATGCTTTTCACCTTGTTAAGATTAATTTTCGGTGTATTTCTTTTTCTACTCCTCTCTGTGCCTCACAGGTCTCTCTTTTGGGTGGAAGCTGCTCTCATTTCCCAGTTGTGCTTCCATTAAGGAGCTTAATTATTGATCCCATTCCTTCCTGAGTACAGACACACTAGGTTTAACTCAGCTCAGAGTATCCTACCTGCTCTGCTGAGCTCACACGAGTATAACATTGCTCTTTTCAGGTCCTCTATACCCAAAAGCATCATGCTGAGAAAGGAACTTCAGACTATGCCCACATGAAGGAGCCTCCAGACATCAAGCATGCCATGGGAGTCAGCAAACACCAGAGTGATGTGAGTAGTGCCCCAGCTGAGAGGAGTTTGCCCAGGGCAGTGCTGGAGTCTCCATCCCTGGAGGGCTTGCCAAGCCCTGGATGTGCTGCTGAGGGACATGGCTCAGTGGTGACCATGACCTCCATGGTTGTGGAGGTCTGGGTGATGTGTGAGCTCCCTTCCCTTTCCCTGCTGCCAGTGGAACAAGCTCTCCTAGGTTAGGCCAGCCTCAGATGTGTGTCCCTGGGTGCAGAACCTTGGCTGCTGAGGGAAAGGCTGCTGGGAAACTGCAGGGAAGCATTAGGCTTGAAGAAGAACTTCTTTTTCTTCTGCTGGGAAATCTCTGCCTTGGAACTCCCAGCAGTAATTTGCAACCTGCCTTGATGACAAGAATTCCCTCCTCCTGTCAGATTCCAGCCACTCTCTGCTGTTGGAAGCAGGACCATGTCAGAGGGCAGGAGCAGCTGGGAATAGGAACTTCTCTCCCTATAAGCAAGAGGTTTTTTTTTAACCTAGCAGTAGGAATGATGGTGGGCTTCTAGGGAAAGAAATAATGCTGGGAAGAGAGATGGAAATCCCTCTGAGAAGGTGGTGGGAGCAGGAGGAAGATGAGTTTTTGGATCAAATTCATCAGGTATGTTAGTGCACAGCTCCTTCCCCTGCTCCAGCTGGACATCACCTGCTAGCAGAGCCCAGGAGAGCAGGGCACACGTGTGGCAGTCAAGGAAATTCAGCTCTTGCATCTTAGTTCACCCTTGAAGCAAGCAAAAAACAAAAAGAAGGAAATGAAGGCATGGAATTGCAGATCCCAAACAAACATGGAGCACTTGTCTTTCCAAGCTGTTTCAGGCTCATTGTAGAGTCACAGCTCTGGAAGTGCAGGGGGAAAGGAGGGAAAGTGGTGAGGGAAGAGCAGGACAAAGCTCTTTCCTCCCTCCCTCAGGCCAGTGTAGCTAGGGCAGCAGAGGCTGTGCTTACCTCCAGCATCCTGCCAGCTCAACTCAACCTTCCCAGGCAGGCCTTGCATCTAATAGGATTAGGATGTGTTTAAGACTATTTACTCAGCCCTTCAAATAAGGCTGACATTTATACTCAACTCTGTGAAATGTGCAATTTCCTTTCAAAATTAAGGCTGTATGGAGCTCACAAGGCATTTGTGCTGCCATCCTGCAACTGTCAGCTGCTGTTGGCCTTCACACCATTGCAATGTCCTTAACCTGCTCTGGCAGCCTGGGCTGGAGCTGCCTAGCAGGGAAATGCTTGGAAAGCTCCTCAGCAATGGGATCAGGTCTAAGAAAAACCCTTTTTTCCTCCTCCTCTTCATACTTAGACTGAAGAAAATTGCTCTTAGAAGAGCCAAAATGACTTTTGGGAATTTACCTGGAGGATAATTTAAATACTATATAATGCATGTGGGTCCTACCCAGAGTGTTTACTTCTAGAAGTTGTGTTTTGTGAAGTCCATGTCAGTGATGGAACTTTGGCACAGGCATCTGGAGAAAAGTGAGTTAAGGACAATCAGCCTCACAGAATCAGGAAGGTTGGAAGAGACCTCTAAGCTCATCAAGTCCAACCATAGCTAGCACTAACATAACCACTAAGGCCCTAAGGAGAGCATCTAGATGTTTCTTAACCCCCTCCTTGATGTGCTGGGCTGCTGCCACTTAGCTTATCTAGAGCTTTGCAGAGTGGGGACCCCTCAGAAAACCATCAGCTCACCCAGCAGAGCTTTGCCTTGTGTGTGGCTGAGGAGCCCGTGGTGGCAGGAGGTAAGGAGCAGGGAAAGGACATGGATGTGAAGTGTCTAAAGCAAAGAGAGGCTTGGCCCTGTTCAAATGAGTCTACTAATTAGGAGCAAGCTCTCAGTATTTCCTCTGCTTCACAAGAACTAGTGGTAATCCAGAGGAATTCATCCCCTTTGGCATTAAATAGGAGCAATGGCTTTTCTTCAGATTGCCGTGGGTTTTAAACATTATTCAGCAACTTAACCACTTCTTATTCGTTGTCATTTCAAATTGAGTTAGAAAACCACTTGCAATTTAGTTAGTATGTGTAATTTGCTGTTTGCACCTTCAAAACTAGAGAAGGTACAATTTCCCCCTTTCTGTCCCTTGCCTTTCCCTCTGCTCTGCTCCTCTGAAGCTGTCACTCTCTTGGTGCCTTTCCCCTCTCCAAGGCCCAGCTAGAGCAGATGTTTTGCAGCCCTGAGCTCCTCATGAGGAGGAGCAGCTCTCAAGAGATGTGTTTTTGGTAGAGTCAGAGCAACTCTTTGAAGTGAAGACTGAGTGAAGGCATCAGGTAAGTCCTGGAGGTTGCAGCCAGGCTTTGAGCCTCAGGAGAGAGCACACCCCCTTGAACAGCTCAGGAGATGGGATGTGCCCTTCCCTGGATGTTTCCCTGCTTGCCCAGCCTTGGCTTTCTCTTCTCCCCTTCCCATCCTTGCAGTGCCCAGCCCAAGCTGGTTGCTTTTCCCTGTCTGCCTCTGTTCCCTGCTCTCAGAACAGCTCTGCTTTTGCTGTTCTAACACAGCAGCATTAAAAAAGCCCTAACCCCCTCCCTGGCTGGAGGAGAAGAGCAGCTGTGTCCTGGAGGCCAGCCCTCTGTCCCCTGGGACAGGCTCAGCATCCAGGGATTGAGCTTAGGCAGGAAATGGCAAACATATTTTTTCTGTCTGCTGGCCTCCCTCTGCCAAAGTGTTGTTCTGCTGCAGAGCATTCTTATCCTCCCTGGACAATGACAAGCTGCACCATGGAGCAGATACAGATTGCAGGCATTTGTGAGAGGCTGGATGGCTTTCCCTCAGCCATAAGTAATAGGGATCCTGCTCTGAGGTGGAGGAAGGATAATAACTCACTCCAGGAAGGCTGGAGCAATTGGCCTTGCATCTCGTGTAATTGGAAATGGTCAAATAGAAAGGAGTGTCCCTGTCTTGCTCCCATCCCCCTGCCCCTGGAAGGAACCACATGAATTCCTTCATGTGCTAGGTGATCATCCCCTTGGGGAGCAGAAAGTGGCCACAGTGCCTCAGCTTTATCACCACTGCTCTGGGGTCTGTGCTGCTGAGCTCAGCCCAGTGCTGAGCACATCTGCTGGCCTCTGCTTTGCAGGTGGGATGGGTGCTGGGTGCTCTGCAGGAGCCTGTGTCTGCTGCTCACAGCATAGAATTAACCAGCCTCATGTACAGCCCTGACCTGCAAATGCTCCTCTGTGCATCCAGGGCCTCACAGATAGAGGAAAGCTCAACCTAACCAGAAGAAAACCTCCAGTGCTTTAAGCAAGCTCTAAGAGTCAGTTTCTCTCTTCTTGCTAGGTGAGACTTTGGGCTGTAGAATAATCCAGATTACTGAGTTGTGTGTGATCAGTGAGGACACTTGTAGGTTTAAATATGCTAAGATGCCTTTGTGGGCAGGCAGGCAGCAGTGAACCTGTTTAGCTTGTCTGCTGAGCTGAAGCCATATGGATGCAAAATTGCTTTCCAAGTAAATTGTTGGGTTTTTTTGCCCCCCTCTTCTTTTACAATAACACTTCTACAGCTTATATTGGAGTGCTGCACTTTGAGTTTGCTGCTTGGTCCTCAGAGTGGAACTGCAGATTGGCAAGAGCAGCTAGAGGTTTAAGTGAAGCTTCAAGCTGAGATTTCCTGGTGGTGAAATGCTGTCCTGAGAGGCTGAGTAACTTTGTTAAGCAGCAGAGGCAAACCTGAAAGGCTGTGCAGTAAATCAGGAATCATTCAGATGCTTTATTTCCTGTAGACTTTATGTTCTCTGGCTTTGGCCTGAGACTTCAATTAATGAGATGCTTCTGAATAGCAGGGCTGGTTTTGTTAATCATTCAGAACAGAGCAGTGCTAGCTCTTGGGAGTTGGCTTAGGTTGGCACATGTGCCCCAGCAAGGGAGAGGGAGAAGAGAGGTGACATGTGGTCTGGGAGCTCTGTGACATCCCTGAGCTCTGGACTGCTCCTGCTTTGCTAGATGGAGAACATTTGGCCTCCCCTACGTGGGCTTTGTTGTAGCCAAGGCTTGCTGAGCCCATTCAGTACAGCAGTGGCTTTTGCCCAGCCAGGGACACTCAGTCTTGTGCTGCCCATGATGCTGCAACACTTGCAGGCTTTTGTTGCCATGGCTGTGTGGAGGGACAGCTAAGTGCAGCTGTGCCATTGCATTCCAGCTGCACCTCTGCTGAGAGACACTGTGTGTGCTGGAGGCAGTGCTCTCTGCTGGGCTGTGATGCTCAGGATCATGGGGGGATGGTTTAGATTAAAAAGAAAGAGTACAGCACAGGAGGAATGCTGTGCTCATAGAGAGTCTCTCAAATTTCATGATAAAACCCAATATTGGGTCTTCTGCAGTCATTTCATGTTCTACTCTGCTTCTAAGCAAAAGCACTTTTCCTTTTCCTATTGTAGTTGATGCTTCTGAAGCTCTTCCTTAGCCTGCTAACGTGTGCCTGCCTCTGGATAAGCAATCCCTGCCAGGCAGGGCTGTGTTGGAATCAGTCAGGGATGGTTTGCTCACCTCAGGCATCTTTGTTTGTTTGTTTGACAGGTCTGCTACAAGAAGGATGTGCAGGACACTCACAGATACACTGAGGTGCTGAACAGGCCTGACATCAAGATAGCAACTGAGATGTCCAAGATCATCAGTGATGTAAGTTGTGCTCGTGCTCTGTCAGTGTTCTTAGACTTCCAAGGTCTTGAGTAGCACTTCATGGTTTGGGGAGAGGCTGAGGGAGCTCCTGTGGAGAGGCAGATTCCAACAGGCTTCAGATTCACCTTCTAAACATTCAGGGGTTTCTGGTTTTGTGTTCAACACCCAAATTTTGTGACTGCTGTTCAAGGCCCCTTGGAGTTAGAGTGGCTCTGAGACTTGTGCTGCCCTCAGTCTGCTGCTGGGACATCTCCTTGCTGCTTCCCAGGGCCTGGCAGTGCAAGCAGCTGATTGCAGCTGAAGGGCAATTCAGTTGGTGCTGGCTCAGAGCACCTCTTCCTGACTCATCTCTGCTGTTCTCTGATGTCTGGAGAAAGGAAAACAGGCAGCAGTTTGCATGGCAGTTAGCTGGAAAGCTCAGCTAACTTCAGCCTGCTGGGACTGCTTGTGCTCTCTCACACCAGGGCAGCCTCCTGACACCTAGCAAGGCTGCAGTGCTGAAGCTCAGAGTGAAGTTGGACCTTGCACTGCAGAAATGCTGCTCCTCAGCCCTGGTGTTTGCCTCAGGAGCATCCTGAGTCTGCTGCAGAGCCTGCTGCAAGGATGCTGAGCCGCTGCAAGGATGCTGAGCCACTGCAACTCATGCAGTGATGCTGCTCAGGCCTGAGCTGGGCTCTTGAGTTGCATTTTGTGGATGCTGTGCCTTGTGTTTTCCAGTAAAGGAATACTGTGTTGTTAAGGAGCTGAAGCCTGAGCAGGCTGACTGAACTGTGTGGTCACTCACTGAGACTTCTCCTGCTCTTTAATGCTTACATGCCTCTTGATAAAACAAAAGCAAACAATGTAATGGTGATTCTCATCCATTGTTGCTCTCTTAAGGCTGAGTACAGGAAAGGAAGGGCAGAGCTGAGCAAGGAGCCTGCTGTGCTTGGGAGGCCAGACTTTGAACATGCTAAAGGAGTGTCAAAGCTGTTCAGCCAGGTAAGGGTCTGTGTCACCTCACAGTGACTTCATTTGGGTATCTCATTGCTTTGGTGAGGATGTGTCCAGAGTCACAATCAGTTTGTGTGTTCCAGATAGATTTCTTCCATCTGTTTTGTACTGATCCTGGGCTCATTGCTCTGCTGTGGACAAGTCTGCTAAGAGTCTGTGGTGTCTAGCATCATGCAGGCTTGGCAGTTGTGTTCTCTTGGAAGAGGCAGTGTGATGCTGCTGGGAGCTGGGGCTGGCTGACAGCAGCAGGAGCTCTCTGTCCGTTAGCAAACCCCTTTGGTGGCTTGGAGAAGAGTTCAGAGCTGAACTGGGTGTGTGGCATCCTTTATTTCTGCTCAGTGGCTGTCTACACAGCCCTGGCCTTGCAGCCTTTCCCTGACTCTGGCAGGCTTGCAGCTGCCTGTCATCACAAATGGAGCCAGAGCAGGTCCCTTTCTGAGAGCCTTCTGCATCTCACTGAGCTTGGGACCCTCGAGCTTCTGGCCAGCCCTCTCAGCAGTGTGTGGATGTGCTCTTGGGGCCATGGGTTAGTGGTGAGCATGGTCGTGTTAGACTCATGGTTGGACTGGATGATCGGAGAGGTCTTTCCCAAGCAGAATGACTCCATGATTCTCTGAGGGCTGTAAATCCCAGGCTGAGAGGAGATGCACTCAGCAATTCCTCAGCCCCTCTGAAGGGAATGCAGCAGCCATGAGCTGTCTGATGTTTTTCACTATGATTTGAATCATTATAACACTCAGAGACCTTGCCCATCCATCAGGAGCACAGGAGAAATAAAAGCAGCTGACCCCAGGAGCAGGGTGCTGGGGCAGGGGAGGGATGCACCTGTGCTGCAGGAGAGGAAGGGCCCCACGTGTGGGGCACTGCTGTCAGTCCCCTTCACCCAAGCACCACGGAGCAGCCTTGTAACAATTACAGCCTAAAAAATAGTGGGGTTAATGATCTCTCTATTGTCTGCAGACTTTGTGCCTTGTAGGGTTTCCATCCCTTTGCCAGCAGTGGGAAGACTCTAAGCTGTTGGTGCTGGAAGCTGGGGATCTCCCTGGCTAGCATGAAGCTGTGACACACAGAGAAATATTAGTGCCTTGACCCCCAGAGGGGATGTGGGCAGCTGACCATTGTGATGGATGTGATGGGAAGAGGAGACATGTTTTCCTGGGATGCACAGGGGTGGCTAATGGAGGAGAGGAGCAAGAGGAGGTCAGGCAGTGTGGGGCTGAGCAAGGGACAAAGCAGGCAAGGCAAACAGAGTGAAGAACACAGTGTTAATGTTTGACTGGCACTCCAGGCTCTACAAAAGCTCTGTATCCTCTCTTTTCACTTGTTTTTTTTTCTTTTTTTCTTGGCTTTAACAAAGCTTTTGACAACAGCAGCAGCAGAACTCGGAGCTGCCAGGCCTCCTGTATTTACCCACAGCATGCAGTAACTCCTTTCTCTTGATTTTAACCCAAACCAGCAATGGTGTTAACCCTTGTGAAAACATGGAGCTTGTCCTTTTGCTGAGTGTACATTGGATAATTGGGGTTACTTTCTGTACTTTCAGTGAAAACAAGCTCTTTATAAATGTCTTCTTTCTATCTCCTAATGCATTTGATTAGCTTTACCCAAGAGCTGCTGGTTTGAAGTAGTCAAAAATGATGTTCAATATTTGGTTTATGCTGAATAATTTTGGAGAGCATGTTTTGTGCTGGATGTGGTGCTCATTGTTTCAGGGATAAAGCTGTTAGAGGCAGAATGTGTTTCAAAAGATTACCAAAACCAACAAGAACGTTTTCTAGGTCTTTCTTTGCTCTACACTCTGCTACTGCTTTTTAGCAGCCCTTGTTTTGATTTCTCTTTGTTTGTGTCACATTTCCTTCAGTGTCCACGAGCTTTGCCAGGGCTGTCAGGATTGTTCCTGGCTCCTGAGGAAATGCTTCAGCTGCAGGTGCCTGCCTCACCCTGGGGGTCCCAGGGCTTGGATAATTCCATTGTTTTGGTAGTTTCTTTGTGAATCTGAGCAGTTGGGTGATACCATCCCCTCCTGGAGCTGAACACTCCCTGTGTGAGCAGCTTTGGACTGCAGGCTTGCTTTGGGAAGGTTGCTGCAAAGCTGCAGAAGACACTTCCCTCTGCTCTGGCTTTGGGAGGTTTTGTGCTAGGCTGAGGAGAAGTTTGCTTATCCAGTTGGTTTGTCCAGCCCTTGTTTAACTGCAGGTTGGCTTTTTCAGGTTTAATCCTAGGTTGTTTTTTCAGGGATGTTGTTGGGCTGACAGCCTGCAAGCTCTGCTCTTTGCTCAGAGCAATCTCTGTGCCTTTCCTTTCCACGAACCCCCCACTACCTACACTCTAAAGAGAGAAACAAGCCCAAGGCTTTAATTGAGGTGGTAAATAAGTAGCCATCGTTTGAAACACTCCTTAAAGCCTTTGATTAAGGATGGAATGTGCAGATAAGCTGCCACTGACAACTGTCACTGCTACTCCCACTTTGTGTTTGCTCTTCCACGGCTCTGCTCAGCACTCCTCCTGCAGAGGTGCTGGAAATCATGGAGGGGTTCCTTGCTCTCCCTGGTTTTAATCAGAAGCCTTTCTCTCTGGCATATCTTCCTCCTTCAACCTTGCATTCATAACTTTCTCCTCTTTCAAAGGAGGATAAATACCATGTGTGTTTCTATCCAGTGACTCATCCCTGGGCTTGCTCTTCCCTCTCCTCCCTCTCCCACCCCACGCTTGCTTTCAGAAGGGAGAAAGAAACAGGCAAATAGTGGTAAAGGAGAAAGTAAACATGTGCATAGTCTTGCATGAGATGAATCCCCTGTGACAGCCCCAGCTGTGGCCAAACTGAGCTTCTCTAGACAGCTCCACTGTTCAAAGCTCTCTGGCCGAGGCAATGCCTTCAGACAGCTCTACAGCCTGGCTTCTCTGTGCTAGATGCTGATCTTGGCTCTGTTTGTTGAAGGTGAAATACAAAGAGCAGTTCAGTAAGGAGATGAAGAGCCACCAGTACAACCCTCTGGACACTGCTTCCTTCAAGCAAGCCCAGATTGCATCCACCTTGGCAAGTGATGTGAGTGAGCCTGCTATGTGACTCGTGTGCTTTGACACCCTGCAGAACCTGGCACTTGTTGTCAGGCAGAAATCTTCTGCACATCCTGGAGCAGCAGCCTCTGGTGTGTGTGCAGCATGCTAGCCAGTCCTGCCTCTGCTCAGACAAAGCTCTTCTCCACGGGCCTGCAGAGCTTCTCATGCCCACTGGAGATGAGACTCATCTCACTCAGCTTTGTGCCAAAGCTAGGGTTGCTTTCTCTGAGCCTGACAAGTCCTACAGACTGTGACTTTGTTGTAAGTGTCCTTGCTGAGGAGAGGTTTGGAGTAGCACCCAGATTCCTTACTCAGTGGAATGACTCCTCTAGTGATTTTTTTCCTCCCAAGAACAGCAAGTGACTCCCATCTAGTGGCTGGCAGGGATTGTCCAGGGAAGGAAGCTCTTGGTGCTTGCTCTTTCCACAGGACCACGCTAGGATAGGGAGCTGTGAACTGATGTTGTTAATCTTTCTTTCCTCTAACCTGAATTCTCTTTCCAGGTGAATTACAAGAAAGACTTGGAAAACCTGCATGACCCAGCCTCTGATCTGCCAAACCTGCTCTATTTAAACCATGCTTTGAACATCAGCAAAGCTCACAGTGAGGTAAGTTGCCCTTGTCAGCATGATCTGGAAGACAGAAGTGGGAAGGAATGGAGTGTGTAGGCTCTGTAGAGTACATAAAGCTTTGGGACTTGCTTCATGGTCTCACAGGTAGTAGGAGGCAGTGTTGTAACTATAATAGCTGGGGATGTGGTGGGAAAAAAGAGCTTTTAGGGAGAGAGATGTCAGTTCTTAGAACTAATATACTAGATAAGAATCACACAGACTTCTGGGTACTTGAGTGTTTCTCCTTGTAGGTCTGAAACCTTGACTCTTCTTACCTTTGTTGAGCTAAGATTCTTCTTTCCTTGCAAATCTTGTTCTGCCTGAGACCTTACTGCTTTCATCTGCAAGTTTCTGCACAGAAGTGACCATTATCCTAGTTGAATAGTTGGACTTCTCCCATAAACAGCCTCTGGAGTGTTCCCTCCCCTTAGACCTTCTCTCTCTAAAGCTTTTATTCCCTTCCTAGCTGTGTGAGGCTTCCTGCACCGGAGCAGGCAACAGGCACAGGCTCCTTTCTGCCCCCTGACAAGGCATAATCCTTGATGGGGCTGGAGGGCTGACCTAGGACAGGGATGTGGGCTGAGCTAGGAAACCCCTGGCTTCTGTGCCTGGGGAATAAAGGGGACTTAGAGAAGTAAAAGGAACTTCTGATGTGTTTAATTGTATGGAACAAGGTGAATAACTAGGACTGAAGAGTCTGAGTCTGCTGCCTGTAGTTCAGTGTAGCAAAATGCTACGTGATTCACCTCCTTTGATTTTAGAGATTTAACAGAACAGTTTGCTCTGCTAGTTGAGAAATGGAGTAGAAGTGATAAATGGGAATCTAGAGCTGGAGAAGGGATTTTGCTGTGTGCCATTCACCCTCATTTCCACAAGGAGGCAAACCCAGACCATGCATCCTCTGCTCCTTTGCACCTCCCGTGGGAACAGCACCGTTCATTTCCTAGCCAGCACAGGCATTTTGGATGAGCAGGACAAGTGTTTTTCTCTGGGAACTCACCGAATTTCTTTTTTATCACCTCTTTTTTCGTTTCCTCACAATGTTTTAAGTTCAGCTTTAGCAGCAGAGAGGTGTTGTGGCAGTAGCTGTGGTGTTTAGTGGAATGCTGACAGGAGATGTGGGGAAGAGCTGCCAGCTGCTCAGGCAGAGGCCATTCAGCCAACAGCCTGCACTTAGTCTGAGGAGTGCCTGATGCTCCTCAGCCCTGCTCTCTGCACAGCTCCCCTTTGATGGGTCTGACCTTTTGAGGCAAAGGAAGGAAGGAATGACTCCAGAAAATATTTCCTTGTCCACCAGCTCTGTATTCTCCAACGGGTTGAGTTTGGGAGGAGTCTTCCAAGCCCAGACCTCTAAGGAGTATGGCTAAGAGAGGATTGGCAAGCACTCAGCTCTCATTCTCTCAGCCTCCACTTTCACTTTCCTAGGTCAAGTACAAGGAGAACTATGAGAAATCCAAAGGGAGATCACTGCTGGAGTTTGTGGACACACCAATGTACCAGGTTTCAAAGGAGGCTCAGAAGATGCAAAGTGAGGTTAGTAAAACTGTGTGCTTGAGCTAGTAAAGTGTCCATCAGCAGAGGAGCTAGCAGACAGATCAGACTTCTGGTCCTCAGGTGAAGGAAAAGGATGGAGCAGTTGGGAAAGGGTTTGGTAAACTGAGGGCATGGCAGAATTAGTGCTGAGTAGTTTTCTCCTCAAAGGCCATGGGTGCTCACAGCAGATAGTGTGGAGCATCATTGAAAAGAGAAGGAGCTCAAGAGCTCATCTGGATCAGAGACTGCTAACTATTTTACCTTTTGCTGCAGTTTGATTCCAGTACTTTTGCTGTCTGTCATGGAAAAGAGATGATTCCCTCCTCTTGGTAGAAGCTTTGATGTGTTTAAAACCATTACCTTGTGTGCCACTTGTCTTCTTTCTCTACTATCAATCTGTTTGAGGTTAAACATTCTCTCTGGCAATAGCAGACATACTTATTTCTGTCTGAGTTGTGCCTGGTCATGAAATGAGTGCTCCAGTTGCTTGTTACTATGATAACTGATGGCATGGCTCATTTCTGGGTCCAAATGTGCTGGGAAATGCACAGGCATGGAGCACAAGTGATTGGTTTTTGCCTCAACAGAAATTGTACCGCAAAGACTTTGAAGAAGGGATCAAGGGGAGAGCTTCCATGGATCTAGACAAGACGCCAGAGTTCTTGCACATCAAAGAAGTCACTAACCTTCTCAAAGAGGTAGAGAATTTGTGCTTCTTTCTTGTACTTAAGCTGATTTACAACAATGCTTGTTTGATTGACAGCAATGAGAAGCATCACTGCAAGCTATTGAGCAGCTTGAGAGCTAAGTAGAGAAGTGACTTCTTGAGTAATAACTGCCACAGGTCAATCTATCCTCTGAGTAGGCCTGTAGTAAGAATTGATACTTTCTGAGGTCTCCTCCTCCACATAAGGAGCTGATAAAGCTCAGCACACCTGAACCAGAATGAGAGTTGAGTGAACAGATCAGCTGCCTCCCCAGCAAGTGGAGCTGGCAGCGTATGAGCAGGACATGCCCTCAGCTTTGGACTTTGCTCCTCCCCTGGGCTCCATGAGCCTCAGATCTGCTGACCTTCCAGGCATGCTGCACAAGACATCTGCTGGAGACGGCCTGGACTTTTCTTTCCAGATGGATGCAGGGGTGGAAAGGAGGATTCCTGTTGGTGTCCAGGTGGCAGTTTGCCCTTTGGAGTGATGATTTCAGGTCTGTGACAGTCTGCTGTGCTTGTGTGGAGGTCTCCAGCTGATGGAGTCTCTTGGAGCTGATTTAATTGAAATTGAAACCTCTACCTATCGTATTGGTGCTGGGGGAAAAGGAAGAGGAACAAAATTCCATGCTACAGCTCAAGAGCACAGCAGGAAAATGCATGGAAACTTGCTCAGCACAGAACCTTTTGATTTCAGCATTTCCAATTCCATTTTAAGTCTGTCCTTCAGCTAATTCATACTTCACAGAGATTGCAGAGACCTTCCAGACACTGGGGAAGTGACATTTCTCTAAGATCTTGCACGCAGTATTAAGTGGAGAAATCTCTCTCTCTTTTTCCCCCCCTCATCCATAGAAAGAGTATAGAAAAGATTTGGAGGAAAGGATGAAAGGCAAAGGGATGACAGTGTTTGAAGACACACCAGAGCTGATTCGAGTGAAGAATGCAGCTCAGATCCTCAGTGAGGTAAGTGCTGCTAGTCCAGGCCATGGCTTGGTCCCTGTTCTCCTGACCAGAGCTTACCAAGACTCTCATCTTGAGCTTTGGATGGACTCTCAACCTTCAGATGGGATCTCCTGTGCAGAATCCTGCCTGTAACTCTCTTGTGAATGTGATGAATGAAGTTTTGTCTTCACAGAAACAATACAGGAGAGACCTGGAAACTGAAATTAAGGGGAAGGGCATGGAGGTTGGTCCAGATACCCCTGAGATAAGACGGAGCAAGAAGGCTTCTGCCATGGCAAGCATGGTGAGTGCCAGCAGCAGGGACTGTGGAGGCTGTGGGGTCAGGGAGGGAAGGTGGGCACTGCTGGATCTCTGTCCCCACTACCTTCACTGGCCTTAGACTGGGTGAGGGTGAGAGTGGGAAGGGGCAAGGATTGCTCAGGAGGGGTGACCAACTTCCTTTTCTATCCTGTGTCAGCATGTGGGATGAGAGCTGGGAGTGTGTTACTTCTTTATCTGGTATCTTCTTGTTGTTAGCTAAAAGGTACTCCAGATCATCTCTTCTTTAATTGAACTTTTAAGTGATTTCATTATTTAATTCAGTTTCATTTGTCTGGGTCCAGGATGTTCCCTTCCTCTGGCAGTTCCCTCCTTAGGACCCTCCAGGTGCTGCTGCCTCAGGAGTTGTTGGTGTTGTAGGGAAGCTGTGGAGTGGAATTGCACAGGTTAAAGGAGGGACAAGAGGAGCATTTGGCTGCCAGGCATGTGAGCATTTCCAATGCTGCTCTTTTCAGAAAGAATACAAGAGAGACTTGGAGACTGAAATTAAAGGAAAGGGCATGGGAGTGGGCATGGATACTCCAGAGATACAACGAGCCAAGAAAGCCTCAGAGATAGTCAGCCAGGTGAGGAATGAGGGAAACTCTGAAGGTTACCTTGGAAGTGAAAATGTAAAATCTTCCCCAACATGCTCGGGCTAAAAGAAATCAGCAGTGCTCAATAAAAAACCTAAATGAAAGAAGATCTTTACAACTCCAAGGAGGTTGGAGTGAGGGAGGTTGGTCTCTTCTCCTAGGTGAGCAACAATAGGACAGGAGGAAATGGCCTCAAGTGGCAGCAGAGGAGATTCAGGTTGGATATTAGCAACAGTTTTTTCCCTGAAAAGGCTGTCAAGCCTGGCCCAGGCTGCCCAGGGCAGTGCTGGAGTCACCAACCCTGGAGGGGCTCAGAAACCACCTAGATGTGGCACTTGGGGACATGGTTTGGTGGCATGAGGCTGTTGGGATGGTGGTTGGGCTTGGATGATCTTGGGGGGTCTTTTCCAACCTTAATATTCTGTGATTCCACGAAATGGAAGGTTTTCTTCTAAAGCCTAAGCAGTGCTGTCAGAAGAGCTTTGAAGAAAGCATGTACTAATAACTGTTACATTAATTATGGGGTTTTTTCCTCAGAAAGAATACAAAAAGGATCTGGAGACTGAAATTAGAGGCAAAGGGATGCAGGTTGGCCCTTACACTCCTGAAATACAACGGGTCAAAAGGGCTTCAGAAATAGCCAGCCAGGTAGGCAGAGTTCAGAGGCTGAATGCTCTAATTCTGTGTAACAAGGAGTGTTTGACACACCTTGCCTCTA
This sequence comes from Bucco capensis, assembly GCA_013396975.1. NCBI lineage: Eukaryota > Metazoa > Chordata > Aves > Piciformes > Bucconidae > Bucco > Bucco capensis. The sequence continues at coordinate 558,241 of VWZO01021713.1, read as the reverse complement.
CCTCTCCTTCTGTAGAGGCTTCCAGACCCATCTCAAATTGATTTACATGTAGTAACTAGACAATACTGCCTGATTCTTGTTTGTATTTAGGCCTGTCACGCCATGTAAATTGGCTTTATTTACATCTACTCGCAGGTCCTTTTACATTCCCTAATGAGAAGGATAAATAGCCTGAGAGGGGAGGGAAAATATATCTGAGAATGTATTTTTTATCTCTCTGTATTATCTCTTTGTAGTGTGGATATGACAATGATAACAATATGATGGAGGAGAGAGGTTGAATGGACAATTGGCTCAGCAGCAAGAAAGCACTTTGGTTGCACTCTGGCTGTGCTGAGCCCAAGAAAGCAGCAAACAGGCATCTAACCATTATTCTTTCAGAAAATGTACAAAGGTGAAGCAGAGAAGATGCTCTGGAACTATTCTGCTGTCCCAGACACTCCAGAGATGGAGAGGATAAAGAGCACCCAGAAAAACATCAGTTCAGTGAGTAATAAGAGTGCTACTCTCCTCACTTGGAGCTTTGGGGCTGTTTTCCAGCTGAAACAGGCTCTCTTGTGCCTCAACATGAAATAAAGAACTTAGGAGTCAATGTCCTTTCAAGCATTGGCATGGTTTTGCTGGCAGAAGCTGCATCACTCCTTTCTTTCAGTAAAGCCCCAGCTTTGCTGGCTCTGACACTGCTTCAGGCACAGAGCTGCATTTGCAAAGCTTTATGGAAATGTTTATATCATTTCCAAAGTTACAACCATCCTTACAAATGTTTGGGGTGAGTTACAGGTGCAAACAAAGGGAATGTTGCTGTGGCTATTGCTAATTGTTCTGATGGATGAGAAATGCAAGTATTTGCTTTCTCAGCTAGTTTTATTGTCAGCCCAGTTTGGAGCCTGGAAGAGTGCCCAAGCCTTGCATTGCTAACAGCTTCACCATTGCTTTTTGTCTGGGGAACTGAAGGTGTTCTACAGAGACGAGGTGGGAGCTGGCACAGCTGTGAGAGACACTCCAGAGCTGGAGAGAGTGAGGAAGAGCCAGCAGCACATCAGCGCGGTAAGAGGCTCTGCCCCGGCTGGGCAACCACAGACACAACAGCACAGGGGAGATGCCCTCAGCTGGAACAGGATCCTCTGGGGAATGTGTTGGGCAAAAAGTGCGAAAAGTGACTGCCAAGCAAGAAAAAACTTGCAGCTGGGTAGTTGCCTTGTCTGGAGTGTTCCGTATGGATTCCTCTGGAGCCATCTTTGTGTGCAGGACGTGACTGCTCGTGTGCATGTGGGACGTGTGTGCGGCACGCGACTGCACGTGTGCGTGCACAGGACGCGACTGCTCGTGTGTGTGTGTGGCACGCGACTGCACGTGTGCGTGCACAGGATGCGACTGCACGTGTGCGTGCACAGGACGCGACTGCACGTGTGCGTGTGTGGCACGCGACTGCACGTGTGCGTGTGCGGCACGCGACTGCTCGTGTGTGTGCGGCACGCGACTGCTCGTGTGTGCGTGCGGCACGCGACTGCTCGTGTGTGCGTGCGGCACGCGACTGCTCNACCATTGCTTTTTGTCTGGGGAACTGAAGGTGTTCTACAGAGACGAGGTGGGAGCTGGCACAGCTGTGAGAGACACTCCAGAGCTGGAGAGAGTGAGGAAGAGCCAGCAGCACATCAGCGCGGTAAGAGGCTCTGCCCCGGCTGGGCAACCACAGACACAACAGCACAGGGGAGATGCCCTCAGCTGGAACAGGATCCTCTGGGGAATGTGTTGGGCAAAAAGTGCGAAAAGTGACTGCCAAGCAAGAAAAAACTTGCAGCTGGGTAGTTGCCTTGTCTGGAGTGTTCCGTATGGATTCCTCTGGAGCCATCTTTGTGTGCAGGACGTGACTGCTCGTGTGCATGTGGGACGTGTGTGCGGCACGCGACTGCACGTGTGCGTGCACAGGACGCGACTGCTCGTGTGTGTGTGTGGCACGCGACTGCACGTGTGCGTGCACAGGATGCGACTGCACGTGTGCGTGCACAGGANNGCGGCACGCGACTGCACGTGTGCGCGCGCGGCACGCGACTGCACGTGTGCGCGCGCGGCACGCGACTGCTCGTGTGCGTGCGCGCGGCACGCGACTGCTCGTGTGCGTGCGCGCGGCACGCGACTGCTCGTGTGCGGGACGCAATTTTCCTGAGGATTCGATGCTGTTCCATCAAATCAAGTCTGACATTAGCAGCCAGACATGGCACTAGACTGTGCTTAGATATTAGCTGAAATCCAGATGAGGAACTCTGGACACCTTTTCCTAGGATTTCCTTGTTTGTTGAGCACTGTCAAATGCTGCACTTCCTACCAAAGGAAGGCTAGGAATTCCCATAACATTCAGAACAATTCCTTGTTTCCTTGGAATTCTGCTCTACTCCTATGACTGATCCAGACAAGATGCAGTGGAGACACTAATTAAATCTATTTATTCCTCTCCAGGTCAGTAGTGATGCTGGATGTGCTCTAGCTGTGCAGGGAGAGAACACAGAATGGTTGTTGTGGTTCAGTGCTCACCTTTATCTTCTTGCAGTTGCTCCTGTTTTGTGCTCTCTCTTGTGCAGATTAAATACAAGGAAGAAATCCAGCATGCAACAGCTATTTCTGATCCACCTGAGCTGAGGAGGGTGAAGGAGAACCAGAAGAACATCAGCAATGTGTGCCTCATCCCCATTGCTTCCACACCTCTCCCTGCTCTGTGTTTGCACCTCAGTGTGGCAATGTCTGTGGTGTTTGTGCTGCTTCCAGTTTGTCCACACAGACTAATTTAAGCAATTGGTGGTACAATGGTAACTCCTTCACCTTGCACTTTGATTAACACAATAAGAGTGCAGCATTGCTGTGGAAGTGTTGCTTGTCTTTGTCTGACACAGACCTGCAGGAGGGTGAGTGCTGGGAATGGGATGTTCCCCTGGGATGCAGGATGCTCCTCAGGGCTGGATGGCCCACTGGTGTGTGTCTGCAACCCCTTCTGCCCTGTTTGCTAGGTGCAGTACAAGGAGCAGCTCTGCAAGGCTACCCCAGTGACTGTCACCCCTGAGATGGAAAGGGTCAAGAGGAATCAGGAGAATGTCAGCATGGGAAGTGCCTCTCCTTCAGTCCTTGGTGTGGCATGGGGGTGACAGGGAGATGCTTGGCCTTGGTGATCTTAGAGCCTCCAGCCTTAACAGTTCTGTGGTCCTGGTTTGGGGTGCAAAGTTCCACCTTCAGAAGCTGTGCCTTGTCCTTAGTTAGCTGTGGGCTCAGTCATGGGCTTGCCTGGAAGCTCTCTTTTGGGAAGCAGTTGGGAGAAGGCATTGCCAGGGTTGGGAAATGGCACCTGGAGCATCAGCTGCTCCGCTAAGGGAATAGCTGCGGTGTTTGGAGATTGGAGATTGGGCTGTGTCTTGGGCATTTGCAGGAGGACAGCTGGACAGCTGGGGCTTTGGTGCTGTTTCCCTTGGGGCTTTGGTGCTGTTTCCCCTGGGGCTTTGTTTTGCCTGATTCACACAAATGCATCCAGAAGCAGGCAGTACAGAAAGAATTCCAGGTTATGCTTCAAAACCCCCAAGTCTTCTAAGCTTTAATCAACTTCAGATGTATTCTAGCTTTTCAGTTGTTCCCTGGGTGACCTTTTAAATGCTACATTTGAGTGTAAGACAATGTGTAGTTGTTTAGCTGGAACACAACGGGCAATCCTGTCCTGTTCCCTGACAGGTTCACTACAGGGAGCAGCCTGGCAGAGCTACAGCAGTGAGTGTCACTCCTGAGATGGAGAGAGTCAAGAAGAACCAAGACAACATCAGCTCGGCAAGTTCTTGGCATCTTTTTGTCACGTAGATTTTTCAGTCCTTGTAGGAATATCACAAGGATCTGCTTTTCCAGGTAGATTTGAGGTATCAAATCCAACTGCATCATCCACTAAATGGGTGGGGTTTTTACCCTCTGAGTGCATGCCTTGCACAGATAGACAACAAAGGTACTCAGACCTGTCTCTCCAGGGTTAACAGGGAGAGGATGAGAGGAAATGGCCTCAAGCTGCAGCAGGGAGATTTAGATTAGATATAAGAAGAAATTTCTTTACTGCAAGGGTTGTTATGTCTTGGCCCAGGCTGCCCAGGGAGGTGCTGGAGTCACCATCCCTGCAGGGGTATAGATGCTCTCCTTAGGGCCATGAGTTAGTGGCATGGCAGTGATAGGGATGGGTGGACTGGATGAGCTTAGAGGTCTCTTCCAACTTTAATGATTGTGTGATCATTCTTGAAGAAATAAAGGAGGTGATTTTGTTGGCACTGGTATTTTTCAAGGAGTCAGCAGAGGTTAGTCATCCTTTCAGGAATCATCCCTGGTTGCCTAGTTTTAGTTGCTGGATTGGAGGAGTGCATTACAGTGAACAACAAAGGCAATGAGAACTGAACTTTGGTGCTGATTTCACGTGTTTAGTGATTCAGAGGATGGAAGTGTAGAGGCATCCAGTCCAACCCTGCAAGGTGCCCCCTGGGGTAGAGCTGAATGCTCCTAACTGCATCCTATTACTAAAGAGTAAAAGACTAAATGTTTCTTGGCTTTTATGATAACGTTTACCTTTTTTTTGCCACTCTAGTGGGGTAAGAAGCAGTAAAGGACCAGATTAATTACCTTACAGCCTGTGTCCTCCACACTGAGCCAGCATCAGTGACAAAGTCCCTGCGGATGGGAAGCAGAGCAGGTTCCACACGGAGCCAATCTCAAGGTGGTAAAAGAGAATTAGTAGTAGAGAACACTTCAGAGCTGAGTGCAGGAGGGAAAAGTAAAGCAGGTTGGGTTTGTCAGAGGGTTTTTTTGCCAAAGCAGCAGGATCTGTGTAACTGTGTATGTCTGAAGTCTGTTCAGGATGCTCTCGTGGGTCCCTTCCAACTGGGACACTGGAGCTCTGTGGCTTCCCTCTGAAAGAAGTCACTAGAACATGAGTGTGAGGAGAAATGCTGGGCACTGTGCTTTTGGAGAGGATCCCCTGGCATGGTGTGGTTCTCCTCATCCTTCCTCCTGGAAAGCAAAGCTGTGTGCTGCTGTTGTTGCTGTTTTGCAGGTGAAGTACAGCAGTGAGCAGAGGCAGATGAAAGGGAGACCTAGTGTGCTCCTAGACACTCCTGAGCTAAGGCATGTCAGAGAGACACAAAGCAACATCTCCATGGTAGGGGACCTTCTTCCTATTGCTAGAGTCTGCTAAGGAATGGCACTTCCACTGGAGTTTGACTTCCATTAACATGGTAACTGGTGCACCTCTCTCTGCCCAAGCATGGAAGGAATATTTTCTTCTTGTGTTTGCTAACTGCCCATGACTGTAATGAACATCTCCAGAACACTAATAAACAGATTTCTAACAGTGAAATGTCTGCTCTTCTGTTTGCTCTTGTTTGATTTCCTGTCTTTCTTGATAAAAAAGCACACAGCTCACTTGAGCATCACTGAGCCTGGAGGAGGTGACACACTTGCCCTTGTGCCTGTGCACGTCCCTGGTGTCTGTCCTTGCCATGAGTTGGTTTGTGTGCCTTGGCTTGGGTGACAATGTTGGTTACTTGAATGCTTTGGTGATTAAAAGTGTTTAAAAGTAAATCTGCACACTCAGGGATGCTACTTCATAACTCTTACTAATACTGGGTGTGTTCCAACACTTGGGTAGATGACACTTTCTACCCTCATGTCATTAATTACCTTTTTTCCCTTGAAAACAGGCTGCACTTCTTCCTAAAAACCTATGTTTGAAGCCAGCTGGCATATGATAAAAGAGCCAAAGAATACTTTTTGTATGAAACTCTGCATCTAATCAGAACTAAAATACTTGAGCTCTTTAGAACTGTTACTGCTGGAGTATTTTTTCCTGACAGATAGTTGTCTACATCAGTAGCTCTATCCTGCCCTGGAGAATAGGAACTGGAGCAGATGCTCTCCTGAGGGCTGCTCCTGTCCTGCACGATGATGTTTTGCTGCTTGAGTCAATGCCTAATGCAGTGGCAATGGGAAAGGAAGGCAGAAATGATACTGAAATGGCAGGAAATCAAGGTAGGGAGGGAGAAGAGAGTTGTGTGGCCATCCAGCCTGGCTCCTGTGTGCAAGCATTGCATTGTGGTGCAGTCCCCAAAGAACAGAAGTGCCTCAGGGAACACACAGCTGTGTGTTCTGGCATGGGGTGACTATTTGCTGTTGGTTGCAGCTTGGGGAATCAAATGTCATTCTTCTTGTTTTCCTAGGTCAAATACCATGAAGACTTTGAGAGGACAAGGGGCAGAGGCTTCACGCCCGTGGTGGATGATCCTGTGACAGAGAGGGTGAGGAGGAACACGCAGATGGTGAGCGATGCTGCCTACAAAGGGGTGCACCCACACATCGTGGAGATGGACAGGAGACCTGGCATCATCGTGGGTGAGTTGGGCAGCTGCCTGCTGCTGAGAGCCTCTGCAGAGCCTCTTCTCTCTGCTCACCAGGAAAAACTATTCCTAGATCTCTGTTCCATTGCCTTTCCTTCAGTCTGAGTCTTGACTCCTCAAGAAAGGCCAAAGTATGTGCAATCATAGCCATTCTGCCCATGAGAGAGAGGCTTTAAGCTGTGATTCCCCACGTGGAAATGCTGCAGACCAGGCTGAGGTTTCCCCTTCTGTCAATCAGAAGTTTCTCCAGGCTGCACATGCTCCCTTTGCCTCTTGCTTTGGGATTCCACCCAGCCACCAAAATACCTCCAGCTGTAATTCATCAGGAGCTCCTTAAATCTCTGTAAGGCAAACAGCAGTGCTCCAGAGTGATGCTCTGAGGGATGCTCTGAGGGATGCTCTGAGGGATGCTCCAGGGTAAGAGCAGATGTTCAGAAGCTTTTCTATGTAGAGACACAAGAGTATTGCAACAAGGTGTCATTTGGGCTCTTCCTAATAGGCATCATTCCCAAATCCAAGTGGATGTTGGAGATCTTGTAGAAGTTACCAAGTCTGCTATGGGGGGAAAAATAAGAACCTGACACTTAGAATTTTTTCTCATTTTTCTTTTGGTTTGTCCTTTTTCTGTTTTTTTCTGTGTTTGACAGCAGGGTAGAGCCCAGAGGTTCTGCCTGTGGGAAACCAAGCACACAGCTCCTCCATCCAGAGCTGAGTGTCTGCCACTGCAGCTCAGATGCACTAACTGGTGGCTCACACTGCCCATCCTCCTGCCTAAAGCAAAGTTAACCACATCTCTATCACTCCTGGCAGATGTTTCTCCACTCTTTTCCTTAAAGTCTCCAAATGAGTTTCTACCACATAAAAAAAAGTGTATTTCTTTCCTCACACCTAGTCTAAATCTCCCTCTTTTACTTTAAAACCAAACAGTTGGCCTCTGGGCTGTGAGCACACCTTGCTGGGTCATCTCCAGCTTTCCAGTACCCCCAGCTCCTTCCCTGCAGGACTTGCCATGTTTTTCCTTAGTGTGAGGAATGACCAAGCAGGGAGAGGTTTCAAAGGAGTGCACAGGGCTCTTCTCAGCTCCTTCCAGGTGCGGAGTTAGGTCTTTTGGTTAGTGCCTAGCTGAAGGAGGTTGGTTGCTGACTCAAACTCACTGTATGTGTTGTGTGTCTGCCTGCCTGCTGCTGCTGGCCCCGGGCACAGATCTGAAGGTTTGGCGCTCAGACCCTGGCTCCATCTTCGACCTGGACCCTCTGCAGGACAATGTGCAGTCCAGGAGTCTGCAGCTGCTCTCTGGTACTCCTCATGGCCTCACTTCTCCCCACTTCCCCTGCTTAGCCTTAGCAAACCGAGCTGCTGCAGCCACTTTTCAGGTCAATGTGCCAGCCATGTGTTTATAACTGTTTTATAGTTATATATATATCTGTTTTATATGCTTTCATATATATACAACTATAGTATTCCAAAAGCAGTGTTTTCTAGCAGCTTCAGCTGTAATCCTGTGCATGGATAAGAAATAGTGAATTAAATCCAATCCTAAACCACAGCAATTCCTACCACTGAGACCTAGTCACTCAAAAAGCACTGACCTGCTTTGTCCTCACTCTAAGGAGAATTTTATGTATAGTTTCACCTTCTTGAAACTTCAGAGCTCTAGAGCATGGCCTATTTATGAAGTTAATTTCTCCTCTGTGCACAGTTTCCTTACATGGTGGATGATTTTGTGCCCTCTGCTATCGTTTGCAGCTCCAAAGTGTTGCTAATTCAAGGGTAGGTGTAAGAGGAGAGGAGATGATGTATGAACAGGCAGCAGTGTTGTGGCTCTACCACTGTTTTGATTTTTGTGGGGTTCCACCCCCCAGCAGAAGTGTTTATTTTGAAAGTTTAATTTTGCACATCTATTTTCTTTGCTACTTTAAATCTTCTTTTGGCTGTCCAACAGCAGTATTTCCACATGCACCTTGTCTGCATGCTGGGGCAAAGCAGCATTTTGATTTTTCCACTGGCAATTTTCATATGCTTCATCTTCATCCCTCCTCCCTCCCCCTGGGGTTTATTTCCCCCCAGTCTCTCAATCCTACATCCCATTTCAGCTGTTCTTTCACAGCAGAAAACATCTGCTGACTGGTTTTTGAAGTAACGGTGCTGCCTGGTGTTGAAGCCACAGCTGCCTGCTTTGGAAGCCACCTCTTGATGTGAAGGTTCTATCTGATTTTGAAAGCCACCTTTTGACCTGCTGGTGTTCAGAAGGGACACACAAGTGTGGCCAGCTCTCTTCTCTGTCGTTTCATTGCCACCAGTGTGTCACTATCAATGTTAGCAGCCTTGGGGCTTCTGCTGTTGGCCCAGGGAGGTGCTGGAGTCACCATCCCTGCAGGGGTTTAAGAGACATTGAGCTGCTCTCCTTAGGGCTGTGGGTTAGTGACATGGGGTGCTAGGGATGCTTGGGCTTGATGAGCCTAGAGGTCTCTTCATGCTTGTGTGTTCTTTGCCCTTGTGCTGACTGTGCCCTTGTCCTGCCGTGCAGCACGGGCCAGCCGGTACAGTAAGCAGTGTGGCCAGCCTGCCAGCCCAGGGGAATATAGATCAGATGGCTCTGACACCAACCCTGCCTTCTCGTGCTGCACTGAGCTCACCAGGCCATCTGATGAAGGAGGTATCCTCGTGCCCATTTGCTCACTAATGGCACTAGCCCAGTGTGGAGAGACCTCACACACCTCTACTAACTGCACAGCCTGCTGTGCTCACAGAGCACTAGAGACATCCCAGCTCTTGCCTGGGTGCTTCAAGAAGCTAAAGCAAACCTCAGCACTGCAGGTTCTTGCATGCCAGGTTGCTTTATCCTCTATTTTGTGTCTCTCTCAGCATTCTCGTAACACCAAAACACTGCCAAACCCAGTGCACAGTGCTGAAGAGATGTGTTGTGCTTTGGCAAAGGAAGGTTCATCTGTGGAAAGTCTTTCTGGGTTTTTTTTATTGGTTAATTTTTTGTTTGTTTTTTTGGGGGGGTGTTTTTATTTAATGTTTTTGTTTTGTTTTGGGTTTGTTTGTTGTTTTTCTTGAAAGACACAATATAACTGAAACTTCCCCTGCACCTCTGAGCACTGACAAACCAAGCTGACCTTGTGCTTTCTGGTGGGCAAAGCAAGCCTGCCCTGGTATTTGAGTGCCTGAAGCCTTTCCTCCTCCTCCAGCACAGCAGGAAACTCTGCAGGTGCTTGTGGCTCTGTTTCCATCCTAAAAACCAAGCAAGTGTTCCAGCTGGCAGCTTGATCAGATAGGGAATTTTCCTTGTGCTCTCAGCAGTTTGGGGAGCAGGGCTAATGTTCAGCCACATCCTTTTAGGCTTAATTATTGCTAGCTGATCAAAGAGTGTTATGAAATGATGCTGTTGAGTCTCTTAGTCTAATCATGGCACTAATGAAGTTTAGTTTGAAACACTATTTTATCCACTGCAAGTAATCCTGTGAGCAGTGACACTGTGTGTCAGCAATAATCAATGTTAGCTCTTGGAATACAAAACAAATCAGTTGCTTGACTCCTTCCCCTGACCCCACCTCCATTTCTTTCAAGAATTTGAAGACCAAAATGGTTTATTTCTTATATATTTATAATTTAGGTTATGGAAACTTGCTGAGCTGATAACCTTGTGAATGTGCCTCTGACTGCAAGCAGCTCAGAGCTTCAGCTCTCCTGAGGCCAGGGAGCTTGGCACCCTGGGAGAATTAGGCCATGCTTCCAGGTTGTTCTTTCAACAACCTAGTTATATCTGGGCTTGATATTCCAATTTACTGAGCAGTGAGCTCAGCAGCACTGAGAGCTGCAAGCCTGGCAGCTCAGACCTGCAGCAGAGCAGCTTCACTCTCCAGGAGAGGGCAAGGAAACGGAAAGCAAGCAAAGAAAATGAAAGGCAAGTTATTGCTGCAAGAGAAAATGCCAAGATGCTTTGCTGTGCTGCTCTCTGCTGTTCTCAAACCAGCTCTGCTCTGTGTCAGGGCTCACCAGCTGCAGCCTGCAGGTTAGTGCTTTTTATCTGCCTGTGCAGTCTGACTTCTTCCCAGCAATGGGATGTGTGCTGTGCCTCTCTTCCTGGCCAGAAAAGAGCACAGCTCTGTCACAGATAAGAGTCCTAATCAGTCTAGAGCAGGTGTTTCCTTCTGCAATGTTAATGCTGAGCACTTGAACTTGGGAGCTGGCTGGGAAGTTCCTCAGGAGATAGCAGATTAATGCCAAACATCTTGATGGGAATGCATCACTTGTGATTGATGTCTCAATGCCCCAAACCCTCCTATTTTATTCGTGTTATTAAGGTTCTGCTTAATAAAAGAGTGAAAGGGAGCTGAAGTGTGGTTTTGATAAGATATTGTATCTGGAACCTGTCCTTCAAATGATTGCTTTCTTTTCAGCATAAGCTCTTTTGTTTTAAGCTTTGTAGCCATACCCTGCTCTCTTCCTTATCCCTTCCCTGTTTCCACAGGCTGATTTGCTGTCTCCCAGTCCCTCTCCAGGCACATCCTGTCCATGCAGCCAGGCTCTGCTGCAGCTGGGGATGCTCACCATCACCTTCCAGCTTCCTCCTCTCTCTTTGCCTTCTATCACCTCTATTTCCCTCTTCCTTTCCTCTGGGGAAGCCAGTAAAGGTGCAGGAAGAGAAATATGACAGATTCCTTCAGCTAGGTGATTTAAAATGAGTATCTGGCTTGTTTGCTAAGTGGGACAAGAGGAAAAAAGTAAATTTTGATACTCAGGATGCATCTGATAGTCTTAATGCAACAAGAGAACCTCTACCTGTACCTCTGGGAGCCGTGGTCAGCCCTCAGCTCCCTCAGCAATAAATCTGCCTTCAGCTAAGTGTTCAGTCATGTTCCACCACTGCTTTGTGGTTCCCTTGGGCTCACTCAAGCTGTTTCTCTTGCTGCTGCTGCAGTCAGGGATGTCAGAGAACTTCAGACCTTGGTGTGAGCCAAAAGATGGCAGTTAGCTATGGAAGATGATGGGGAAGGGAAGTCCAGCTCTTCTGCTGCATCATTTGTTCTTGCATTCTCTGTGTGCCACCACAAGAGGTGTGCTTGGGGAGAGCTCAGTAACCTTTGAGCTCTCTGTGCTTGCTTGATGGGATCAGAATGAAGAAACAAACCCACCTTGGGCTCTCTGCTTTGCCTTCCTGTCTCTTCTTGTGCCTCATAGCCTAGGAAATAAGAGTTGGTTTGCAGTGAGTTAGGAATGACTGGCAGGGAATTCCTAGAGAGACATTGCCAAACTGCATTACTCTAGCACCCATTTCCCCTTCTAAAGTGGCAGGTTTTGGAGCAGGATATGTCATGTGTCTTCCATGGCAGTATCAGAGTTGATGTAGTTGTATTTCAAGCCTTTAGATGAGAGTTTTCCTTCCAACTAAGCTTGTAGTATTTATAGCTCTATTACTATAGCTTTGGCTACATCTGTGTGTGATTCAACCTCTGGAAAGCCTTCAGTTGTACCTGGAAACCATTCTGAGGAGTTTGATGGTGAGGGATTATCCTTTGCAGCTCCTCCAGAATGCTAGGTGAGGCCTTTTTTCTGACCTGACTGTGTGTTTCTCTCGCAGCCCCTGTTCTCCCTGGGGCATACCAGCAGAGCCAATCCCAAGGCTATGGATACATGCACCAGACCAGTATGTCATCCATGAGGTCCATGCACTCCCAGCCTCATTCAGCAAGTCTGGTGAGTATTGCATTACCAAGAACACTTTTGTTTGCTAAACAACATCATCAGCTGCTGTGAAAGCTCTTAAACCTGAGGCCATTGATCCCCTGGAATTGTGGAGTTGGACTACTGGGCTCCTCTCCTAAATGTTCAGTAGTAGTCCTCATGTATAAGAAAGATGAAGTGACTGAGGGCAGAGGCAAGAACTCAGGATGCATTACAGGAGAATCCCTGCTGATCTCCTGAAGGCAGAGAAGTGAGTGAATCTCCTAGCTGCTGGAACAGTCCTCAGGTTCTGCACTGGGCTGGATGGGAGTGTGGAGCTGGAGTAACTGCCCAAGGGCAAAAGTGTTGGGCTTTGCAGCAGATTGAGCTCCTTTTTGAAGTCTTTATGGATGAAGTTCTGGTTCAATGGTCATAATGTTTATTTTGATCAGCTCACTTCCTAGAGATTTCCTAGTTCTGACCCAAAACTCAAGGAGGTTTTGGGACTTCACTGAAGGTGACAGTGACCAAGTGCCTGGCTTTGGCCAGGACCAAACCTCACTCCCTCTTGTGCTCTCAGTACCTGCTGAAGTGACAGGAATAATTCACTCAGGGGCATGGCAGAAATCTCTGCTTGGAGTCCTTGAAGCATGATAATTGTCACTGACATTGTTTCTCAGCAGCATTTGGGACAGCAGTGAGTCCAGGTGCCTTCAAGGAGACAGCAGTGATGTGTCCTGTGCCATCCTGCTCTGAGGAGTCAGCATCCTTCTGGGCAAGCACAAACTTCTCTTTGCCCATTTATGTTTTAGTTTAATGAGACATTTAATCTCTCCCCCCAGTTTTTGCCTAGTTAAAGGAAACACAAACATGGCTCAGAGGAAGATCTCTTCTCTGCTCTATGCCAGGGATGGACTTCTCTAAAATGGACATTCTGGGGGGGAAATGAATTGTTTAAAGGACTAACTGCTGCTGAGCTTGTTGTTCTGCCTAATTCTTAATTTGGGGTAAGATCCTAATGACCTGAAGGACATTCAGTCAGTTAGTGACTTGGGTGAAGAGTGTGGTTCTTTGTAGTGAAGCTACAGGAGAAGCTGGAGCAGAAGCAGAGCTAGCCTTGGCTGGATGGAATGAATTGCTTCTAGGGAATATGTGAAATGAGCTGGAAGAGTTCAAAAGGCAGTGAGTGGCCTGAGATCTGTGTGTGTGAGGACTTTGGAGGGAGCAGGTTCACATTTTGGTGCTGTTTTGGTGTGTTTGGTGCAGGGTGTACTGTTTGAACAGGTCACTTGTGATTTCTCCCTCTGTTCCCTCCCTTGCTCTTCTCACTGTGCAAAGAGAAGCAATCTGTCTCTTTTCAGCCTCGAGACCTGACAGCTTTGTTTTGTTTCCTCTCCTCCAACAGAGGACATACAGAGCTATGTATGACTACAGTGCTCAAGATGAAGATGAAGTTTCCTTCAGGGATGGTGATTATATCATCAACGTGCAACCCATTGATGATGGCTGGATGTATGGGACTGTGCAGAGAACTGGGAAAACAGGAATGCTTCCAGCAAATTACATTGAGTTTGTCAACTAATTTTTGTCTCTAGTCCGTTGAGCTTTGTTATGATTTACTCAAGACCTAACCTTTTAGAGAAAGTCAGAAGAATCTGTTCAGAGTCCATGTTCATCACTGCTAGAGCAGTCTGCTCTCTCACTCAGAGCCCAGCTTAGAGTCCTTTCCATCAGAGAACCAACAAGAAGCTCAGCACTTGGAAAACATTGCTTGTAACAGTGCTCCCTCCAAGCCAAACCCAGCTGTGGAAGCCTGCTGCTGCCCATCCTGGGAAGACTTCAGTCAAATCCCTTTTCCCCCTGCACCTCAAATGGCATTATTTCTCCTTGTAATAACAGCCACTTCTTCTGGATTCACTTCTTATGGCACTCTGAAGTCACAGGAGGTTAACACAGAGCTTGGACACATCCTCAGATTCCTTAGGGAGGTGTTTTAATGTTTGGGCACTTAGCATCCTGATAAAGAGATGTTGAATAGACAATCCCATCCCTTGAACTAGTGACAAGTCATATGCTAGTGAAAAGACAGCCAAGAACTCCCCTGCTGCTAGCAGCCTTACAGCAAGCAGGGCTGCTCTGGCCTGACTCCTGTGTCCCTACACTTACTCGTGGGATACACCAGTGAACTCTTGTACCAGCTTTGCCTGCAGCCCAGCCCATCACTTAGCTCCATGCCTCCATTTATGGCTCTTTGGTATCTTCTCCACAGAAAACTCCTTACAGAGACTCTCCAGAGTACAAAAGCTGTCAGCTTTTCTCTTTCCTTCTGAGAATACTTAGCATTTAAAGAGCAACTTCCACTAGGGCAATGAAGAACCACAGCTGTGGTGCTGTAAATAACCCCAGTGCTGTGCAGCCACACCAAGCCTGCAGCCATCTCCCTCCTCCTCATCCTCTTCCTCCCCAGGGTAGCTTGCTTGCTGGCTGCTTTGCTGATGAGCTAAAGCTCTCCCCTGTGCACAATGCCTTGCCCCTGCAGTGAGGAGAGGAGGGCAGCTCTGCTTACTGCAGTGCCTTGCAGCCCCAGGGCCTCGTGCTTCCCTTCCCTTCCCTCCAGAAAGCCTGCTGAGCCAGCAGTCACCTGTGTGCTTGCCAGCTGACCAACCATGGAGAAACCTCCTCTTTGGCTGGTTTAATCTTATCACTGAGCCTGAGGGGAGAACCTGCCCACCCAGAACTCTGCCATGCTCCATGCCATTGTGCTTCAGTGCAGCCATCCCTTGAGAACACTAGAAATGCTCTGCTAAAACTATTCAGGTGTGCTGCTTGGTTAGGATCAGAGCTGAGCTCCAGCTCTGAGTCTGTGAGGGTGAGCAGAGAGTCAGTAACTGGTGGCACGATGGACCTGGGCTGTGGCAGCCACCTTGGATCCCAGGGAAGGTGCTTTTTGCTTTGACTAGATGCCAGGAGGATGCTGTGTTCCCTCCCAGGGAGAGACTCTGAGAGGAAGGACAAAAGAGCCACAAGATTCATGAGGATGCCTAAGTGTGTAAGGAAGACAATGCTTTTGCTGGTAGAATCCCTTTGGCCACATGCTAGAGAAGTTAATTTTGGAGGAGCTCACAGCAGGTTGAGCCTTTCTGTAATTTTTAAAGTAGGATTAATTACAGAGTTTTATAGACAATTTGGTGTTTCTTGCAGGATCAAGGTAAAGCATCAAGGAGGCAGGCAGTGTGGGTTTGTGATGTCAGCTGAAAGCTGGCATCCAAATGCCTGCTACTTCTAGTTCTGCATACAGTTAGGATTTGGAGAGCTGATGCAGTTTGTTCTTTTAGGTGTTGTAAGGCAGAGCTGATCCCAGGGTGGAATAACTGCATTAAAACAAGAGAACTGAAAGCTGTCCATGGCTGTGGAATTGCCTGGGCCATGGTCAGCTGCTAATGTGCTTCAGAAGCAGGGGGTGACACTGTAAATGCACAAGCTGGGGGGGTGATTGCTCCTGCAGCAGACCCTGGTGACTTCCACATTCAGGGAACAAGCTTTGCCAGTCAAATGGCTTTTGCTGTAGGGTGAGGTGATGAGCTGAGCTGGAAGCTCTGCTTCTGTGTTGGTTTTCATCACCAGCAGAGAGAGGAATCCCATCTTCTGAGGGCTGGCAAATGTTCTGCCTGAGGCACAATTGGCTCTGTGAGCTGTGTGGGGCTGACAGCAGCAAAAAGAAGCTGTCAGCTTGTTAACCAGATATCAATAATAAGAAATAAATACGCAGGGAATAGAGAGATTGCATCAAGCTGTGCTTTTTAGTGAGCTATAGGGAAGAAAGTCTCCCCCCCTCCATGCTCCAGCATTCCTCCTAAGTGAGGAGCTGAACACTGTGTGCAGTGAGGAGTAAATCAGCAGATGAGCATTTGATGGCATTAGAGGACTGTGCTATGCTAAGCCATGGAAATAACAGTTCCTTGATGAGTTCTGCATCTTCCTTAGCCTGGCAAAGCAGCTACAGCAATCTGCAGAAGAAGAAAGGTGAAGAAAACCCAAAGGACATGTGAGTTGTGTTTCTGCTGAGAACGGGGTCAGCAGAGCTCTGCTTTGGGTTACTCCTTCGTGCAGTCAGGATTTCTGTTGCACAGGCTCAGTGCTCACAGGGAATGGTTCCTGCTTTCTGCTGGAGAACAAAGTCCAGTCTCATGCTGCAGCTTTGGTGTGAGCAATGCTAGCCAAGGCTCAGCAGTGACCAGAGTGCAACTCTGAAGATGTCAAAGGTGTGAGGCAGGGAAGGTGAGCCAGCAGCTGCAGTGCCAGCACAGCCAGTGGCATGCAGAGGTGAGCAGATGTTCTATGCTCCTGTCTCACCTCTATGAACTCTTCTCACCACAGCATGTGCCCCACGCTCTGCTTTCTTCCTCTAGACAACACTTCCCTGGGGAAAAGCAAAGGCCTTGGAAGGAGCTGAGTTCCCCAGATGTTCCAAGGGGCAGGTTGGAATGGTATGCATTGCAGAGCTAGAGAGGATCCAATGTGCTCTCATTCCTTGCTAGCCACAAGTGCTAGAACACCACAGCACCATATCCATCTCCATAGCCAAGACCAAATGGGTGCCTTGCTCTTCATTTCTCTCTCTTGCCTGGCTAAATCTTCATGTTCTAAGCAAAGCTACTTGCAGAAGCTGCAGCTGGCATTCTTCATGATGGGATATTAGCATTTCATGCTGGTGAAATAGGGTTTACCTGATTCCCTTTGGCATCCCATGAAGCACTCCAGCAGATTGGGCTTGGACAGAGAATCACCTGCCATGGATTATATTCCCAACCAGTGTGTCCCTACTGAGGGTTCCCTGGGGACATAGAAGGTCTCCAGGCCTTGGGACAGATTCCTAGTCTAGTTTTCTGTTGTGCAGTTGACTGCACAGCATCTTGTGAGCTGGAAGAAAGAAAGGACAACTACAGCAGTCTTTGGCAGAAAGAGGTACAGGGTATATATATATAATATGTTAGATTTTAATTATGTTGATTAATGCTCCATTTAGAACACAGAATCTGCTTTAGTTAGTGAATCAATAACACCTGGAAACACAGAAGCAGCTGTTGAAAGAAGATCTCCAACCTGATGTGCTGGCAAAGGCAAAGTGCTGGGGAGCTGTAGAGGAATAAAACCATCCTGCACTGCTTTAGTGATATTTTCTCCAGCTTTACACCCTAGGAACCCCACTTCTCCTTCTGAAAGGAAACCTTGGGAGCTTCCTCAGCTGCCTGCACCACAACAGCATAGCCCAAGGAATTTCATCTGCTTCTGGTGTCTGATCAGTAGAACTTGCATATTGTACTTCAGTTGTAACTGGGTTGTTGTTGACCTTTGTTTAATTCTCATGATTTTAGGGGTGGGGAGGGGAATAAGCTCTACTGTAGCATTTCAATGGTGTATTTACTCTTACTCTTAGACATAGCTAGCCCACTGGAGGAGAGCAGTGGACACTGCCCAGCATGGTGTGGAAGCTCTCAGCTGTTGGTGGTTTGCAGTGTTGATGTCAAGAGCAGAACTGAACCACTGTGCACTTTGGCTTATCTTTGCTTTGGAGTGTGTCAAGTTTTTAGTTCTTCTGCAGAACTGTTCTGTACTTGGGAGGGTGCAGGGCTGAGGGCAAGAGATGTTTCTGGAGGGACAGGTCTCTAGAGACTCAACTCTTGGATCACATAATGTATCATCTCAATTTGGCTTTTGTTATGCAGAAAGTTAACACCAGCTATTAAAATCTATTTTAGTAGAAATGCTCTAACTCCTCTTTTCTTCCTGTGCCCTGTGACTGGAGATCAGAGCCTTGGTGAGCCAGAGCAACCTCCTGCTGACCTGGGCAAGCTAGTTGCCACTGAGCTGGTGCCACCGTGGCTGTAACAGAAGCATTGCTTGTGCCTAACATTCCAGCATCAGTCCAGTAAAGCCAGCCCGGTGGATGGATGCTCTCCATGAGGAATGCTCTGCAGCACACCCAGCAAGAGAAGCTACCAGAGGTGGGTGTTGTTCTGAGGAACCTCCTGAGCTTCCCAGCTGGAAGCAGAATATTTAGCACTATTCTTCTCTAAGCTTGACCTCAGGCAGCAGCATTCCTGGTCCCCACTTCCCTCCAGCCAGGCTCTGTGTGACGAGGCAGTGCTGTGGAGCTGGCAGCAGAGGGCAGCTGTGCAGCAGCTGTGCAGCAGCTGTGCTGCTGAGGGCTCAGCAGTGCCTGCAGGACAGGGGCTGGCACTGGCTTTGTCTGGGCACAATGGGCTCTGCTCTCTGTGTGTAAGGAGAAAGACAACTCCCATTTCTGTGTGGAATCCAAAGGGCTTGGCAATATGCATGTGCAGAGTTTGATGTCCAGAGCAGGGAGAATCAGGGAGCAGAACTATGCTTCACTGATCTTTTGTACTGGCCCAGAGGAGATGAACCACTCGCCTGGCACAATATAAATCTATTAGCCCCATAGTATTGTGGTGCTGAAGGTGTGCTAGGACTTCAGAATGCACGTGTGCTCCCTGAGGAGTGAGGACTGCTCAGAAGGTGCCTGTGCTGATGTCTCGGGGGGGTTGTGGGGTTAGATGTGTGTACTGAATGCTGTAGCCAAGGCAAGAGCACAGGAGGCAGAGGCCAGGCAGAGCTGCACTGCTTTCTGCTACAGCAGCAGAGCTTTTGTTATGCTAGTTAGACAAATTAATGTGCTGTGTGGACAAGTACTCCTGCTGACCTCAGATTGTGCTCCCTAACCCTCCCTAACCCTCCCTCCTAACCCTCTCCTTGCTGTGGCTTAGAAGCAATGCTGGGAGAAGCTTATATGTGCAGTGACTACAAAAGAAGTCTGGAGGAAGCCATCCTGGATTTTCCAGTAAACTTTGGGTATTTTAGTGACTGTTTTCGTTGTGTTTCCCCCTGTGCTTTGCAAAGCTCTTGCTGAGCTAACGGAGAGGTGATCTGCTCAGTGAGCCTCAGCTTTAAACTCTGGGAGAAGTGCCAGGGGCAAGAAAGGGAGAAAACAGGACAAAGGCCATGTCTCTGTCTTATCTCCTCCAGAAGTGCTGGTGATGGGTGTTTTGTGGCAGATCCTCAAGTATCACCTGTCAGATCACTGAGAGGAATTCCTTCTGTAGCCTTGCTGGTTTTGTGTGTGCCAGAAGTCAGTGACAGCAGTGCTCAAGTGGCACCACAGAGCTGGTGGCTCACCTGGAAACATCATCACTGCCAAAATGAACAGGGGTGCTAACCAACTTACAAGCCCAGAGCTGACAAGAATGTTATGATTATCCCTTCCAGTTCTTCACTGAAGATATCCAGTGCTTCCTTGTGCTCACGGAGGGATCTGTGGTGCAATGAGTCACACAAGGACATCTTGACATCAGGACTGAGAGCTCCCTGGGAGCAGATGCCCCAGGGCTGAAATACAATAGCTGTGGTGGCATCAAAATGAATCCATTCTATGTATTGAGGTTGATGAATCCTTCATTTCTGCCCTACATATAACAAAGAAAATGTCCAAAATAACACCTAAAGCAATGCCAGAAAGGAAAAGGCAATGCCAAAACACGTTTGGATGCCTAGGACCAGCAGTGCTGTCCTGTGTCTTATCTCAACTCAAAGTGTGTTTGGATGCCTAGGACCAGCAGTGCTGTCCTGTGTCTTATCTCAACTCTGCCTTGGAAGAAACACTGAGAACTGGGAGAAGAATCACAATCTATTCATAGCTTGTTGGTGAGGAGCTTTTCTTGGCAGCACATCCCATGGATGCAAAGCAAATTCCTCAGTGACCCATGTGTTCTCTCATTTACTGTCATTCCTTGAGTGTCTGTTGGGAAAATGTTATGGGGTGAAATTCTGACTTTTTACCTTTCCTTAGATGCTTGTTCCTACCAAGAATTTATATACAGGTTGGGCAAAGTGCCTTACTTTGATCTACACTGGTGGAGGATGACTCTCAGTAGTTTCACTTTTAAACAAGTCTTGTAGTAAAGATGCTGCTCTAGTAGCTGTTGAGAAGCTCTGACCTCAGCTTTTTTTGGTGTGTATTCCAACATGTGTGATGCAGTGAGGGGCCCAGTGCCAGCCCAGGGAGACAATCCCTGCCCTAGTGCTGCTGCCACACGAGTGCTGCCCCAATCCAGGATGCTGCTGCCTTCTTGGCCAGCTGGGCACAGTGCTGCCAGTGACAGGAACAAGCATGCTAACAGCTAGATGTGCTGCCTTGCTCTCAGCTCTTGAATCCTGCCAGATGTAGCCATCCAGGGAGCTCTGCTGTGCTGCTTGGCTGGAGATTGGCATTTTGCTGTCACGGTACATTTGTCCCATGTAGATGAGCTTTGGGACAAAGCCTAGCTGCTGATTGACATAGTCCAAGAGCAGGAAGCATTTTAAAGTCAAATTCTGTGTGTGGAAGTAGAAAGATAACCATTAGAACTGAAATTGTTGTGACAATGTGTTGAGCTCATTCCTACTCCATCAGCCAAGCCAAGTCACAAGCCAAGAGCAATGGGCATGAGGAGCTAGGTGAGAGCCTCAGAGCTGTGATGTGCTAGCTGGGAGATGTTCAGGGACTGCAGCAGACATGCTCCTGCTGTACTGCCAGCAAGGTATTCATTAGAAATAAACAACAACTCAGGTTCTGGCAGCAGGAAAACTGTATGGCATTCCTGAGCCTTAGGGAGATGGGGCTGTGCTAGCCAAGTGGAGACTGGGGGTGGGAGGTTGGCTTTGGCTTTCTCCCTTCATTACATCCAAGGGGAAAAAAAGAAACAAGGATCTAATAAACCCATACAGCAAGGTAAGTCTGGGGCTTGATTGTATTAGAGCTGTCCCAATGCCAAACACTTGAGAGTGCAATCCAGACACTGTAGAGCTGATGGAGGAACACTGCTTTCTGCCCTTGATGCTGTCCTGCATGCACAGGGGAGGAAGGCTGGAGGCTTTGTGAAAAGAAAAGTTAATTTCTCCATGCTTTCTTAACCAGGAGAAGCCTCCTGGACAGTCAGTGTCCTTTCCCCTGGCAGCCTGCAGCTTGTTTTGAGCAAAGCTGTCAGGCTGCCACAGGACACAGATCTTGTATTACTATCTGTTTGTGTGGCCTTGCAGCAGAAAAACGTGTTTGTATCAAAAATACCTGCATCTAATCCCAATAATACTACTGGGATAACAGTAGAGATGATTTTAAGAATAAGTAATCTATCATTTGTTGGTGTTCACTGGTGACAAGGCCTGTGTTGAGAAACAAGCAGGTGAACCTCTGCTGCTTGGGCCAGCAGAGAGGAGAAGAGCAGAGCAGTAGAAGTGTTGGGTTGCATGTGTCTCGATCTCCTGTGCAGCCCTGAGGCAATGCAGATGATGGAGCCAGCTCTGGCCTTGACAGCCTCACAGGGACTTTCTCCTCTCTATGCTGATAATTCTTTCCTTTCCTTGCTCCTGACTTGTGAGCACAAACTCCTCAGCAGGCTCCTTACCTTCAGTGTTTTATGTTCTTCTGCAGCAATCTTGGCTGTATTTTCTCCATCAGATTAAAGCTCCTGGAGGAGAGCAGCTGGTTTATGAAGCAGACATCATGAAAGCAATGCTGCAACCTCTCTGCCTGCTGCAGGCAAGCCCAATGAGCACTGAAGGAGCTTGGACTGGGCAGGGAGGCTGTGCTGGGAACTCTATCAGAATGCAGAGAGACAGGCTGTTTTCCCTCTTTATCCCTTGAAAAATCTTATGCCCATTTGCATTTTTTCCTTACTATTGAATTTCTAACCTATTCATCAGGAGACAGACACTTCACACATGAGATGATGCCTCTGAGTCTCTGCACTCAACAGATCTTTTCTCTGCTGGAGATCTGCTGCTAGTCCTATTACAATGTTTGCTGATGTCGTCTTTGTGTCAGGAAGCTTCTTTTCCATTCAGGTCTGCAGGAGGGAACAACCTTTCCTGATTTCATGGAGTCCTGGAGGGCAGAGCAGCCTCCTGAGCAGCTGGTCAGCCCCAGCTTTCCCATCACAGCACCCCTGGCAGGTTGTCCTCTCCTACCTGGGATGTCTTTGGTGATGATGCAGGCTCCCTGTCTCCATTCCAAACCTGACCTACCCAGGGCAGAGGTGTGCATCACAGCCCCAGTGCACTGGCAGGCAGGACATGGCTCTGAAGAAGCATGGGATCCTTCCTCCTCTCCACCATCCTAGCAAGTAAGTGCCAGGTAGTCCTGAATCATTTAGGGGTTGTGTTTGTATCCAGTTGAGCTTGGAAATGCATCCATTTGAATAAAGAATATGAACATTTACATAACACAGACACAAAGAAGTCCCTGCAGAGGGACTGAGCTGGGTTCTCTCTGCAGGTTGATAGAAGCACCAGGGCTCCACAATAGACTTTGTTTCTGAACTGTAAAGTTTCAGAGTCACTCTGCATCCCCAGAAGGAGCACACAGCATCGTTACAGCTGGGCAGAGAGGGAGAAGGCTTTGCAAACATGGCTTCATTGGAAGCACACCACGAGTCCTGCTTTGCTTCTAAAGGTTTGGTGAGAGTCAGGCAGCAGAAAAAGAGCCTGAATGAGCTTCAAAGCTGAAGTTGGTTCAATATAACTAATTCTTCACCTGCTTTGGAGCTCAGGTAGCAGCCAGGGAGGCAAACAGCTGTTTGGGAGAGTGTAAAGCTTACAGACTGCTCTGGAGTCTGTGAACCATCCTTGTTATTGGAATGTTGGCAGCACTGATAGAGGATTTTGACTATCCTGCTTGATGATTAAACTTCTTCCTGGCAAAGATTTCCTCTGGGCCTGCTGTATGAGGAGCAGATAACCCTTCTGAGGGACTGCAGAGGGGTTTATTCATCTAGTGGCCAGTGACAGATTATCACCAGTGCTTTTATCTTGGTAATGTCTCAGGAAGATGAGCCTCAAGTTACAAAGAGCAGCTGCCAGCTGAGAAGAAAAATTCAGCTTCTCTAGTCCTTGACTCTCCAGCTCCAGCCTAACACACTGCAGGGGACTCTGGGCTGTCACTTTGTCATCTGCCATGGCAGGAGGGTTAGGCTGAGGACCAGAGAGAAGCTTTGTAAAAGCCAGCAGTAGCAGAGAGTGATGAGCATCCTGCAGCTGCCAGTGCTGCACTGCACGTTGCACAAGCACTGCTGGCACTGCACTGCTGGCACTGCACACTGCCCACGCACTGCTGGCACTGCACTGCTGGCACTCATAACTCCTCCAGAAAGTAGAGAGCCAGGCTGAAAAGAGAAACTCTGCTGTATCCTTATGGAGAGGAAAGAGACTCTGCTGTATCCTTATGGAGAGAAGAGAGAGACTCTGCTGTATCCTTATGGAGAGAATCATCTCACATTTGTGTCCCTCTCTTTCATTTGATAGCAGTGAAGGAATTTTGCTGCTATTCCTGCTGGAGTGACCACTCACAAGTATCATCCCCTGAGTGCTGGAGCAGGCTTTGGAGTGATTCCTATTGCCTGCTTTGTGCTGGAGCAGCCTTTCTGCTTCATATCTCTAAGGGCATAACCTACTTGATATTCAGACAGCTAAGTACCCATTTGCTTGTATTTTGGTGACAATCCTGTGTGCAGCTCTGTGCAGTCTCTGCCAGTGCAGGCAGAAGGAGTATTTCACCTCAGAGAGCTCTGCTCATAGCTGCAGTGCTCTATCCCTGTGATGCTCTTGGATCATGCATCTCTTCCACACAGAGAGTTTTTACACTACAAGGAGTCTCTTGGCTGCTGCCAGCAGTTGTGGTGATTGAAACATAAAGAGGTGAAAATGGAGCAGCTATTCTTGCTGCCCTGTAAAAAACCTGAACCCAAAGGCAAATGATCTGTCAGGCTGCAGGCTGAGAAGATGTGGCTGTATATTGCCAAAATCACAAGAAGCTTTGTTTCCCTGCTGCCTGGAATGCATTCATAAATAGAGGTAGTTTATAGCTTCTTCTCATGCCCCTAGAATGTTAAAAGACTCTGCATTTTTATATTTATAGCCCATTTTCCCTTGCTGAGGATAGAAACCTTTCCCTTGCTGTTGTCCTCTGCTGCTGAAGCTGTAGAATCAGAGAATCACCATCCATGGCTAGGAGATCCTAGAAATGTTCCTGCCCCTGATCCATTCAGACACCTTCTCTCTGCCAGGATGTTGCCCATAAAGAGAGCAGTGTGGGTGTGAGGTCACTTTAAAGCAACGCTGGGGAAACTGAGGTGTTAAACTTGAGTGGCAGCAAGTGTTTGGATGCTCAGTGTGGAATTGCTCTTGTCCAAGTTGGGATAACAAGGATATGTGTTTGTGGTGGTGGTCCTTGGAGAGTAATGGGCTTTTCTGGGCTGTGCATCAACTGATCTGCTTTAGACTTCCTGGGCTCTTAGGTTTTTGGGTGTGATGAGTTCCAAGCTCAGTGCAGCTCCCCATGGATGTGAGAGGGGCTCTGAGCTGCAGACACACTTACATCTGGGGGCAGGAATCCCACCCTGTGCCTCTTGTTTTCCTTCCCCGCTGCTGCACAGCTCTGTGCTGTGTGCCATGGCCTCTGACCCTGCCTTGGATCCAGGCAGCTGCTGGCAGTGCTGCTCCTGTTCTAGGGCAGCTAGTGCCAGGGGGATGCTTGTCCAGAGTGCTGCCAGGGAAAAGCCATTGCCTCCAAGAGAGCTCTTCAGCAGCACTGCTCTGTGTGTAAAACTGGCATTGAAACACTGGGGAAGCAAAATGCAAGTGATTGCTTTTACCTGTAGGCTATTAACCTTAGAATCAATAACACTGATCTCTCCCAGGGTCTGCAAAACCAAACTCATGTTTGAAGGGATGTGAGTTCAACCCAAACCTTAGCCTGTGGATTGCAGCCCATAAACTGGTCAGAGATGAGCATTTCTGTGTGCAGCATCCCCTTGGCTGTGACATTGCTCACATTAGCTTCATTCAGCTTGGCAGCCACTGCTGCCTGGGATGCTGCAATGAGCCAATGAGCATTTAATTGTGGTGTGATGCAGGCCAGGCAAATGCATGGCCACAGGCACTGTCTGAGCCAGGGCAGCAGCAAAGAGCTGTGCTAAGCACAAGGGCAAGGAGGGAGAGCAGAGCTTTGCTGAGGGTACCTGAGTGCAGTTTGGATGGGCCTGAAATTCTTTATGGATCCCCTCCCTCACAAACAATGCAGTATTTGAATTCCTCCTCTAGATTCTAATGTCATTTACTGGAATGATTTTAAATCCTCAGAGGTAGCACTGATCTCTTCTGTTTCTGCAAGCACTGAGCCCTCTGGAAACCATCCCTGCATGCTTGGGATCTCTGGTGTCTGTGAGCACTGAGCCCTCTGGAAACCATCCCTGCATGCTTGGGATCTCTGGTGTCTGTGAGCACTGAGCCCTCTGGAAACCATCCCTGCATGCTTGGGATCTCTGGTGTCTGTGAGCACTGAGCCCTCTGGAAACCATCCCTGCATGCTTGGGATCTCTGGTGTCTGGAGGCACTGAGCCCTCTGGAAACCATCCCTGCATGCTTGGGATCTCTGGTGTCTGGAGGCACTGAGCCCTCTGGAAACCATCCCTGCATGCTTGGGATCTCTGGTGTCTGTGAGCACTGAGCTGTCTTTGCTGCTGCAGAAAGATATTATTCTTGCAAAAATAATCCTCAAAGTGTTGCTTCCTCAAGGGAATGACCAAAGTTGTGTGCAGCTCCTTAGAAGAGATGTTTGCTGCCTGATACTTGTGGTCCCTGAGTGCTTCCTCAGCAAGAAAAGGATGTGCTGGGTTAGGGAGACACATGGAGCATACAGGGACTGGGAAGCAGAAAGGGAGGAATAACTCAAGATGTTAAACAATCTGTCTAGAAAACAAAGGAACATAAATATTTCAGCAAATGTAAGAACAGGAGTAACAAATGAGAGCAACCTGGGGGAAAAACCAAGTGAAAAATGATATGGCATAAAAATGTATTGAGGAAGCTGAGCTGGCTTCAGGAGTAGCTGAGCCACAGGTTCCCAGGCTCAAGCAGGCTGCAGACTTCTTGCTCATGTTCCTGAACATGGATCTGATGTCCAGTTTAATGAGAAGTTATTCCAGGTGATTTCACGCAGAGAGGTGCTGCTCTCACACTGCTTCTCTCATCATCACTTCGGCTTGAATGAGCAGATTGCCCAGGAATGGCAATTTACCTGATTAAATTGCAGATCTTACAGGGGGAAAAAAAGACTATTAGGCAACTAGTTATTAAATGAAGAATAAAAGTGCTGGTGCATGTTTTCCTTCAAGCCAAGGCTCTGCTTTCCTGCTGCCTGTCACTAGTGAATCCTGCTTTGGAAGCAGAGGCTCTGCTCATCACAGGGGGCAAGAAGTAATGAATGGCAAATCCTCTCCTCAGGAGAACCCCATTTATGTTCTTCTTGATCTTAATTCAGTGATAAGATTTAATTGATGATAGAATTTGGATTGATATAAAAAGAATCAGCTCTAAAGATGAAGACTCTGGGTGACAAGTGGATTTCTGCAAGGTAGTTTTATTGTCTGAATGTAACCAATCTGTTAGATTTTAGAGCAGTTGCTTTTCCCTCTCCTATGGAAATGGTTGCCTGACTCTTTTTAGGCTTTCACCTTCCAAAGCCTTGGCTGGAGTCCCAAATAGATGGGAAAGAACAAACTGAGCCTTCCAAACACTCTTTTTTCTGGAGGTGTTCACAATATGCTGCTAGTCTGCAAGGCCTTGAAAATCTCTTGGGCTCAGGATGCTGCTGACAACATGTGAGAGAGAATCCAAAGCTAGCAGGGGAGTTGTTGGCTTCTCACTGGAGTTCATTCTCAGTTCTGAATGTACTCGGGAGCTGAACAACTCTCCACGTGCAAACTAAATTCCAGTGAATCCACGGAGTTGTGTTCTATTTAAATGTGCGTTCAGGGCCTTGAATCTTTTGATCTGCATTGGTTGGGCAATGTGAGCCAAGTCTGATCTGTGGCTCCCAAAGCTGAGCTGATGCCCTGGGCCTGAGAGCAGAGCTGCCTTAGACTTGTCCAGTTGAGCATGGCTTGGAGCCAAGCCAGGCTGCATTGATTGCACTGACCAATTCTGCTTTGTAAAGCTTTGGACTAACTGGGGCATCTCCAAATAACCAAACTTCTCAGCTGTCTGGAGCAGGAGCAGAGGAGTCAGTGTTAGATGCACACCAGGCTGGGCCTGGCTCCCATTTCTGTCCACATGCACTGGTTGCTCCCAGTAGAAAAGGGAAAAAAACCCAATTACATCCCAGGAGAATGAAAGGGAGATTTTCAGTGTAAGCAAGTGTGAAAGCAAGCAGTTTCTGAACTGCCCTGTAGGTCCTTGTTCTACCTGCAGCCCCTCTGAATTCAGCCTCAAGCAGGCACTAAGCATATGGTGTGTGCAGATGGCTCCTGCAGCTGCTCCTGCCCAGCAGCCAGGAGGGTGTTGCTCTGTACTTTGAACACATTTTGCTTCAAAATTGTGTTCCAATTTTTAATGAGGAAGTTTAGGAGAGTGTAGGAATAAGGAATGGCTCAGGTGAAGCATGCAAGAGAGAGGATCAGTGCCTAGCTCCAGCCCAGACCTGTGCCTGCCTTCTCTGTGGGGTGGGCACTGAAACCTTGCCTCTTCTCTGAGGCAAAACTCGTGTGGGCTGAAATACAACCCATGGTATTCCTGCATCTGCAGGGAATCAGTGGAAAGAGGACAAACAAAACAGAGAGGAGATTGCTTGGAATAAATCAAAAGAATATTAGCTAAAAGCCATGGAGTTATCCTCCAGCTGGGGATCTTCTCTGTTTTGGTTAGTCTTGGGCTCAAACCCTTCAGACTGTGATTTTGTTTACCTGTGTTTAGCTAGGTCATCTCCAAGGCAATTCAAAGCATGTTGGATTCCAAAACTAAGGAAGGACCTCAAGATCCAGGCTCCTGTTCATTTAATGTAAGTCCTTTTAGATGAAATCCCTTCAAGAGCTGGTTCCTTCCTGCTCCTCACCATCATTTCAGTAAGTGACTCAAGCTAAGCTAGTGGGTGGATTGGATTCCTTTCAGAGCAAACATTTTAACCCCTTCTAAATAAGACCTGTCTCTAAGGGAAAGATGGCATGAGATATGGCTGGAGTGTGACAACAACTGAGGGCATTCCTGGGCTCTTTGTAAGGCAGTTTTCTGGAAGGTTTCATCTAAATAAATACTTTACCTGTCAAAGAAAAAGCTCCTGAGTCCAACCTAGTTCAGCTCAGTCAGGAGCCAGGGGCCTGGAGTCATTAGGAAGGAAGTGGAAGGTGCAGGGAAGCATTTGAGGTGAAATGTTTTGCTGCAGAATAATAGAATCCAGGTTGAGTTGAGAATATAAAACCACAGATCACAAGAGGTCTTGCTGGGTTAGAAACTAGAAGGTTTGTTGATGATTTCTTTCTACAACAATGTTGTGATGTGCAACATTAATCATTGTTGTTATTGGTTTATTTCTGTTTACATCATTGTTATTAATTATTTTTAAGTGGAATCAACACTTTTCCAGGCCTTTGGCTGTAAGGATGTGGCCCAGGCTAGGTACCCAGAGGTGTAGGAGGCTTGGACCTACTCAGCAATTCTGTATCCATGCTGAGATCCCAGGACACTCAAGTTATTTATCCTGTAATAGCTCAAGAGTTCTGCTTGATCCTTGCTTGCTCAACTGCTGATTGCTGTGTTAGGATTGTTGAGGTAACTTTGGGTGCAAGGCTCATGCAGCCCTCAGTGTGTAGCATGGCATCTGAAATACATCCAGAGCTTTCATCACCTCTGTGCAGATGTGAGGAGAAAATCCTGCAGGACTCTTAGTTCAAAGGATCCTCCACAGAGCCCTGAAGTGGTGCTGGGGAAGCACCTGCACACTGCGTTCCAGGACAAAATATCTCTACACATAGCAGTACTGGAGATGAAACAGAAGCAGGTTCAGTTCTTCTGGAGGCAGTGCAGGAGCTGGGCTGACTTCTCCTCATTATCCTTGCCTTCCTCTCTGCTCCTGAGCTACTTCAAAACAACTGCAACCATTAGGAAGAAGAATACCTTCTCTCCTGAGATTTTCAGCTCCAATTTACTTACTTCAGAGTCTAGCAGGGCTCTGACTTGATTTGGGAGGTGGGTAATAGTTTAGATGAGCAAATCTATTCGTGTGTGCCTGCACCAACTGCATTTCAGCTCACTTTTAGGGCTCTAAACACATTTACAGCCACGGGCAGAATATCAAGTGGTGGTTGTACAAAAGTCTGAGGAATCAGTGATTCTGGTGGAGTTAGACTAGCTTTTAGTCTCTCTGATTTAAAAACAAACTACAAAGAGATAATTACATACTAACTGTGAATTTTCTCTCTGTACCTGGTCCTGTTCTTTAAGTTCCTAAACACTATGCAAAACTCCAGACTCTCTGGGATTTCCTCCCTGGAAATCTTGAGCTGAGATGGCAGGGAATGGCACATAAATAGAGCTAATTATCCAGAAAGCTGGATTAGAAAGATGCATTCAGCTACACACAGCAACCATACACAGGGTTAATCCTTCCTCCCCAAATTCCAGAGGAATTCTCTGCCAAGGGATAGCTCTCTCAAGTTTGCTGTCTCAGTGGACTTGAGGCCAGAGCAGCACCAGAGGAGGATGCTCTGCCCCAGCTCTGCTGTGTGGGAAGCACAACAGCAGCAGTTAGTTGTTATTAAACTCCTGTCAAGCGTAATGATCAGCTTTGGAGCAGGAGAACACCTGACAGGGAACTGCTGCACTCGCCAGGCAGCAGGGCAATGGAGCAGCAGGAAGCCTTCATTTGTCAGAGAGCTGTTAGTGACTTTGGGAACATTGCCTTGGAAGGCAAGTCATCAGCATGTTTGATGCACAAAGTAAATGGGAACCTCTGACCTATGCCCAGAAGTGACTGAGATGCACTTTACACAAGGGAAATGCAAATTCCATAGAGAATTGTAGGGTTTTTGTTGGCAGCAGGTGGGTACAATTCCAGAGGAGACACTTCCATCACTGGGAAGGTATAATGTGACCGAGCTGTGTCTCTGGGTGGGAGGTGTTGGGGTTACTGGAGTGGTTTTGGGGGTATAGAGAAAGGAGAAGTAAGCTTTGATGTAGGCATGAGGACCAAAGGATGGGTGCCCTCACCCTCAAAAGGTTGAGCAGTGACACCTTATCTTCAAAGGCTGTTTCAACTCCTCGAGGAGCTGAATCACCCTGACACTTCCCATCAGCTGCTGGATGTCCAACAGAGCCTCTGCAGCTGAGTGCCTTAACCAAGATGGATTACATCCAGACCTTCTTCAGGGATTACATCCACACCTTCTTCAGGGATTACATCCAGACCTTCTTCATGGATTCTCTCCAGACCTTCTTCAGGGTAAGCTCCAGCCCTAGCATTTCTGTGTAAGTTTGGTAACTTTTTGGTTAACATCCTCCCCACTCAGCTCCTGCTTCTCAAGGCCCACACTACCAGAGTACAGAAAGGCAGAGATAGCAGATAAATATTGGCTCAGAAGGTAAATGAGACAGAGTCCCTTTTGAGGATGCAAAGATGTGTCTTCTCTTGCACTCATTGTGCTGCAAGTGCCACCAGCTACCTGCTCCCAGCGAGTCTCTTCTGTCAGGTTAAGCCTTCAGAAGGTGAATTTTTAGGAACTGACTTGTATTAAGAGGAAATCTAAGCTTTATAGACTTGCCATGTCCTCAGTGCTTCTGCAGCATGGGGCTGAGAGCCCAGCTCTGCTCCTCTCAGCTGCTTGCACCTCCAGCACTTTGTCTCCTTTACCTGAGCTGGGCATCTCATACATGTTCTTCAAAGCTCCTCCACCTGAGGGAAGTCACTGATAAATTTGTAATAAAGCCATTGTTTCATAACAGTTTAATCAGGAAGCATGTCCACATGGAGTAGGTAAACTGGGATAGGGAAGGGAGGAAAGGAGAATAGATGATTGTGTTCAATTACCTTGTCCTTATGTCAATCAGTTCCCCTAAGCAGGGATGCTCTAATGGCCTGGTTCTAGGAGGCTGGAGAAGAATCCTGCAAATCCTCTTTGCAGCAGTTCAGATGGCTTCTTTTTAATTGTTTTCCTAATTATTTGCTTCATTGCCTGTCAGATGATTGACATTGCTGCCCATAGACATTAACATTCTGTGCCTGCACCTCTGATTTATACATTCTGCACTGCTGAGTGTTCAGTTTTGGGTCCCTCATTACAGGAAAGACATAAAGGCATTGGAGTGTGTCCAGAGAAGGGCTGGGAAGCTGGGGAAGGGTCTGGAGAATACATCTTGTGAGGAGCAGCTGAGGGAGCTGGGCTTGCTTAGTGTGGAGCAGAGGAGGCTCAGGGCACACCTTAGCTCTCTCTACAGCTCCCTGACAGGAGCTTGGAGTGGGATGGGGGTAGGGC
This sequence comes from Bucco capensis, assembly GCA_013396975.1. Taxonomy (NCBI): domain Eukaryota; kingdom Metazoa; phylum Chordata; class Aves; order Piciformes; family Bucconidae; genus Bucco; species Bucco capensis. The sequence goes on along the minus strand of VWZO01021713.1, from coordinate 526,821 downwards.
TCTGCTCCAGGGTTAGCAGGGAGGGGACAAGAGGAAATGGCCTCAAGTTGCTCCAGGGGAGGTTCAGATTGGATCTTAGGAACAATTTCTTCCCTGCTGGAGTGGCTAGGACTGGCCCAGGCTGCCCAGGGCACTGCTGGAGTCACCAGCCCTGGAGAGGCTCAAAACCATACAGATGTGGGACTTAGGGACATGGTTTAGGGAAGGGACAGTAGTGTCCAGGAGGGAATGGGGAGGGCAGCAGCGGGGAAGAGGCTGTGCATCTGCACAAAGCTTGACCTGCAGGCTTTCATCTTCATGGTCCTTCAGCCAAACACATGAACCTCCCACCCCAGAGCTTGTGTGGCCATCCTCAGAGACTGAGGCCAGGCCTGAGTCCTGCCCAGAACAAGGCCAGCAGATCTGGGGCCACACACCCAGGTTTTGTCCATAATTCCCTCCAGAGCCCAAACCTGCCTTGCTGAGCCTTAATTCTGCTTTCATTTCTCCTCTCCAGCTGTTCCTGCAGTGCTAGCTCTTTTATTGGCAACATCTGCACCACATTTCAGAGGCAGTGCTCTTGCTAATTTTGCCTGGAGCACACTCCAAAAGGCCCTGAAATGTCTCAAATGAGCTTGTGTGCATTTAGTGTTTGTGTCACCATTCGACAGCAAAATGAAGACCAGAGCCATGCTCAGAGAGAGAGAGAGGCAACCATGAAGTGGACACCTCTAGCTCTTCTCTTTCTGCTCTGTGTGTTCTGGAGTTTATGAACACCATAAATCCCAGGGCCTAAGTGGAGTCTCTTCACTCTATTAAGGTTCATTTTCTTGTAATACTTTAATCCCCTCAGGATGCCATTTGCCATAATTGTTTCTTGAATGATCCTGCAGTGTCTAAGCTCCAGCCCCTGCCTCCTAAGCTCTTCTGCATACACTTGTGGCTCTCTGCAGAGAGAAATGGGGCACATCTGCTGCAGATGTGCTTTGCTTTCCTTTGCAGGCCTGCCCCTTGCTCTCTTATCTGTCTCCTAGCAAAGAAAAAAAACTAGTAAGTGCATTTGGCATTAAGTACACTCTGTAAGATTTTATATCCCTAAATGAAGCCTCCTCAGATTGCCTTTTTATAGTCTGGAAATTCAGATTTTATGGCCTCTTTGTCATCCTTTTTTCTCCTTGGATCAATAGCACTGCCCTTATCCTGAACTTTGCAAACATAGGCAGGCCTGTGGAGTTGTTGGAATGCTAGTGGTTGGAATGTTGGCCAGAAGGAGAGATTTCCTTGAAGGGAGAGTGCAGGCAGACTGCACTTCTCCCTCTCCCAGCTGCTGGTGGCTGGTGCTTACAGCCTATCTGTCCCTTCACCTTCAGCTCTTTTCAAGTCCTTCTCACTGTTTCATCTAGCTCCCAAGGAAGTATGCAGCTGTTCAATAGCTTTAGACCAATATCTGTTATTCTCAAGCCCACACTTTTATTCATGCAAGTCCTACTGAAGAGAGGCAGAAGCCCTTTGAGCTGAAGCCAGCCTGTGCTCCTGAGAGCAGCCTCTTCCTCTGCAAGGCCTAAGTGCTCTGCCAGGGAAAGGAGAGCAGAGAAATGGAAGAAAACCAACCCCTTTTCTCATCAAAAGGCCAGAAGGAAGGAGAAGAGGTGGTGAGGGGAAGGGAGTCACCTGTCTTGACAAGAGAGAGGTCAGCATCCTTGGGCAGGTGCTTATGGCTGACAGCTCCTCACAGAGGAGATGCAGCCCTGCATGCAGCTGCTTGCAGCCAGAGCTCCCCTCTGCCTCTTGCCTGCTGCTCTGTGGGGCAGGGAGCTCCACAGCCAGGTCCCCTCAGGGATGCTCAGAAGGCTCCTTCAACATTCCATGGCAGCATCAACGTTGCTTTCCAGCAGCAGCTTCTCCAGGACACTAATGGGATTAAATGCTTAATTCCTATTGACTTCTAATGTGAGTTAGGCATCTGATTTCCCTTTGTGCCTTTGAAAAACTCCTTCCTAATCTCCACAGAGTACAATTTGCTCCCTGAGATTACTCTTTCTTCAAACAAACAAGTTCTGATCCTCCTGAGCGTGAGAAGGGGCTAGCATGTCTCAGCATCCCCCCAGGAATGCAGTGCTGATGGGGAGGGGGAACTGCTGCTCCTTGTTCATGCACACATCAGAGAGCCTAAGGACTGGCAGGGAAGGTGCAGAGCAAAGTGTGTCCCTCGTGTGCTCCCCTGGGCTGCAGATCAAAGCTAAGCCCTGTGCTGCTGCAAGCTCCCAGCTGCAGTGATCTGTATTGTCACACATCACCTTGGTCCTTGTGGGACATGAGAGCTGCCAAAGGAACCACCCTGGGAGCAAAGAGGAGACACTGCTGCCTTCACAGGGCTGGCACTGCTTGCCTCTGGCCTGGCTGCTCCCCTCAGAGACACTGATGCTGGGTGAGCTCCCCTCTGTCTGTCAGCTGGAGCCAGCACCATCAGCAAGCTGAAGAGTTGACTCCTGATGCCTTTGCTCCTCCTGAACCTGTCAACTCTCTGTGAAATAGCTGAGCTTGCACTTTGCCTGAGGAGCCAGCCAGAAAGGGAACTGGAGGCAGCAGGAGCTTGTCTCCAGCTTTAAAAGTGCTGAGCAGAAAAGATTTGATATTTATTAAGCAATATCTTAAACTTGAAGCCTGAAATGCCATCCTTTTGGGGTTTTTTACCTTGAAGTGGCAGGAATTCTATCTCCCAAAGGCCAGGCAGCAAGGCTGCAGCAGGCAGAGTGCAAGGGATCTGTCACTGTTACTGATGGCATCTTCCACCCTGAGTAACATCTCTGCTCAGTCTCCAGGACTGATCTGTGCTGTCACTGAATGGCTTTGCTTATTGCATTCTGGGTTTGTGGAGCTGATTAAGGCATGGCAAACATAAATGACAATTAATAATGATGCTGAGCATGCACTCACATCTGTCACACCACAGGCACAAGTGTCTAAAGAAGGATTTTAAAGCACTACATGAGCTTATTCTAAATGTGATCGTGTCTGTCTGGGGTGAAAAACATTGTGTTGAGTGACCCTGAAAGGTTTGCTGAGCCAAGGGAGAAAGGTTTATGGTGAGATTTAGAAATAAAACAATAGCTTTTTACCCCAGCTTGGTGTGTAGCAAACCTGTGGTAGCAGTTTGGAAGTATTTTGGAGTTTATCCCTTGTTGGCCATTTCAGGGTCACCTCTCCTGTCCCCTCCTCCAGCTGCCCAGGCTCCTGCCATGGCACAGCTGAGCTCTTAGCTGATTCCACAGCAAGGATGAATTTTCCTGGGAGCTGCCATGAGTCTAAATCACAGAGACAGAAACCATTTGTTTAAAAGGAATATGACAAAAAGGCTAAAAGAAAACTTTGTGCAGAGAGTTGCTGCTGGGATGAATGTCTTGGGGGGCACGAGGGGAGTCACTGTCAGAGCAGCACCAAGGCATCCTGATCACCAGAGAAAACATTGCCTTCCTACAGCAGTGCAGAGAGGAGATGGGTGCAGGGAACACTGCACTGTGGTAAAGGACCAGCTAGGAGCTCAGAAAGTGATGCTAGTCATTTCTATGAAAAGAAGGGAGATTTGCAGGAGGTCAGCTCAGTTCTGGGTAAGAACAAGAGAATCATGCAACAGAGCTGGGGAACACAGCCTTTTTTAACATACCTAAAACATCCCAAAGCCTGTGCAAGCCTGTCCATAATTCAGCAGGACTTGCTGATGAATGACCTTGTTTGCTCAAATCTATCTCCTGTGACTGTGATAAATCACTGCTTTAGACTCATTACTTCAGAGAAACCACATGAAGTAGCAAAATATATAGAAAGCTAAGCATCTCAGGAGCTTTCCTCATGCATTTGGGAGGCAAAATCTTTCTGCTGGATTTCCTGGCCTCTCTGGGTTTGGTTTTGTGAAAGAATAATGATAATAAAGCACTCTTTAGCTACCCTGAACAGATGATGGAGGTTCCATGCTGGAAGGCAAGTGAGGAATGGAAGCACTTGGAGCTGCTGGCTCTGCAGGGAGCTGTGTGCAGCTGCAAGCACAGCTTGGGCTGCTCTCTGCACAGCTTGCTCAGGGTTCAATTCCATAGGACTTGAGCTTCTTGCTCTGAGGGAGGCAGTGCATGTCCTCTGAGTGAACTGAGGCCACAGCCTGACCCTTCCTGCTGCTTCTCCTTCACACCTCTGAGCAGGGAAGATGCCAAGGGATCATTCAGTTGCAAGAGCACCTGTAAGGAAAGCTGCTCTGATGCTGCCTTTCCTTCTCTGAGCACTCCCTTGCCTTCTCTCAGGACTTCCTTTCCTGATTTATTAAGCTCCTAAAGCTCAGATCCCAGTCTACAAAAATGAAAACTTCATTCTGAGAGAAAACAGAATCAAGTGACTAACATAAGGAGGAGATAATAGCTCAAGCAGCTCCTGGGAGGCACAGCATGTTTCATTTCCAGCCATCTTCTCACAGATAGAGAACAATTCAATCCAATTAACAACGTGGAGACATTGTTCCTTCAAGCCACACAGAGCCATCAAGTCTAAAACCCAAGCCCTGGTGTGCTCCTGAAGCAGATAATGATCCCAGAGAGGAGGTGTTCCTATTAGGAGTAAATGGTTCCTGTAGGATAATAGGGCACTGTAATGGGCCAGATGATGATGAGATGATGATGAGGGAGAAGGCAGGAATTATTTCATCAGGATTGGAGTCCTAACATGACATTCCTTCTCCAGAAGGCTGGAGGCTGATGACAACCTTGGATTATGGTGATGGCAAGTGGAGAGACAGCCTGGAAGCTCCACAGCCTGCTGAAGGATGGATGATGCTTAGAGGTCTGCTTTTTGCTCTGCACACATCACTGCTGTGCTAGGACAAGCTCCAATCACCACCCACAGCCAGGGGCACGAGAGAAGTGCCCAGAAGCTGGATGAGAAGCAGCTGCTGACACTAACTCTGTGAATTCAGTGTGTCAGCAGGCTTGCAGGAGGTGTTTGTTATTCAGTTAGCTTCCTCAGGGTCTCTTTGGTTTGGGTTGGTGTTTGCTTTGCTTTGGTTTGGTTTGGTTTTTTTTGGCACAATCTGTTGCTCTTGCAAATCAGCTTCAGAAAACAAACCAACCCCCCAAAAACTCACTAACATCTTCTGCCTGCAGAGCACTGCTGTGATGAGCTGGCTCGTGTGGAGATAACAGGCAGAGGCACTAGGGAGCCATCAGGAGCTGTGTCCTGACAAACATCACTAAGTGGCTCTCATCCCAGCAGCTGTGGGCAGGATTTGATGCAGGACACAGGCAAAGGAGGAGGAGGAGGAGGCAGTCTCTGCTTGGAGAAAGAGAGACTTAGAATCACAGAACAGTTACAGCTGCAAGAGACCTCACTCCTCTGCACTCCTGGGCAGATTGCACTCTCTGAAGGTGATGCTCATTGCTTCTGTTTTGACAAAAATCTGCTGAAGTAATGGGACAAGAGTGTGGATGCTTGCTTGGGCAATTCTGATTCAGCTGAGTGTATGGCTTACTGCATCTCCAGTCTGGCAAAAGCTCTCTGGCTGCTTCTCCCTGCCTAGCTGGAACACTTGAGCAGGGCTTGTAGGAGAGGATAGAGACAGAACATATGTCCTTGGTGCAGAGAGGTGCATGCTGCCCTTGAGGGGAACACTTCAGAGGACTCCTTGGACTCAGAGGTTCACCTGGGCTTGGTGGAGATTTGTCTCCATGGACTCTGTCTGAGCTCTTCTGGGGCACTGATGGAGACAGATGTGCTCTCACCAGGGTCTCTGTGAAGGGTTTCCTTGCCTAGATTACCTGAAAAGAAGGAAAAAATGCTGCTCTGATTTCAGTAACTCTCTTGCCCTGACTGCCCCAGCAGCAGGTGTGCATTTTGGGGCTGCAAGTGCTTTTCCATTGATCACTGCTGCTGGCAGCTCAACAATTCATCTTCATTCTCATGCTTGCATTTGTTCCTTGTTCCATTAGCACACATAATAGTTATCTCTGCACAGAGGAATGGAATCCCATACCCTAATATACTAGGGAGAAATAGGTAGGTGTGTTTCTGACTCTCAAGACTTCTTCAATTAAAGATGTTTATTCTCCAAAGGTCTGCTCAGACATCTTCCTGAGAGATATTTTTGTCCCTGATTCTGTTTTGAATAATACAGCTTGAAAGCTTGTACTTGAAAGGTATTATTGTGATGTCTGTAGCCAACTGCTACAATTCCTAAATGGAAATGAGATTATTTGCAGATGCCAGTGCAATGCACTCAGGAGGATTTCTTAACATAGTTTTTTGTTTAGCCTCCCCCCACTAGAGAATGTGCAATGATCTCTTGGATGGAGAGGTTTAGGAAAGGCTCCAGCTGATCCTGGCCAAGGAAGCTGGGAAGGGTCTGGAGCACAAGTGTGCTGAGGAGCAGCTGAGGCTTGGTTAGGCTGGAGCAGAGCAGGCTCAGGGCAGAGCTTCCTTGTCCTTTCTCTAAAGGGAATATTTTATTGGATGCTCTAGAATGTGAAATTCCAGCAGGAAGGTTAGATGCAGGATGAGGCAGTACTGAAGTGTTCTGATGGATGTTTGGGCATTAGCTCTTGGAGAGACATAAGTATTTAACTTAGGATTCAGCCTTAAATATTGGAAGCTCTAGCAGACATTGCTGGTGCTCAATGGCATCTGCTCACTCAGTGTCTGCAGAGCCACAAGCACCAAGGAATTGGTGTCATTTTTGCTCAATGCATGCTACAGAACTAATATTAAGCAAATGTCTTGCCTTCAGTGTGATAGATGCTGTGGAGGGACGAGGGATGGAAGCAGTCATTGGCTTTCAGCTGGAGAAAAAGAAAGCTGCATTGAAAAATCCATTCGGAGACAATTAAAGCAAGGCTGGAGCAGGGAGCTACCTCAGCCTTCTTCAGGAGTGGTGCTGGAGCTGGCAAAGGGAAGGCTTGGGGACTCTGAAATGCTAATGAAGAGGAGGAAAGAATAGGCAGCTTCATTGAATTTTGCTGCTGTCTCTGCAGGGCTGTTGTCTCCTAGCAGAGCAGAGGATGTGGCAGCTCTCCTCTGGGCACTGGCATTGCTCCCTGCCAGGCCCTCAGCACCCAGCCATCCTCACCCAGGCCAGGCACTCAGCTCTGCCTTTCTCCTCCAGAGCTGAATCAAGTTCCTAGATGTTTGCATTCCTGGATGAATTCCTTTCCTGTGAAGCACTCAGCACACAAGAAGAGGGAAATGGCATCTGTTGCCTCAGTGCTTCTGCTGCATCAATCTGTGAGAGTGGAAGATCTAACGAGGCTCTGAGTTTAATTTGCCACCAAGCAAAGGAGCAAACTAAGTAGGAAAATGATTTTTTATGTGTTTGGAGACTGATATTAAAAAGGAGAGGCTTTAATTTCTTCTGAAAAGCCAGAGATGGCTGTTTTCAGTGTGAAAATGAACAGCAAATTGTTCTTTCATCAGCTGAATCATTCTTATTTAAGATGATAGGAATTAACAGTTTTTCTCAAGCACGTGGCAGCTTGCCTGGGTGCATGCTAAAGAAAAGGAGAGCACAGTGCTGTAGCTCTGGAGCAAACTGGGAGCAGATCCAGGGAAGCCCTTGAGCTGGGTCTGGAGTGTGGCAAGGCTGAGGCTGGAGGTGAGAGCTCTCTGACAGCATGCACACCTCAGGCAGGCTCTGGGGGGGAAGCTGCTGCCATCTCTGCACAGGATCCCAAGCAATCACTCATCAGCACTCATCTCATTGGCTGGAAAGCTCCCCAGATCCTCTGCTGCCACAGATCTACTGCCAGGCTGCTTGTGTAAGTGGTTGGGTTTGTCAGTCAGGAGTTGATCCCACATGCACAGTTTAGCCATTTCGTGTTTAACAGATGGTTTGGGATGTTTGCTTTTGGAGCAAGCCTGTTTTTCCAATGGGAAGCCCAGTGCCCTGAGCTCTGTGCCCTTCCAAGCTGCACAGATCTGGGGTGAGCAAAGGCTAAGCTGAGATGCTCTCTGTTTTGAATGGGCAGCTCTCTTGATCTTGGAGCATTACAAATCTCTCAGGGGGAAGCCATTATCCAATAGTTATGCAAAGCTCTGGGAATACTCTGTTATCCCTCTGCAAGCTTTGCTTCCTCTTGTGGACAGGATTGCAGTGACAATAAGCAGGCAGGCTCACTTGTGGAATTTACAGAGAGATTAGCTATTCCCTGGGCTGAGTGGAGCAGAGGCAGGGAGAGGATGCTTCTAGGGAAATAAAGACAGAGAGTGCTTTCTCTTTGCTTCCCTCACTGCTTGCTTAATATAAAATGCATTACTTTTGGTATTTAAATGAATGACCTGGCAGCTGTAAGAGATCAGGCTTGCAGCATTCAGCAAGGTGCTTGATATTTGCAAATAGAAAGGGCTTTAGAATATCTGTTCAAAAGCTGGAATAAAATGGCTGTGGCCCTTTGCAGTTGGGTTCAGGCAGGTTCAGGGGGAGATGTAAAACCTTTCCCTGGAACAGATGATATAATTAGAGACAACAGACAAGTTCAAAGGCATGAAAACCTTCTGACATGTTTGAAATGTAAGGCATCAGCCTTCAAAGCTTCTCAGCAGTGGAGCATAATTGCTCAGAATTTAACTTAGGTGCAGTTAGAGGAGAGGGAAAGCTGCTGAGCATCAGGAGGGGAAGAGGTTCTCAGGGAATATCACAGCAAGGGAAGAGGGAAGCTCATTCTGATCAACACTTAGTGATGAGTCAGAGGTTGAAAGAGGAGGAAGAAAGAATCCCAAGGTGACACAAACCCAGAGTGCTTTCTGGGTCTGTGTTGGGATGGCCAAGGCAGCTACAGCCGTGGCCTGCTGAGCAGTGCAACCACAGCATGCTGCAGGTGACCCAGTCTGGATCTCATCTACAAATCTATCTATAGAGTGCTTTATATTGCTAAAGAGGTCTCTTCGAACAGCCAGAGCTGTCATCCTTGCTGCAGCTAAGGAAAGAAGCCAAGCACATGTCCCATTCTGCTCTCCCAAAGGCTATGCCCTTCTGGCCCAGGCATTTCTGCAGAGCAGAAGAATCAATGATAGAGAGGATCACAGGGTTAAAAAAATACTTGTCCATCAGCTTTATTAAAGAGCTGAGCACTGGATGCCTGCCAGAGCCAGTGGAGCTTTCCCCAGGGGCACTCCAGAAGAGCTTTGCTGGCTGTGGATGCAATCCAAGAGAGCAAGAGACTCCTGCAGAGACAGAGACATAGAGCTAGCTCCTGGCTCCTTGGGTAACTCCTCACTCAGCTTTTCCATCAGGTTTTCTAATGTGAGGAAATAATAAAAACAGAAGTGATCTCTGTTTCCACCCCGAAGAGGTTTTTACCTGAACTCAGCTTCTGAACTGTTGTGTGTGACCCCAGGTAGAGAAACCACAGGCTGAGGCAGAGCAGGAGGTCAAAAATCACTAGATATGTATTTATTATTTATCTTGTGTATTTACAGCTCTGTAGACCAACCAAAAGAAAAGAAGAGTTTTGCTGCCTGCTCCTTCCCCAGCTGATTTCTCCCACGTGTACAATGAAGCCAGTGCTGTCTCCTGGCTCTGTGTCCACTGCAGCATCCCAAGGCTGTTGGGGATCTCCGAGCTGGGGCTGTGCAGCCTGGAGAAGGGAAGCTCTCTTCCTATGACCCTGCTAGGCTCCTGCTCTGTCTGTGCAGCCAGGAGCAGGGACATCTCCTTTCCTGTGGCACTGGAGTGGGAGCTCAGCAGCAAGCTGTGCCTTGAAAGGAAGGAAGGCTCAGTCCTGAGGGCCTGGCTCAGGGAGGAAGGGATTTAAGCCTTAATCATGTCCACATTCTCCTCCCCCACAAAGAACATTTTTGTTTGCTGTACTGAAGCTAGAGCTTTCAAGAGGAGGGAGCAATAGGTGAGAACTCTCTGGATGATAAGCTCAGCCTGAAAATTCCCAAGTGGCTGGGAAAGGGATGCTAAGCACAGAAGGAGTGCAGGAGGATTAATTTCTTAATTCAGCCTGTGGTAGCAGAGAAGCCTGCAGGAAAGAATAAGAATTGGCTGTGTCTATAATGAATTGCAGTGTTTATGGTTTGTCTGAGGCACCAGGCCCATCATCTGCTGATTGCAGTGGAATTTGGGAAGTGCTAATTCATGAGCTTTGACATGTCAATTATTCTGTTATTCCTCTCTTCTACATCCACCTGAGCTGCTCTGCTAGCATCCCTGCAGCAGCACTGCTCACAACACACCTCAGGCCATGGGCAAGGACAGGGATGCAGTGACACACATGTGATGGACACGGGATGCAGTGACACACATGTGATGGACAGGGGATGCAGTGAGAGGACATGTCCTCAAGGCAAAGCCAGCAGCTAGCCCAGTGATGCTAGGGCAGAGCAGGCACTTCTCTCAGCAGCTTTGTGAGCAGTTTAGCAATCTCTTTAAGGTTGCTATAAGTAATGACACAGGATGCTGCTTTATTCCATGGACTTCCTTAATGCATACAAATGATGACACATTTTTCCTGGGGCTACTTCCCAACAGAGCTATTTGTCTTCTCCCCCTGGTCCACATCAAAGAGATTCTCTCTTTCTGGTGATGCAGGAATGTTCACATGGATAAATATATTCATTAACTAGAGCTAAACAATTGACTTCTCAAAGACCATTGCAATGCAATCAGTCATCACTTCAGCAGTTTGGGTTATTTCCCCCCAAAACCCAAGCTCCTTTTAGAGATCCAAAGAGCTCTTCCCTTTAGTGGAAGGAAATCACTTCTTGTCTCTGGGCATAACAATGCAGCAGGAATTGAATCATTAATCCCAGCATTGCTGGGGTTTGGAGCAGCCTGCCTGTGAGGGAATACAATAACCTTTTTTCCTGACATTTATGTGCATATCATACCCAAAACACATTTCAGGATTCATTTGCCTTCTGCAGGAGCTGGGAATGGGGAAATCACTTCCACAGCTCTCTGAGAAGCAAGCTCTGTGCAGCTGCTCAGCTCAGCACCAGTTCTCCTCTTCAAACAGCTGTAGTCCTGCTCTAAAAACACTCAGACTCTTACAATTAGGCAGAGCTAACACATAGTAATAAACACAGTGGGGAAAATGTCACTTACAGAGGTTTTTTAGTCACCAGAAAAATCCACCTTTCTTCAAGCAGATCTGCTTTGAGTTGTGAGCTCCTGGGACAGTGAACATAAGGAACATGGTGAATATTTCCTGACTACTGCATTCACCTCTTAATAAACACAAGGGATTGATAAACACCATGCTCTGCTCTCAGATTAGGAAATCCACACTACCAAATGAGCCTCAAGCTGTACCACGTTTGATAAGCACCATCCAAAATGAAGGGAAACAGCAATGGAGCCAAAGAGCTTAAAGCTTCCAGTGCCCAGGATGGGGCAGGCATCCCTTGGAAGGAGAGAGTGGGAGATTGTGTCTGAGGAGTGGATCCCAGCAGGGATGTGACAAGCCATCTGCTTCCATGCTTGATAGCTTCATTATAAGCAACTTGAGGAGGCAGCTAATAGATTTATTATATATATATATAGTCCATCATCCTGCTTGCTATGCAGTTTGGGAGTGTTTGTTCTGGAAAATACAGAGCAAGTCTCCACACTTCTGCCCAGCTCAGTTTAAATATACAATTTTCCATCACTATTGCAGGCAAAGATGACTCTGCTCCACATTTTTTAGTTCAGCTTGATCCTAAATATCCTATCTGACAAATCACATGAGTTATGCTAGCCCTGAGACATACTAAAGCAGTAAAGCTTTTTCTTATTGTTCCTTAAAAGTATCGCAGCGTGGCACTGGATTTGCTAACACTGAGCAGGAAGGACCAGCTAGCAGGAAACAAGTTCAGGTGCAAGTTGCCTGTTGCAGTCTGTGCCTGCTCCCTGATGCCCTGTTGCTTGGCACCATCAAGAAGATGCTGGCTCCATCCTCTGGGCACCCTCCCTCAGCATCTCTCCATGGACAAGTTCTCCTCTCAGCCTCCTCCAGAGATTTTTCTCTCTGCTGCCATCTGTTCTTTCTGCCAAGATATTCTCTCTAGCATTTCTCACCTTCCTGATAGCATTGAAGAGTTTCAGAGGCAGGACACCTCTGTGTAAGAATCCACTGAATCTCCTTTTCAGCAGAAAAAGAGACTCTGAACTATTGCTCACTGCAGCTTCTGCCCAGCTGGGACAGTGGGGATGTGTTTCTCCAGCTGGGTCCTGAGGGTGTCCTGTAGGTCTGTGTCAGCAGGCAGAGTGAAGAGAAGCTCTGCCACATTCCATGCTCCTCACTCATCCACTTAGCCAATCCTTCCATCAGAGAAGGCAATGCTATTGCCTGAGCACAGTTTGCCTTGGAGACACATGGTGAATGGTTCTCCTTAGCCTCTCAGTGTTAATGAACTGATAGGGTATGTGAGAATTCATTCCACTCTCCTCTGGGGCACTGAAGGTAGGTTGAATTGTCACCAATTCCTTACCTTTCTCCTCCATGAGAAGGATTTCCTCTTTGCCCTTTCCCAGCCCTTTGGGATCTCGGTGTCTTCCAAGCATCTTCAGCAATCAGTGCTAATGGTCCTGAGCCTGCCCTGGCTGCTGGGAGCACTCAGCAGGACTCTGCCTCAGACCCTGCTGGCTTCAGCATCTCCAGCAAACAGCTGAGGAATCTTCCCTGCTCCTGGTTCATCTCCCTTCTCCTTGTTTCTCACTACACACTCATTTGGGCATGATTTACTAAGTGCTTTCAGCAGCAGGTGCTTTGCTGCAGGTCCCTGAGTGACTCCACATAAAGCCCAAGTGCTCCCTGGGCACAGCTCCAAGCTCTGAGGGACATGTCCTGCTCTCCTTGGTGCTCCTGGGGAGAGAAGTGCCAAGCTTCCCTCTGAGCTCCACAGGTGTCTGAGGCTTTGGGAGCACTGAGTTCAGCACAAGGTTGGTTCAAACCCAAGCTGTTTTATCCCTCAGAAGAGTGATGCAGGCTTGGCTCGTCCTTGGAAGCCAAATGAGCCCAGTGGCTGTCACCCACAGGTGATGTCCCTCTCAGTGCCCATGCTCTCCCTGGCACTCCCTTATGGGAGCCACTGGCATGCCAGGGATGGGCTGGGAGCACACAGGAGGTGGGCAGGAAGGAAGATGGCAGAGCATTGACTGCAGACACATGAGCTGCTGTCAGGGGAAGGCATCACAGTGATTTAGAAGAGAGGCAGCATATGGATAAAAATACCACTTTGGTAAAGGACCTAATGCTAGAGTAATTAACAAAAGAATAATCTTCTGGTGGAGAGCAATCCAATCCATTTGAAGTACTTCCCTGGAGCACTTTGCTCTGCATCCAAGCCCATGTGAATTCTCCTAGGTGCAGCAAACTTGCAGTGTAATTTACTTGCTCAGGGCTGTGCCAAGCAGGGACACGGAGCAGGTAAAGCCTGGAATACACAACAAGCTGGAACCTTCTCCTATAGCCTGGAATACACAACAGGCTGGAACCTTCTCCTATAGCCTGGAATACACAACAGGCTGGAACCTTCTCCTGTAGCTTGGAATACAGGCTGGAACCTTCTCCTATAGCCTGGAATACAGGCTGGAACCTTCTGCTGTAGCCTGGAATACACAACAGGCTGGAACTTTTAGAGAAGAGACCGGGAGAGTGAAGAATGATAACTGCAGGGAAAATGTTTGATCCTGCTTCCTAGAGAAGAGCATAAAGCAAAGGCAGGGGATGCTTGTTTGGGAGAGAGGATGCTTGTTTGGGAGGCTGGCATGGGAAGAATCAGTGTCTGAGTGTGTTATTAGTCATGTCCTGGCCAGTCTGAGGAATAGACTTAGAAGGTTTGTGCTTCATGCATAGCACTGAGCCCAATGAGAATGGAATTTATTGTCCTTCAGAGCATTCACTAGAATGATTTTTGGGCTGGTTTTCATTTGAGATTTGACAAGCTGCTAGAATTCTGAAGCAGTTTTCTTTATAGAGTGTTGTCCATGAGACTGTCTCCACATTGCTGTGGGCATCAGCTAGGGATGAAGCTGTCAAAGTCCCAGTGGAAGCTGCTCCACTCCAGGACACTTGGCTCTGGGGCAGAGAGGATGTGGAGAAGTGTTGGAGTTGCTAATCTGTAGTAACAAAGAAGCACTGCAAGCTCTCTGCATTATCCTTTGCCTGCTTTTGGCCAATGCTTTGCTGCTCTGGAAGGAAAACCCATCAGTATTGTGAAGGCTTCATTTTCTTGCCCTCAGTTGTGCAGTGAGGAGCAGGCACTGCTAGGGCAGGTGCTGCCTGCATCCATCCAGCTGAGGAGCAGCTGATTGCCTGGATGCATTCCCATTAAGCAGAGGTGCTTGAACTCTTCCCTCAGCTTGTTTCCTCTCCTGCCACTAGATAATGTGTACAAAGAACAATTTCTCAGGCAGCCACTCAGCCAGAACTCCTCAGATTGGAATGGAGCAGCAGCACAGCCTGTCCCTTGTTGCCAAATTCCTCCTGTGAACCGCTAGCAACAATAAATAACAACCAAGAGAGATAGTGAACACTTCCATCCCCATCACACTTGCCCTCTGCAGAGCCCAAGCCACCTCTCCCTTGCCGTGTGCTGAGCTGCAAAGGGAAGAGCCAGGACTTGCTGCAGACAATAGCAATAATCACCTCGGGTTTTCCCTGTGCTCTCAGCATTGCAACTGATCACCTGCCAGTTAATATTGCAGAAGTATGCTCACTTGGAGTCTAGCAGAGTGATCCAAAGCAATATTTGGCCCAAATGTTCCAGTTCAAAGCAAAAGCTTTGCCTGTTGGACATCTCTGCCCTCTGTATGTGGATTGTAAGTAACAGGAACCTCTCAGAAGCTTTGACAACGTGTGGGGAGCAAACTGAGCAGGCACATTCAGGAGAAAACCAGACTTTCCAAAGGTAAAAGAGCACATGGAGTTCAGACAACTGAGATCTCTGCACTTGGACAAGAAGTTTTCATCCTGCACAACTTGACTCTGAATGCTGCTGGCAGCACTCTGAGAGCTTCACAATAAAGCAGGTTGTCAGATCAGAGAAAATACCTGACCCAAAAGGCTGGGTTTATAGGTGTTTATCAAATCAGAAGCAGGGAAACATTCTTACTGAACCAGCAGGTTATTTGGAGCAGGAAAGGAAAAGGAGTTGAACACACACACACACACAAGAAAGCTGAGCCAGGAGGGGACTGCAGGAACATTTAACAGAGCTCTGATGGGTGAGTGTGGCACAGGTGGGTTTGAGCTCAGCTTTGGCCTTGTCAGGCACAAGGAAATGTCCTTTCCCCCAGCTCTCTCCCAATTTACACAGCACTGCTGTGACAGCCTGATGACAACATCCCAGGGCACTGCTGCTCCTCTGCTGCTCTCCATCCCTCTGTTTCCCCCAGTTCCTGCTGTTCCCTATCTCCTGTACTCCAACACAGTCAAGATCTCTCCCTTTCCTCTCTTCCCACACAGATTCCATTAACAGTACATATCAAAAATCTGGTAATTTTTCCCCATTTCTTATTTTCTGTATCTCTGTGCCTTATGAAGATAAAATCCCTTCCTTGCTGCACATCACTGCCAGCTTTCTAATGGAGTCATTTATACTGCTCTCCAGACAGTTAGATGCACCAACTGATAGGTGATTTACACTTAATGAGGCCAGGTCATACATTTTATTGCCTGGATTAACATTTTCCCTATCATCTGTCTTCTGGCTTTGCATGAACATATCCTATGGCAAATGGCCTGTTTGGAGCAGTCCCTGCAAGCTCCAGCCTGCTCTGTCCTTGCTTCTTTCTCAGCTCACTTATATTCAATAGGAAGACACTCCATGTGGGTTTTTCTCCTCTTTCTTCCTGTTGTCTGGTGACTCAGTCTCACAATTAGCACACTCCTCATGGTTTTGGGTTTGATGCAGTGAGTCCATCTCTCAGTTTCCTGTCATGACTCAGGGTGTGACCTGACATCCTTCCCTGAGCTCATCCTCTCCTCTGTGCTCCTCATGCCAAGATGAAGTCACTTGAGGTCAGAGTTGATGCTGCCTTGCTCCTGCTGCTTCTCCTCAAGCCACTTCTCCCCACATCACTCAAGGAGGAGCTAACTGCCTGGGTTGTTGAATTCCCCACCAAAATGCTCCTTCCTGTCTCCATTTCCTTACCACACTCCTAGGATTCTATCACTCCTTTCTCCTGACCTTCTCTACAAAGCTGTCTGCACCTGCCCTGTTGGACATCCCATGCCTCTTCCCTGTGGCAGTTCCTGCCAGGATCACAGGACACTCAAGAGTCACTCTCCAGTCTCAGGAAGCTTTCACTGAGGAATCCACAGCAAGGAAAGCTGCAGTGTTCAATCCCTAGAAAACATATCTCCTCTTCCCTGCTCTGCTGGCTCCGTGCAGCCTGAGCCTCTGGCACCCTCCGTGCTCTCCAGGAATCCCACCAGGGCTTTCAGAGTCCTTGGCATCACATTGCTCTGCATGCAATTAACCCAGTTCAGTTACACCCAAATCTTGGTAAAACAGAAGGTAAACTTCCACCATTAGCTGGAACATTCTACTTTCCTACCCTGTTTTTCATTGACAGAAGCTTTCTTGCCCCCCCCCAGGTCAATGCATCTCTGCATACATTTTCTGAGCAGAAGATTCATGTTTGTAGAAGCCTTAGCTGATGCTTTTTAGCTTCCTTTCATTCCCAGCTGCTTGCCAAGCAAATAAATCTCTCTGAACATCCTGCTGCCTTGATTTTTGCCTAGCCACACCATGTTACTCACACTTTGCTTCCAATATCAGCTCTCAAAGAGGCATTTGGCTCCCTTGAGCCAAGAACCCAAGCAGACTTCTCCTGCAGGAGCTATTGTATTCTTATTATTTCCAATCATCTGCCCAATTCCTCTTTGCCTTTCCAAACAGCTTTTTTGGTGGAATCACCATCATGACAGATGAAGTCAGTAGGGATCTGGATTTGGCCTAAGCTAGAGGAGGACAATCTGTGTCTGTTCAGTAGCTGTGCCTTGGCCCCAGAGAGCTAGCAGAAAGAGGAATACCTCTATTATCAGGCAGCAAACCTTGCCCTTTGTCCCTAGCCTCTCAGGCATGGCCATCATCATTCACTCACAAATGAACTTCTTCTGTTTTAAGATCAATTGGTGTGGTAGCTTCATGGGTGCATGGCCTGATCCTTCTCCACTAACAGGCAAAGGAACAGAACTCTTTCTGTTCTTGCAATATTGTAAAATGCTGTATTTCATCTCTTAGCAGTTTCAAAAGTCAAGCAAAAGGATTAAACTTGTAGTAAAGGCTTCTCTGAGATGCTATCTGCTGCTGCAGGAGGAGCATTACCTTATCTCCAGAAGCAGATGACCTCCAGGGCTGCTCCCACTCCTGAGCTGGCTGCTGAGACCTGGCTGATATCCTGCCTGCAAATCCTGGGCAGGAAGATTGCATTGCTGTGGCTGGCAGAGTGTTGACTTCTGCAGGCATCCACTGCAGATTCTGGATAGCAGAGGAGATCCAGGAGGCTGAGAGCAGACAGACAGCCCCCAGAAGGGCTCAGTTCAGAGACTGATCTTCATCAGC